>JANPWX010000653.1:1719083-1906559 GCA_024734555.1 Trochalopteron elliotii | reverse complement strand
ACACGCTGTAGGATGAGCACTTCCAAGACCAGCCCTGCCCACCAAAGCCAGCTCTTACAGACTGGAGTCTCCAGGGTCAACCACACCAATCAAACTTTTTTGTGGGTGTCTGTCTCCAGTGCAGTTTCCCACACAGAATCACAGAATGGTCTGGGTTGGAAGGGACCTTAAAGATCATCTGATTCCACCCCCCATGCCATGGTCAGGAACACTTGACCCAGGTTGTTTGAAGGCCCCTCCTACAGCTGAAATGGCAGGTGACTTGTCTTTGGGCACTACACTGGTGGTTCCAGCTCAGTGGCTAAAAGAACCACCCCCTCCCTGTCCACCTGAGATCCTGCACCCCAGGAGGCTCCTTACTTGCAAAATGATCCTGGGTCGCAAGGTAGACAAAAAGTTGCATTTTGCCTGGAGCTAAAATAGCCTGAAAAAGAGAAGAATAAGGCTTCAGGATCCTGTCTCTGCATCTCTGCCCCACATCGTTGTGTATTTGCTCACGTCCATTTTACAAACAACTCCCCACAACACGCTTCAGGTATCATTTCAGGGGTTAATTCAGGATATTTGGAGTTATATTTGTCAAAAGCTCTGAAAGAGCAATGAAAATTCCCTGGTGCCCTCTGCCATGCTGAGGGATGCATGGAGGGCTCTGGCAGATTACCCTGGTGTCACATCTCACATCACTCAAAACGCTGCCAAAGAGACAGAGGAACCTGTCACCCTCCCCAGCAGCACAAACTGAACTGGAATGAAGCTGGAATAGGTGATCCCAGTGCCAACTCCCAAGTTATTCATCTGGAGCAGATCTCTGGCCAGGAGAAACCTCTCTGGTCACTCCAGCCCTTCCAGGCCGTCCCTCACCCCAGGAAGTCTGGGGTGCATCTTCTGCCCTCCAAAAGGAAGGACACAAGACCCACCAGCCAAGATGGCTCTGCTGGTGCAGAGCCTCCCTCCCTGCACCATGATGACCAGGATGGGCAGGAGGACATGTACAGACCCTTCCCAAAGCACAAAAAGGAGTGAGGTGCCCAGGGGCCAGCAGGACCCAACTTGTGGGTCCCACCACACCAACAGGAAAGCTGAGAGAGCAGCACTTGGGAATTCAGGTGGGTTTGGAGGTGCCTGATGATGCACAACATGGTCACTGCCCACATGGGACAGAGTTAAGGTTCAGAGAGGAGCTGGACGTGGTTGGGTAAGATCTACCTCAAACCTAGATTTGCACCAGGCACCAGAGCAGGATGAAACCAAACCCACCTCCCCTCTCCCTGCAAGGAAGAAGGAACTTTTTACATTTATACTTGCAGGATTCAGGGGCCACCCCCACAGACTCCCCTGTTGTCTAACACAGTGTTCAAATCTGCTGAGTAAAGGGAGTGACAGACCCCATTGCTGTCACCAGTCAGATTTTGTTCCTCCCAAACTCAGCAAGTGACAGCCAAGGTTTAGGTACAGCCCAGCAGCTCAGTGGGTGGATTTTCAAAGGAACACTTGTGCATGTTCAAGCAGGACCCCATTTTGGGTGCAGAGGAGCTGCTGCACTGCATGTGTTAATTAGGGTTTTGCATAAGTAAGTGCTGTTCTGTTCTGCACATGCTGTTACCCCATCTGCAAACACATTGTACCAGGCTTGAGTGGCATTAGCCAGGTGCAAAGCAGCTCCTTTTTAAAACCCCAGTTTTATTGTGTGGAAAATAAGGGGAGTATTACACTTAATATTCAGAGTGCAGAAGATTGCCTAAATGAAAACAAAGATCGTTTAGACTCATTTTTGCTATCAGAAATAGAGAATATTTTATTTTCCCGACAACAATTCTCCCTTGTGCTAAAACTGAATTTCATAAATTTTTTTTCCTGACTTTCATTGCATTAACTTGTTGCAAAAACAAGCATGGTTGAGATCTGCTCTTCTCATTTCAATAACAACAGAATAGGAAGAGATCTGCTGGGCTATTTTTACCCTGTTTACCCTTCAGTGCTTTTAAGTTACCTGGTAATTGCATCTGGCCCTGGGAAAAAGCATCATGTTATGAAAATGCATCTGGGTTGAACACAGACCAAAGCCTACCTCGCTCACAGGCTCTGCAGGCTGCAGCCCCAGACTCATTAGCAAAATGTCCTGGTGGGCAGGAAAGACACACAGTGCTCCTGGGGAAGCTGGGAGGGAAGGGAGCAGAGTGGAACACAATTTTAGGTCACCCAAGTCTCTATCCACTTGGAGGAGAGAGAGAGCAGAACATGGCACTAACTAGTCTAGAAATAGAGCAATTATGAAAAAGAAGTTCAGGCAGAAAAACATCAGTTTGAACTCACCTAAATGTTAAAGGTGCACTAAAAAACTGAAGTTTTCTGTATTATTCACATTAGAGATGCCCTGTGCCTGTGGGCAATATGGAAAGGAACCATCTGAATTGAAGGTCTTGAAAAATATATTGTGGTCAGGCTTAGAACCCTTGGCTTAAAGTCAGACTCTTAAATCCACTCTGGGAAATGGAAGAGGGAAGGTGTTTGCTGTTCAACATCCATCAGTGATCTCAAAAGGAGCTGCTCCATTGTTGGGAACCAGGAGCTGAAAAACGGACCTAAACCACAGGCAGTGACGTGTGAGAGCCCTGACCTTAAATAGCAGGGACTGTGGGAAAAGGGAGGCAATATGTCAGACCTCCAGGAGGAGGGGGAGGAAATGAGGCAAAGGCAGGGAAGGAGGAAACTTTTGCATTCATCACTAGCAGAGCCAAATCCCCCTCAACAAGTATGTGGGTATGGGAATTTGGTAACATAGTCAGAGATGCTTTGGAGGAAAACAAGGACATGCTCTTTAATTCCTTCAGAAACTGCAGGGTTGCATGAGATTTGCAGAAAAAAACCAAACCAAAACCCCCCAAACCAACTGGAAACAGAGCAAATGCTTTGCTGAAAACAAAGCAGTGCAGGTCACCCTTCCTACAGCCAGATTTTGTTGCCATTCCCCAGGACTGATCCAAATGGAGCTGCAATGGACACAGTCCTGAGAGGCTCTTGCCACCCCTCCTGTCCTTGCCACCACACAAAGGACACAGCTCACTGTTTGCAGACATGGGTGCAGCAAGAGAAAATCCGATGGAAATGGAGAGAGCAGCACATGCACATGTCCCTGCAGCCACAGGATGCTTGTACAGCATCCCTGGATGAGGCAGCCTGGTGGAATTGCAAGACTGGGCTCCTGGCTGGGATGTCTTATCAGCTTTTCCACACTCTATCAGCTGAGTATTGCTGATTGCCAGCGACTCAAATGTAATGAGATGCCTCGGGGACAAGAAAACAGAGACTGAGAGTGTAATTGGGCAAAGCAGGGAGATGGAGCCTGTTGGTCAGACACATCCCAGAGAAAAGCTGAGATGAACCCACACCTCACTCCCAAGTGTCTCCCCACCACAAAACAACGTGTTCCCTCAGTGCAGACAAAAGGCATGGGGTGAAAAAGAGAAGCCCACAGAGGGGCAGCCCTCAGCACAAGGATATCCACACCAAGGTTTCCTGATGAGGAGAATTCAGCCTCTGAGAAAACAACCCTGGCAGCCAGCACTTTTCCCACAGCCCAAAGAAAGAGAATTTTCTGGCTGGGAAGTGTTTTGTGGTGTATGATCCAGTCCCCATGCCCAAGGGCTCAGTCACTCACCTGCTGTAATACCCCTGTGGGCAGGGCAGGCAGGATGGTTGCCCACTTTGGGGCTGGTAGTGGCCTGCTGGGCAGGGGCTGCAGGCACTGGGGTCTGTGCACGAGCCCCCCGTGCAGCACGAGCAGCTCAAGGTGCCTAAATTGGAACAAAAAATCAGGATCAGGATTGCAAGAGCTGACTGAAACCCCTCTGTCTGCCAGGACAGGCCACTGCCACAAAGGCAGAGGCTTTAGGATGCAGTTCCTCTGGCAAGACATCTGTAGATGGTAGAAACTGTAATGTTCATGCTAATTACGTTGCTGTCCATTGTTAGCAAGCTGCAGAACAGCCAAAAGATGATCTAAGGAGTCAAGGCTGTCAGTATGGGTCTCCAGTAATTAAGCTGATTGCTTTTTCCTTCTTTAATTTGAGGGGCCAGGAAAATTTTCCTTATTTTCCCTCCACCACACACACACAAAAGAAAAAAACCCCAAAACAAAAACAAACAAACAAACACCACAAACAGAAGAAATCCCCCTATATACTTCCTTAGATTACAATCTGAGTTTGTAGGAAGCAGAACTGTTGTGTAAAGCCCCAGAGTAAAGGATCTGCCTTAAGCAGCAACAGCTTTTCTTTGAGCACAGGTACCATGCCATTCCCAGCAGGCCAGTTCTACCCCTCTTTGCTCCACAAAACCAATCCCAGCCACACAGAGGGATTGGGTGGGATTTAGTGCAGCTGCACCACCAACACAGACAAGAGGAGAAGGCCCTGTCAAAGAAGATCCTGCATAAAAAGGAGGTGGGAGATAACTCCTGTCCTCTGCAGATTCACCCTGAAGCATCAGAGCTGCTTTTTAAAAGTGCCCTGCCATGTAGGGGATAAGCAAAAAGTACATGGCTTGTATTTTGGAGAATTATTTTCTTTTTTGAGATTTTTTTTAAAGGGATGGGGTGGTGGTGTTTGAAATCAAAACCCAACCATGTTACAACAAATAACTTCTGGGAAAGGTTATATTTCCCAGAATAACTGCTGACCACAATAGCAGTTGATTAAGTATTTTCTCAAGGCCATGTAAAAAGGCTGTCCCTAAAGCAGAGATTCTCTTTCAAACATTCAAGACAGCTGGAAATTGACCTCGTATTTGGCCCTGGACCCCAAAATCATGTTCTGCCAATCAATCAAACTGTAACTGTGTTACACTTTTTGCCACAATCTCACTACTTTGTCACCCCAGTAGGGAAGCCTCAGGAAGACCTAAACACAGCATAAGGCCAGGAAAGACCAAGTCTTTGATTTCAGAAGGGTGAAATGAATTAAGTCTCTCTCCTGCTGTCTGTCCAAGCTTCCAACACAAGAACAAGCGGTGGCTTCATCTCCCCTGACAAATCCCTTTTCCCTCTAACACAGGAGCTGGGAGCAGGGACCTTACCTTGGGTGGGGACAGTCCCTGGGGGGCAGAGGGCACAGGCTGTCACATTCACTCTGCTGCAGTTGAAGGGCTGGGGGGTGCTGGGGAGTGGAGCTGATGAGGACAGGAGCCATGGGGACGTGGTCACTCCTGCAGGGGACACTGGGGCACTGCTGGATGTGGCCATCAGTGCTGTAGATGACTGAGAGGCAGCCCTGCTGCCAGAGGTGGGGATGGTCCCCGTGGTGGAGGGCAGAGTCTGGGAAGGGGTTTTTGTGCTTGGATCAGCAGATGGAGCTGCTGTGGATGCAGCAGGGTTTGCAGTGCTTGGTGTCAGTCCAGCTGAGAGTGTTGCAGGAGCAGTTGGGGGAGCAGAGGCTGCAGCAGTGGTTGCACTGGAAGGTGCTGGGGTTGATGCAATGGGAACCTCAGTGCTGGTTGCACTGGGAGATACTGGAGTAGATGCAACTGGGACTTCAGCACTGGTTGTCTGGCCTAAAGCAACACCTAAGAGAAGAAAAAACCTAATTAGTGGCTGAATTATTTTTCTCCCTTTAATGGCAGCTTCTCATTTAGGTCTTTATCACTGCTTAGACCATGTATCCTTGTTTGATGTCCAGAAACTCCCCTCTGCAGTATTCCACTACAGAGCAAGGATCTGGGGCAGGCAGCACCTGAGCATGTCTGACACATGAGAGACTTACCAAGGAAATAAATTAGTGGATCCATGAGGCCACAAATAAGTAGATGCCAACGTACAGGAGGTCTGACTCACAGGTGTGAGAATTGCCTGAAAGAGTCAATTCTGTTACCTCTTTGAGACTGTTTATGCTGAGATCTCATGACAATCTGATTTAAGATGCTTGTCAATAACTGACTGCTTTTTCCCATCACCCTTAAACAGATCAGCCAAGAAAAAGACATGGGCTCAGAGACTTTCTAAGCTGTTCTGGCAGGACATCCAGTAACCAGAAGGGAACCTGCAGGCCAAAACTTGCTTTAATTCTGAAATCCCTCCTCAGAGTGAGGATTGCTGAAATCTGTAAAGAAAGGAGGTATTACTGCAGCTCAAGTTGTTTTGCTGTGGCACATGGTGGACTGGAACATCATCTGCTGATGGAATACATACCTTTGCACAGGCATGGGTGATGTCTTCCAGTTTCTAACAGAGGAGAGACCCATGAAACTGAGCATGGAAAGCAGCAGGTTATTGTTGATTTAGCAGTGTACTGAGCAAAGGAAGAAAAGCAAAACCAAAACAGACAGCTCCTGCCACAGCAGCTGTGCCACCAGCTGAGTTCAGGAACTCAGGGCAGGGATTTACTCAATACTTACTGCAACTTCTGAAAACTCCCAACCTCACACAGCACCAGTAGGCAACTGGAGCTGACACTGAGGGGTTAAATGCTCTCCCAAGCAGCACACACCTGCTGAGCCCCACTGGCAATCCATGCCCAGTGGTATGGAAAACACAAGGACTCCTATGAAATTGATTTATGGCTTTCAAGGAGGTCAAAGACTGCAGCTGACACCTGACAGTGGGATGTAGGTGAGGAAGGACACAAGGCAGGGTGACACTATGGGTGACAGCACAAGCTGTCAGGTGTCACACCCACATCCCTGCAGGCTTTTCCCCAGCCCTGATTCACCCCCAGCCTTTAATTTCTCTCTCAGTTTTGTACCCACCATTGCAAAGCCAGGCACTGTGGGCACCAGTGCTCAGCACTACCATGGTATGAACATCAAGATGCAGACCAACCTGATGGCAGCTCCAGTTAAAGTTCTGCACCAGGATCAGCACAGTGGACAAAAGAGTCTTTATAATGTGATCACATGGAGACAGTTTGCTGGGAGTGCTCCCTCCTGTTGTTGACTGCCTGCTTTGTGCCAAAACTCATCTTGGTGTAACTACTGAGCAAAGCAGATGAGTACCAGCAATTTGGGCCACTGCCCACGTTTCGAAGAATTTACAGAGTAGTCTGAGTTGGAAGGGACCCAGAGAATCATGGACTCCAGCTCTTGGGTGAATGGCCCATATGTGGATCAAACCCACAACTTTGGCATCATTAGCACTGTGCCAATAATGTTCAGCACCAATTAAACGAAATCTCATTTTCCTGTTGTAGCCCTAAAACAATCACCAAATCTAACAGTGATCATTTTGTAACACTCTGGTTTGCTCAGGTTCAAATCCAAGGGACAGAGGTGCCAGCACTGGTCCAGGGTAGGGAGAGCAGCTCCACACTGCCCACACAGGACACTGCTACTGTGCCCATGCCTCCACCCAGAACCAAGATGCACAATTCCCCTCATCTGACTCCCCTGCCTTAGGGGTTAAAGCCAGTCTGCTTGCTTTTTCTTCACCTCTGGAAACAAACAGTCAGTTCTGAGATCCATTAAACTAATCCTAACTTAAACACTAGCAGTAAGTTAAGGGCACTGTCAAATTCCCAGGGAAAACCTTTCAGAAGGACCTCTGAGATCAAAGTCTGATCTCCCACAGTTCGCTCCTGTCCCTAACAGCTCAGTTCTGCCAGCCAGAGACACAGCAGAGGTTTCAACAACTTAAGACTGCCCACAGCTGGCTGAATTTTGTTGTTTTGGGGGCTTTTTAGTTGAATATGTTTCATTGGTTGGTTGGTTTTAATGTCAAATGGTGGTGCTCTTAAGAGGAATATTTTTAGAATGGAAAGTAGTTTTCCATAACATGTTACCACAAGTAATAGTGCTGTTTGCAAAACTTCAGTAGCCATCAATAACCTTTGGTAGCCAGTACTTCTTAATAATTTAAACCACTTATGGAGAAAAAAAGAAGTCAGCAGGCTGAAAAAAAATGGTTTTGATCACTAGTAAAGTGTTTGTGTGTTTGACCAGTTATAGTCAGTCACAGGTATGAAAAACTCAAACAACCTCAGCTTCCTCAGACAAACCATTTTCTCTCCTGCACTTACACTGTCTATGTCATGGAACAGTGATTTTGCTTTCTAGAGCCTTTTTTTTTTCCTTTCTCTCTCTTTTTTTTTTTTTTTTTTTAAGGTGTGCTGTGAATCACCCGAATTATCTCTAGGGGAACTTGAAGGATGAGTTATTTTGCTTGTGATGCCTTGGTACAAACAAGAGCCTTGAGGATGTCAGGGAAGGATAGAGAGCTGATCTCTCCCAACCTACCAACAGGCCTCCTGCTCCTTGGGGTTTAAGATAAAGCCTCTGCCAATCTTCTATATGCAGAGTCATACAGCTCTATTTACAGCTCTATTTCTCCTTTTTATCTTTTCTTCTTGTAAAAGCAAATTTTTGTATTTACCACATGGATCCCACTCCCAACACTGCTTGTGTTTCAACACTCGCTGCCTTCCCTGCCTTACCCCAGCCCACATCGGTGAAGCCCAGGGCTCCCACAGTCCCATTAAGGCTTTACCCACCTCTGTGCCCAGCCAGTGAAGAGAAAACCCTTGTCAGGAGGACTTACCTGTTAAACACACCATGGTCAAGCTCCACAGCAGAGGACAGGGCCAGGCACTCATTTTTCCCTGACGAGTAACACAGCCTGTCAAGAGGCAAGATCAGCAGCTAATGCCCTCACCCAGCTGCTCATTCTCCTCCGCTTTTGTGCCCAATTTTGTCACCTGACTGATCATGCGGCTCAGTCAAGTCAACCTCTCCCCAACAAAGGGGGGTTTATATTCGGAGACTGCAACAGGTCTTGAGACGACACGGCCTCCTCAGAGCAGAGCACACTCCAGGCACCCGGAGGAGCACATCTCCCCTCACAGAACTGCAGAAATCCGTGTCAGAGGAGCCTTCTGGAGGAAGTGATGGGCTCCCGGGGAGGAAGGGGCAGAGCAGCATGGGAACCCAGCCTGGCTGCGGGCCAGCCCCCCGTGACCTCGTCAAGTGAGAGGATTTCATTTTTTAGACACACGAGATTTCCTGAGAGGAGAGAAACAGGAAAAACAACCCCAGAAGAGTTCCCATTTTAACTGAGGCCAACCATGCTGTAACCAGAACACAGCCTCAGGTGAGCACAGAGCTTTCCCAACCAACCAGCATTTCACTCCTTCTCCCCCTCCCGTTGCCCCCACGGTGTCCCAGCTGGATGCATCAAGTTGTTATCAGGAGCCAGCTCACAGATCCTGATGATGATGATTTTGAGGTGAGAGCATTAAGTTTAATGAGGCCCCACCCCATTTTCCATGTGTTCCAGTGTCTGTTCTACCTGCTGGGCCACCTGAGAACACAGATGTCCCCATGTTTTCCTTACCTTGCAGCCCTGTTTTGAAAGATCTCCCATTTCCCTCTGTCCCTACTGTTCAGCAATCAGCATGGCCAAACCTGCACTGTGAGAGGATTTCCTTTAGCATTCAGCTGAATGCCACATCTCACATGTCACATCTTTCCCCAAACTGAGGGAACAGAGAGCTGCTTGTATAGGACTGTGGATGTTCCACATGCAGCCCCTACAGCTGCACGTTCAGTGGGATCAGGCACTGCTTGTATCCCTTGTGCTCCAAGATCCTCAACAGGACCCAACATGATGAGCCAAAACCAGCCTGCTCTAACACAAACCCTCAGGCTTTCCTCTCAGTGGCCCAGGTGGGGTCAGTTTGGGGCCAGGGACACTTTCTTGTCCTCCTGTCTCTGGCAGTGACAGTCTGCCTAACTATCCTCCTTCATGGTAGCTGCACAGAGACAGGGCAGTGTCCTCCACTCTGGTATCACCAGTTTGGGTGGGTGCAAGTCAGACTGTGAGCAGCTGTCTTCCAGCACTGTCAGATAGAACCTTGACCTGAACTGATGACTGCCAAAGTGATCACAAGGAAGACATCAGGCTCAAGGACTTGGCCCTGGCAGCCCCTCACAGAGAGTGCCAGTGGCTCTGGACAAGGCAGGGGTGGGTAGAGGGCTGCCCCTTCCCTGCAGGCAGGAGAGCTCTCAGTGTGACATTGCTCTGCTTGACTTGGCAGGTTTTACAAGTCTCTCCACAGGATGTTTGATCTCAGTCTGTGTAGAGAACCTGTTCCACCCAGACCTGTGCAGGGCTATCCACTCTCCAGTGGGCTGAGGCTCTGCAGTGAGGGACAACTTCTGCAGGAGCAGCATTGCAGGATGGAGCAGCTCTGTGCACTGGTAAAACACTGCCAGCAATTACCCAGTGAGATTTATCCTGCTAGGGAAGCTGGCAGCAGATCATCCCCTCCATCCCACAAGCTGCACATCCCTGGTTAGTGGGGAGCTTTCCCACGCTCCCCAGTCCCAGAACCAAGTCACACATTTGCTGAGCAGCTACAGCACTCATGTGCACACTGGAAAACCAGTTCAGAACTGGATGTGGCAGCAATTTCACAGTGAGTTTCAGCCCAACACATGGAAGAGAAAGGGAAATTGTGCATTTAGGCCCTGCCTGTGCCCTCAGAGCCCTCTTTCTGGGTAAGCTACCAGCAACCAGGTGAGAGATGAGAGAGGCTGCTTTCCTGTCAACTGTTTTAGCAACTGGGCTAGCTGGAAATACACTGCTGATGGAGAAAATTTAATGACACTTGAGGGCAGAAAAGTACAAACAGACAAATTCATAAACTCCTGACCTGCCTGAGCCTGTCTCCATTGAGATTAAATGCTTTTGCTAGTTGGTTCACAGAGAATCAAAAGCAGTGTCATGGTTTATCAAAAGCAATGTCCTAGGCTGGCACAGGGCCCTGTTCTTGTCAGTTCTCTTGCTCTTCCACAGTTGGCAGACCTTGTGTCCCCAAACAAACCAGACAGTGCCCTCCACCCTCAGAGCTTACAGGGCAGAGACAGGAGCTGTGACACCTCTCCCAAGAGCACAGCATCCTGCTCAAACACTCCAGCAGTTTGTGCCAACCCTGTGGCCTTACCCAGCCTGGAAAGGACAGCTCTTGTCCAAGGCTACCCTGATCCATCCAAGCTGAGCAAGCAAAGGATGTGCTAATAGATGTTCCATCTGCTGAGGGCAGACTTGAATTTCTGAGCTTTCCAGGCTTTACAAACCCAAGGATGACCACAGGGCTCTGCATTAACTGCCTGAAAGTCACCTAGGTGTTAGAGATCCAAGTGACCTGTTTACAAGCTGCCTGCTTAATAAGAAACACCAAGCAGGAAGACTCTCTCAAACACCAGCCTTCTCTACAGTGTCACGTGTGACCTGCCACTGCCTCAGCTTTTGTCACCTGGGATGTGACTAAGTGCTGTGGGGGTGAAAATCCCCAGGTGAGGTCCTGTAGTAGGATAGTGCAAAGGAGAGGAATGCATGAGCTGCTAGCAGACTGTCACATCCATCAGCCTGAAAATGGTAGGCTGCCAGGTGACTCTTTAAGGTCAGGAAGGTCTTAACTGCAAGCAGAGGAGAGCAGTTGTCTGGCTTGAAAGGTAAATAAATAAATATAATCTCATTTCAACCCCCCTGCCATGGATAGGGACACCTTCCACTAGACCAGGTTGCTTCAAGACAGATCCAACCTGACCTTGAACACTTCCAGGGATGGGGCAGCCACAGCTTCTCTAGGCAACTACTTCCAGTGCCTCACCATCCCCACAATTAAGATTTTTTTTTTCCCTAATAACTAATCTAATCCTGTACCCTTTCAGTTCAAAGCCATTCCCCCTCGTCCTATTCACCACATGTCCTTGTGTCCCTCTCCAAGTGCTCTTATTGCCCCAAAAGGTAGCAGAAGGTGCTGCAAAGTCTCCCTGGAGCCTCCCCTTCTCCAGGCTACACAACCCCAATTTCCTCAGCCAGCTCTCATAGCAAGGATGCTCCAGGCCTCTGAGGATCTTACTGGCCCTCCTCTGGACTGAGATAATTTTATCCTTGTATTCTTAGGCTCCTTCTATGGTTATCCACCACTCCACTGCACTGTTGGTGGCCTAAGCTTAACAGACACCTGTTGGAGTGGCAAATGGCTGTCATGCTTCAAGGCAGGCAAGGTGCTCAAAGCAGTTCTGTTCCCATCACTCTGGGGAAAATGGTGGTGCTTGGTGTGCTGTATCCAGCTCTGTGACAGGACTGTGGTCCTTTGGCAGTGTTGCTGACCCTCACCCTGGTGCTGAGCTAGAAACTGGGGGTGGGCTGAGCTGCTGATGTGGCTGGGAAAGGGCAATATATTCAGGCACACTGCAAGCTGGATTTCTAACAGGGGCTTTTTCTTGGAAAAGACTTTTCTTCCAGCAATATAGGTTGTGATTCCTACCCAAACCGTGGTGTGTGTAAAAGAGGTACCAGCTGCAGGTATCACTTGCTCCTCCACAGACAAAAAAGCAGAAGCACTCCTGAGCTCCCAGGGATGCACCACCCCAGGGGCTGTGTTGGGAAGCAACAGCAAATCCAGACCCCTCTTTTAGATGCAAGGTTATTCCGAAGTATATCCACTGACTCCCATAAAACCCTTACACTGTCCATAAAACAGGACAGGTATCCAGGCTTTAGGGGTGCAGGTCTAACAAGCAAGTCAGCAGCTTTGTGCCCAAGAGGGGGCCAAGACACTCCTACAGAAGTGAGGAAAAAAAAAAAAAAGCACCACCACTGTTCCCGAAGGAAGAGGCAGGTTTTGTGCTCTGGACGGCGAAACCCCTTTGTGAGCGAACGGCCACGCGATGGCACCACAGCGCTGGGCAGGGGACACCGCCACGCCCCGGGCGGCACCAAAACCACCTCGCCCAAAAACAGCCTTTGGGAGCCGCCCTTCCCAAACTGCGCCAGCACAAACCTCCGGCTGCGGCGGCTGTTGTGGACGTGGAATAGCAAAACCCACAAAAGAGAGATGGAGGAATTTAGGTAAAAAATAAAAGTTATTACAGTCACTTTGAAACAAAAACTTCACACCTCTTCCTTTTTTTAAGAAATGTGCTTCTTCTGTGCCTGGGTTAAGAGGGAATACTAAAAAAAAAAAACAGTAGAGCTAGCCAAAGAAAAGGTGGTGTACTGCAGGAGGGATGATTATGGTTTAGCCAACCATAATCATACACAGAGGCTGGAAGTTTATTTTCTCACAAGCAGCACAGAACATTTAATTCTTGTGTAATCCCCCCATCAGGTAAAAAGGTGCTCTTAAATGGACCAGTGTGTCTTGAGTGTCAGTCAGCCCTAAGGATGCAGGTCAAAGCCAGCTGGTGCTTTAGGCAGAACAAGTGCAGGGCGTGTTGCCTGCACATCACAAAATTTTTGCAGCAGATCACAAAATTTTAGCACAAGATCAGCTTGTCTTGCCAACTCTCCTACGTCAGGAAACAGCCAATTAAAAAAATAATTTTAATTGAAAGATGGAAAAAGGAGAGACTATGGACTTCAGTGACACCAAATGATGAGGCAGGCACTAGATCCAAGCTTACATGCGAGTGAGGGGTTCAATTAACCATTCAGAGAAACCAGCTGCTTCCTGTTTTCATTAGATTTCTACCAAGAAGGAATAAGTATATTACAAAGCCAAATATTACACAGGAACCACATTCTGAGAGCCAAATAAAGGAATCTCCCCAAGTTCCTCAGGAAAAGGTCACAGAATCCCAGTATGTTTTCAGTTGGAAGGGACCTTAAAGATCACTCAGTCCCAATGCCCCTACCATGGGGCAGGGACACCTTCCACTAGACCAGGTTGCTCCAAGCCCCTTCCAACCTGGCCTTTAGCAATTCCAGGGATGGTACAATGCAAGTGCCTGGAAACAGAGCAGGTTCTGGAAACAGAGCAGGTTCTGGAAACAGAGCAGGTTCTGGAAACAGAGCAGGTTCTGGAAACAGAGCAGGTTCTGGAAACAGTCACCTCATTTACTTTTGAACAGTCAGGTTTTGCTTCTTGCCTAATTTTCCCTTTCCTGCCCTCAGGAGAGCCTGTACACACCCATGTGTGGCAGGGAGAGGAGTCTGAGATGTCCAAGCTCTGTCTAAAGGCACTTGGAATACAGGACAGCATCTGGCACAGGTTTGTCCAGGCCTGGAAGAGGCCAATGTTTGGTCCATCAGTCTGAAGGGTCAGCACTAGAGCAACATCCTAAACATTAAATCCCCCACAGCCTTGTACCAGCTAAGCCTCTCCAAAAGTGTCCAGTGGCACAGAGATTGCTAAAAACAGCTGGGTCTGATTCTGCCCAGGCCAGCCCCAGCAGGCAGGTGAACTGGCATATCCCTGTTCATGTGGAGTGTATCAGGGCTCCAGGAAATCTCAGAGAGCAAGTCCCCTATAAAATAACAAATGGAGTGTGCATCTCAATCTCTCCCAAAACTTTTGTCCCAAGCATTCTATCAGAGCAGCTGACCTGGAACAGAATTCCCTTCCTGGCTATTTGATAAGGTCGACCTGACACAGAAAAGAAAAACCTCTGACTATGTCTGGCACCACCCCAGCACAAGCAAGTGGAACAGAGCCATTTCACACAGCTGCACACAGAGAAATTGGGATAAGGCCAGCCACACATCTCCACATAACACTGTAAGACAAACCTTCATGCTTATCACAGAACCAGACCCTAGGGAACAGTACATGAGCATGAAAACAGTTTCTAAAAACCCACAATAAACCCCACCATAAAAACCAGTACTCCCAAAATACACCCACCTTCTGCAACACTCAAACTGAGAAGCCACCATTGCTCCAATTCAGATAAAGGCAGTGTTGAGGAACAGCAGGGTTTATTCCACACTTCCATATCCCATCCACAGAACCTGGGCATGGCAGATCTGCCTCACACCATCAGATCTCAGCACAGGCACACCCACACTGCAGGCACAGCACCCAGGGCTCACCAGCATTCAGTGAACCCACACAGAAAGCAAGAGCAGGTATTTCAGCAGATCTACTCACAAATGTCCTAAACCAGCAACACCAGCACTTGTCACCTTTGAAATGCCAACTCTGAAATGCATCTACAGAAACAATGCCACAAGTCTGAAAACATACACATTATCAGGTATTTTGCTGCTGGTCTCAGGCTGCTGGTACACCAACTCAACTGTCAGTACAATGAACAACTTGGTTATTAAAAAGAGCATCAGTCCACTTCCTTAGAAAATCTAAATTTTTTATTATACATACTGTATTACACTGAAAATACGTACCCAAAGACAGAATATTTTGAATTTACATCTGTACAAAAAAAAAAAAAAAAACAAAAACCAAACAAAAACCAATAGAAAACATACGGGCTATGCTATAGATGTGACATTTTACAAAATGACAGTTTTTGTTAAAGGCACCAGATTCCCAGAGGGCTCTGGCTTAACATTTTTTAGTCTTTTTTTTTTTCCAGTCAGATCTTACTATGAAAATGTGATTCACTCTTAAACCGTGTGAGGTCAAAGTCTCAAGATTCTTTTATCTGAACAAGTGGTCTGCACTTTGACACAACTTAGTGAGAGAAGTGACCAATTCCACATGGAGATGTCAAGCAACTACCAAAGGCTCCTCCCCACTGTATCCAGGATCCTATGGTATTGAACTGAAAGATTAAATGGCAAAGCCAGCACTGAAAATCAGGTTAACCCACAAAACACCAGCCCAATACTAGAGTGTTAACTGTACTAAGCCTAGACTGGTTTGTATGGAGATAACTACAAAGCATTAGAGCAGCAAAAGAATGAACAGAAAGATGGAATCTGTGATCAGAACTCTTGCTCAGCATTCTTCTTGGGCTCCCTTTCTTCATTACACTCATTTCACTCTTTCTGGTCCTCACAGCACACATGAAAGAAAATGGAGCCTTCAGAAACTTCACTATAGAACAAAGCTGTTAAAGAACCCTGGGTAAGATAAATGTGCTCTTTCTCCCCTAAAAACAAAGTTTGGACAGGACAGGGAAAACACAAGCCTCTTTCACTGTTTCCTTCTCCAGTATTTCATACTCAAATCAAAGAAACTGATTCATATCATGCCTAGGCTTGCACAGACAGGGGCTCCTCTACAAGCAAGGGCAAGAGACTGGGACATCTCCCCTGATGAGGTGCAGTTCAAGCCCAAAGTTCTGAAGTTTGGACTTGCTATTTCCTAAAATGTCATGCTTGGATAAAGGGATGAGGAAAGGACAAAAGTAAAGCTTTAAGAAAACTGAATTACTTCCCTGGGCAACTCAGTACATCTGCAAGTCATTCTAGAGTAAAGAAATGCTTTTGTGTAACCTACAGCACACACTGAGCCTCACTGAATAGCTTCACATCCAAGTGACTGAGAATTCAAGACAAAAAACGTCAAGTTCCAAGGCCAGATTTTGTTCTGCATGTAACAATTCCAATATATTGGAATTTCAATATTGAAGTTTTGCTGCCCTTTCTGATTTGTCTGGCATTATTCCTACTTTCAGAACACAGATTTGATTATTTCATTTGCTGAACCAAAGAAGTTCATGTAGTTTTACTTCTCATACTGTATCATTTTAACAATGTTGCAGAAACTTCCCTTTCTTTAAGTATTTAAACACTTTCTGGATTCACAGATCAAGTTGAAGTAATGCTCTGGTGTTGAGGATCAGAGAGTGACTTTAAAAAACATTTTTGCAGTGTTAAATTGTCTCATCCTAATGAGTTAATAGAATTAAAAATATACTATAGTTCTACTTAAAATTTCCATTCATTGCCTATGACTGACTGTAGACAAACAGGCCTGGAGACCAACTGCATTATGCAGCAATTACAAAGAGCAGCATGGTTTTAAGCTTCCTACATACTACTGCACTCAAATGACTCCACTGCATTCTAGAAGGGCTTCTTGAAGAGCAGAGGGACAGCAATCTCCACCCAAAGCACAGGCATGAAATGCAGACTGCTGTGGACCCAGAAAATTTAGTGAGGGACCACCACTAATCTAAGCAAGTCCAAAGAGCCACCACACAGCAGCTCCTGACCACAACTGACCTGCACAGGTCTTGCATCAACAGCTTACAGTGACAGTATATGCCCCTCAAGGCAGCCAATTTTCTAAATGCTCATTCTTAACAACTGTATCTGATACTTGCAGTTCATCTAGCAAGCAGGAACAGTTAAGACAGAAGCATCACACACGTTTACAGAAAACTGGTCATCACAAGGAAACTTTAAAATCTGAATGCAGACAACAAAAGGAATGTCACTTTTCTTTAAACCTTTCTTCTAAAAGATGAATACTTTCATATCCTATCGTTAGCCCTCAGTGTGTAACACTCAAAAACCAAATAAGTTATAACCATAACACATTCTACTAAACTGCTAAAAACTAAAACTCACTACTCACCCTCACTTGTCAAGCTGTTTTCTAGCTGATTAAAAAGAAAAGTTGGAATCAAAATTACAATCTACGTTGTTTCTGAAATGGGTAATTCTGGGGAGGACAGCCCCAATGTGACAGTTATATGTGAGTAACTTTCACACTAAAACATGCACAACACTCTGTAACAGCAGCAGTTACCATCAAATACCCTGCCCGTTACAGGAGCTAGAACATTCTGTGTATTTGCTTAAATAAAGTTGAGAAATCTACACTTTTGGTCACATCTTAAAACACTGTAGAATACAGGGCGTTTTTTTAATATTATTTATACTTGCCCTGTCCTGTTGGGTAGTTTGAAAAACTAAGATTAAAATGCAATAAAAATTCCCCAATAAAAAAAACCTCTAATCAAACATCTAAATGTCTTCATTAGTATACAAGCGTACTATGGGATTTGGTCTGCTTTCTTTTCAGAAAAAAAGGAAAAAAAAAAAAAAGCCTCATTTTGTCCAAAAAGTTCTATTTCAACAGGAACCTCTAAGTCAGCCCAAGGTACCTCCTCAACACATCACCACCCTGCTACTCATCTTTGTATTTCTTCCTTGTAAGCAGCACTCCCAACCAAGCACAGCTCCACACACAAGTCTGGCAGAAACCAGTAACTGAATCCAAGACTCCTTCAAATGATGAAGCCAAATCTCCCAAGAAGGAATCCTGATTTATGTACATAAATCCTGTCAGTAAATGCCAGCTTTTTTGTACTATTAATGCCAGATTACAACAGTGATATGAACGCAGTTATAAAGATAAAAATGTGCTTCTACTAGCAGGGGACAAGTACAAGGCACATTTATATGTCAGTGTAATTGTGGTCACATTAGCAATTATACTGATAAAACTACACTGGTAAGAACCACAGCTACAGTCATTCAAAATTTTTTGGGTCAGGGCTTGGCAATCAAACACTTTATGACTGCTCAACCAAACATACATTAACAGTGCCTCAAGACAACAAAACTACTTCTTTACTCAGATGTGTCTCAACCATTTCTAGGGCCATTTTTAAATTAAGCTCCATTTGGTTTTGAGATGTAGTTGTTTCCCTCCCTCCAGGTAAGTTATGCTGTGCAAAGGGTTTGTTATGCAAGAGCTGTAGATCAACTTCTACCCCAAGACTCCTGTGGCAAGAAACTCTCACTTCCAGGCAGTGACAAGCCACAGTTATTTTTATAATTTTGATGATTTTTTTCTTCAGAAAGTTATGATACTCAGTTTCTGTCTATGTCAAATAATGCCAAATATAGATTAACTCATGCTGGGCATGTACATTGACAATACAGAGAGTTAACAAAGCTGCTCAATCTCATCCTATGACCCAAGCATAAATAAGCTAGACATACAGTGGGTACCTTTAGACACTGAGATCTACCATCTGCAATAGTTATACTGCAGCTGAAATACAAAATTATCAAGCACCGACCTGTGGCGCTTCAAACACCCATTCTTACGACAGAACTCATGTTGCCAAAGAAAATGTTCTTACAATAAAGATCTGTGCCCCCAGTTAACAGTAAACTGTGAATGACTGCAGTACTCTTTTCTTCTGGTACTTAGCAGTAAACTGCTCCCATCTGTGATCTCCTTTTTCAGCGTTCTGAACTGCAGGAAAACAAAAACACTCCAACAATGTCCCCCCGTCAAGATCATCTTTCCCTCTCCCAAGATTAATAATAAAAAAAAAATAAAGCGAGTTTGACACCATCATCTTCTGTGTTTACTGAGCTCAGTCTGAAGAGCACAGCTTCTACTCTGGAGGGTAATAAGAAATGTACACATGAATGCCATTTTGTACAGTTGACATACTCTATGAGCTGGTTGACTCTAAGCTTGATTTGGTCCAGTCTGCTGCTGCTGCATCTCTTAGGAAACATTAGTTATAGGTTTGTACTTCTTGAATCTGGTCCATTCACCAGTAGCATAGTTCATTTCAAAGACTGTGTCAACCAACATAGTGGTGCTGCCAGTGCCATCTGCCTTTGGTAAATCTTCTGTATGTTCACTAAGTTTAATTTGGATGATGTCACCCTGCTCTTGGCAAGGATTCTCTGCAGAAACAAGGAGAGAAACATGTTATACATTTCAACAGTATATTAGACAAGATAGGGGGTTCTTATGCTTAAAAAAAACCACCCCAAAACACAAACAACAACTCTCAAACCCAAAGATGAGCAAACCACAAAGATTTTCCTCCCTCCATACTCCTGAGACCGAAAACAAAAATAACAAAGCCAGACCCCAAAAGATGAAGCTCAAGGCTAAAGTAATTGGAAGAACAATGAAAGAGGGAATAAAGCCTGCCAGTGTCATTTCTCTCTGCCTCAAGAGTCAGAAGATAAGCTTATATTTAAATGGAGTTGGCAAACTCGAACTACCAGAGTTACTTTACTTGGGAGACATTTTGTAGTTAAATGCCTCAAGAATTTTTAGCTATTGAGGAAGCCCAAAAAGCTTCACTGAAACCACTTGTCCCAGACTCAGTTCCATGCCAGTAGAAGTTTAAAATGTTACACTTCAAAGTACTGGAATGATGCTCAAGAATATCAGTTGGCAGTTATTTATCCAACCTTCAGAAGGTGCTGACATTATTACTGAAGGAATTAGTATTAATATATGCTTTACTATATACATATATGTGGATCTATCACACACTTCCAAAATAATATTTTACCTAGCATTAGAAAAAGCTGTCCATGTGGATGTTGAAGTACAGCCTCCTACTGCAATTTGAAGTAGCACTGAGTACTGAAAACACCATCATTAATGCATGATGCACCAAAGGTAAAGCCCAGGGATCACCACAGTAACTCTGCTCTGGCCATTCTCACTAGTGTACTGCATTACTCCAAATGCATGAGCCACACTTAGGCTGCAGGACCCTGGTTATAAGAGCCCCCAAATACCAAATTAGAAACCAGAGCCAGTGCAGATGATGGAGTTCATTTAAGGACTCTTAAGCCCCTTCTCATCTTACATCCAATAATCTTCTAGGTAAAACAGCTTTGGTCTATCAAGGCCAATACATAACAGGATCCAGCTATGAGACAGCTTATCTCCCTGTGATTCACAGCACCAGTTGTTATCTAAAGCCTCTGAGATAACAGTTGCCAGTTTCTAAAGCAAAGAATCAGCAAAGAGGTTCTGTACTACCCAACTGGCCACAAATAAATTTATATTCATTGGTCCTCTAGGCAGAGCAGTAGCACCTAACCACTTTGCTCACTGCTTACCAGCTGCCATTTCTCTTCAGCCCTAAGCCATGATTCTACAGTGAGTTCAGTTATATTGTGGTCAGCAGCTGTTCTGACAGACCAGCTGACTTAGTGGAAATAGAGCCTAAAGACCCACTTCCAGGTAGCTAGAAAATAAAATAATGTAGAGTCCAGTGTAAAGCAATGAGTCCAGCACATACAAACAAAGCAAAAGCAATGCACTCTCATATGCACATTTAGAAATGCTGGGCTGTATTTCAGATTTGTGTATTCAGAAGCAAGCCAAATTAATATCAATACATGCCTCTGGATCCTGCCATGAATCCAAGTATAAGAGCCTTTTCTGGCCTTGTAACTTTGTTTGCAGTCTTGAACATTTCCTGTGCAGCATACATTTGCTCCCTCTGTAACAGACACAACAAATGTCAATTCAGTTGAGGAAAAACTCTGCCAACAGAGACCACATTAATACCCACATGAGCATAAAAGAGTAAGGTGAAAGTTTGTAGGACCTACAAAAAGTTAACAGAAAAGGCATCTTAACCTCAAGGCTTCCCCTCTGCAATACTTAGACCTAACATGCACAGCAGTGACAACTGAACTCTGAACATTTTAAAAAAACACTCCACCTTCAAATAGTTACAGAAATATGTGAGAGGCTTAATGTTTATGTTATCAATTTTGTGTCCTTTACGATGTTAGGGAAAAAAAGAAAATAATCCAATGCTTTCTCTACAATCCAACAAACCCAGGCTTGTCATAATTTCCTTTAATAAATGCAGTAGAGGTACTGAAAGGAAGAAGTCACCCAGCTTGCTAAGTTCAGATCTTGCAAGCCAGGCTTACAGATGTGCTTAGCAAAGTCTTCAGATCAGTTGCATCTTGAATTGAACCTCCAAGGATGCACATAATATATATCAAAGTACCAGGAATAAGAAGCTTCAAGATATATCCCCACTCTCAGGCTTTGAAAAATGTGTTAATGGGGGGATGAGGTGGATCAGAAATAAAATCTTTTACCTTGAAACAATTGATGCATTTTCTCCTACTACAGCAATTTCAGGACAATTTTAAGCAATTTATATTATGTGCAATTGGCTGGGCAATTTCTGCTGGAAATACACCTTTTGCCCAAAATTCTATATAATGAGCAACACATTATTTTACATAACAACCAGCATTAAGTAATGACATCTTACTGCAACACTAACATTGCACAACTAAAAATGTTGTGAGCAACATTAAGACAGCAATGGTAAACCACGAAGTATTTTTGTAATCTTCAGTTATAAAAAAGCAGCCTCACTCAACCACTCCAGGATCCAAAGGCCAAGAAATGCCAACATATAAATTGAATTCACATCAAAACCATCAGTCAAAAAGAATCTGGTTTTACTTACTGTGAGAGAGAGGCTTTTCTTCGGTGCTGGCTGTTGCTGAGTTTGGGGAGCCACTTGTGGTGCCTGTGCTGCAGGGGAGATGGCAGGAGGTGTGGTGGGTGTTAGGGGTGAGGTAGGTGTAGCTGCAGGGGGATTAGAGTTACTGTTGTACATGGGTGTTCTTTGTTTGAACTGTGCAGGGAGAGTTGTAGTAGCATTTGGAGCTGCAGGCTCTTCAATCTGTCTGTTGGTCTGCAAGGCCTCTCGTGCAGAGCCAGCTGCAAAAACCAGTCAGGATAATTAAAAACATTATTATCCACAAACAGGGATTAGCATCACCAGTGGCCTTTACAGAAAACTAAAACCTCTGATGATTCCATTTCAGCACCACGATTCAATATGCCATCTAATATCCATATGAAAGAGTTAAGAGCTAATGCTCTTTCCACTCAATTATTTTTAGAAATAATTAGACAACAGAGTAACTAGCTGTTCAATATGGATACACTATATTTAGCATCAAATCTGATGTTTAATCGATATCCAATTTATTAAACTGAAACTGCTATATTTACTTTTCAGTTTATATAGCTATAACAACTGTACTCTGATCCTACCAGGATTGTTGCTGTACTATTGCACAGAGCAGGTCCAAAAATATTTCATCAGTTTTCACCTAATTTAGTGGCAGCTTTCAAAGGAAGCACCATTAAGATACTGAAAACACAAATATACTTTAATAGATGCTACAAATCACTCATTATTTAAACATTAACTGCTAGAAGTTAAAACCCCACAACTTTGACAAGGCTCAACTCTGTTCTTTCTCAAAGCTGATCCATTCACCTGCAATAAGGAAGTTATACTGTTCCAAACCTGGCTGCAGTGAGAGGCAACTCATGAAATCACAGCAGCTTGACCATGCAAGTTACCATCTGTCCAGCCAGTGGTAATTACCCAGAGGACACCTGATCTACATTCTTTTGCAGCTCTTGGACACAGGCACAGCTGCTCAAGCACTCCTCACAAACCTCATGAGGTTTAAGCTGACCTGTTCACACTGTGTTCACAGCAGACTAAAGGCAGATATGGATCAGAGCTGTGCTGATGCCCTTCAGATCAGATTTTAGGAAATGAGACTTCTATGGTTCTCCACCTCGGCACAGACATGACAATGTTTTAGCAATAATAGTATTTTTCAGTAGATGTGGAACAATTGGGAAGATAAACATTTGCAACTATGAGTTATTCCTTATTCTTGCACAAATTTCATTACTGGCTTTATCTCTTGTCAGAATAACTGACTTTAATAAAGTAAATGTCTTAATTATGCAACCTCAGATTTTATGAGGCCAAATCTGTGGATCTTCTGTGTGCATCTTTTATCAAGAAAACAGTTTTATGTTTCTGGTACATAAGAAAAGTTGAATACTCTATACTCCTAAAGAAAAGAGTAGAGAATAGAGAATTTTAAACTAGGCTTTTCCTGCTGTTGAACACAATGCCAACACTCTGGAAAATAGTACTATAGCTGCTGACACACTGATGTGTTCTTGGCTGCATTCCTTCTGGAGATGCCAATTTTCTGCCAGAGAAAGATGTGCATAAATCTTCAGAGAGATTCTGAACTGTTTTGAGGTTAATAAATTGACTGGGCTTTGCATATGCAGTTTTCTATAGTGCCCAAAATGCCACAGCTCACCAACAAAAGTAAAAATAATGTATTAAATTGAAATATTGGTTCTCTGTTAACAGACAGATCTCATAATGAATCCCAGTCATGGACATCTGTTAGCACAAACTGATACATTCCTTTAAAGACTTTACACACAGCAGGGAAGGAAAAATAAAATCAAGTTGGTTAAATAAAAGTGTAGGGAAAGAGGACTTGTACAAACTATGTTTTACTATTGGCAATTTTCTAGAACTGAAAATAGCACTTTTCAAAATACGCAGGAGGTCAGCTATTATCTTTGTTATACAAAAGGTAGAAGAAAAATGGATGGCTTAATCCCAAACTGTGTGAAAAGTAATATACACTTGTCTCTAGAAATAAGACTGACTTCTTAAAGCAACTATTTTGTACATGCTATCATGTGTGTGCATGGAATACATACTTCAGACTTAAACTGATTACTCTTTGGGGATTACAAAAGCTGGATTTTCTATTACTGTGTAAGAAAAAAAAAAAACCAAACCAGGAAATTGTTTCACTTACTTGACTTACCTAGTAGTCACTCTTAAAAATTTAGAGCCAACAATTATGTTCTTTACTTTGGTTAAATGATATGTCTGGTTTCCCCAAACTCAAAGGCTGGAGTCTTGCAATGGATTTTATATTGCTAAGGTGGAGTTTCACTTAAGTTGAGGGACAGTAGGTTTGTAAATACAAGAGCAGGCAGACAGTAAAACTGTACAGAGTTGGAGTTACCAGGTCCCAAGAGCAAAGAAGTGTCAGTTACCTGGCTGTGTTTCAGAGCTGGGGATATAGGAGGAAGACGGCACCACACTGGGGGTAGCAGGTAAATAACTCGTAGAAGGTAGTGCAGGCTCATTGTTCAACGAGCCAAGTTTCTACAGAACAGAAAAGAAAGTATTAAAGCCACACTGCAAGTATTCATGGGCTGTTTCTGCATTTTAAATACAACTTCAACATCAGTTTTACTAAGATATTCCTTTTGGGAACTTAACTGCAGACCCCTCTGTTAGGACTCCTACCTAACAACCTGTTCAACACTAACTTTCTACTTCAAACCTTAGAAATTTGTGCAGATGGCACTCTGTGAAGAATTACACCCTAGGATTAAGTGACCTGCCAGAGGAAACATGCTCTTCACCATTAGCAAGCAGAACCACGTTCATCCATGGGCATAAGGCCTGCTAGGGTATCACCCAGGAGAACACAAAGGCCTCTGGGACACAGGCAAGCAGAAGGCAGCAGTAAGAGCACAGGCAAAAACACCATTCACTGAAAACAGGCAGTCAACAGCAACATCAGTGATGCCATCTAGGCTGGTGAGGCTACAGAAAAAACCTCATTTTGTACTTAATTATACATGACACTGCATACACAGCATAAAGACAGAAACATGGTTGATGATTTCACTGCATGATCCAGCCTTGTGATCGTAAGAGGGTGAGAAAGTAAAGAAGTTTGGGAGGGAATAAGTCTAACAGACAGAACATTTAAAGTAAATAAAACTACATAAAATATGGACATTCTGTAGAATGGGGAACTTGCTAAAATGAAGATTCTCTTAGCACTCTGCAGAAAGAGAGACAATGACCTTCACTCCTGACTCTGGCCTACCAAGATCTGCCTGTATGTTGGCCTTGGCTTGTCACACATGCCCAACAGACAGTTCTCACTCAAAAGTAAGGGCAGGACGTAACATTCTTGTGGAACCTACATCCTGACTGAGAAAACAAAGCTGCACCATGGTTTCTAATATGCTGTATCTGAAACAGGAGGAAAAAAGCCTCCACATGACTTGTTCTCCCTCTCCCTGACTGAATGACTTCTAGCAATAGGTTTGCTTTTTCTTTGGAGAAAATATGGATTTTTGAAAAAATTATGTAAAAACTTTTACATAAAGAGACATGTTTCAACAAGTAAGTAAAACACCATTTACAGTAACTAAAACACATTACACCATTACACCATTTAAGTGGTTTAGAATAGCACATGTCAAGACTACCTTTTTTTTTTCTTGACTGGTTGATTTTTGATTGATTATTTTTGCTTGGTTTTACCTGTGTAGATACAAGGCCAGCAGCATAATCTGGGGTAGCATTTTCTACTACTGTTTCTTCTTTGGCTTGTTTTTCCACAACTTCTGTATCTATTGCATAAAAACATAAATGAGTCCAAAACTTTTTTCAGAAATATTGAGTATACTTTTTAAACAAAGACATAAAAACACATTTCTCAAAGTATGCTAAAACATGCTCGAAGAGTAACATGCTGAAAGAGATACAGTAATCTCCAAACACAGTTTTATAATGAACCCAATAATGAACTGAACCACAAGGTACAGGTTACAGTAACAGTAATCTGATAGTAGAAAGCATGAAAGCCCAAACAACATTTTAATTGCCATTATGGTTTTGTTCTGAGGTGGTATTCTTTCTTTGTGACAAATACAAAAAAGGTTGTTTTGGGACAAATATACTGTGTAGTGTATCTTCCTGATATGTTTAAGTAGGGCACTCCCCTGTCACTGGCTTTAAAAGCAGTGTATCAGATATTATTCACTTGCTAAGATCTCCCAGACAAATTTCTGGAAAGTGCTATAGATGTTTTCAACATTATTTTCACCTAATTTACATGGCCATACAGCCATTGTAGAAGTGAGGACATGAAAATAACTCAGTAAAATTCCAGTACTGAAGCCATTCACACATCTATGGGCTGCCCAAAGCACAACTGATTAGCTCAATCCTTTCACATAATTGAGTTATATTACCTAGGCCAGGGCACTATGAGTAGGAGCACTGAAACAAATGAAAATCCTCCTTTAAACCTCTTTGGGTTGGCTGGTATCACATCCCCATATTTTTTAAAGTTTAGCTCAGGCTAAACTTTAGCAGATTAAGAACATAATGGTACTACAAATCTTGATCCTGTTTGCAGGTGTACTGACAGTGGAATGCTGTACCAACCTAATGTCTTTCTTCTTCTCTTTGCTTCACGACCAGCACCCACCATATCCAGCTCAGAGATATCTAGAAGCTAAAAACAAAGACCACAGAGAACTTAATAATCATTGTTAAATGTACGTAGTTTATCTCTAAATATCATCCTCAGTTTTTCTTTTAATATACTGATTCAAAGCAGCAGCAAAAATTCCCTTTAGGTGAGAGAACTGAGCAGAAAAGCAAGGAGTGCACCTACCTTTACTCCTCTTTCTTTGCGCAGAGGTGTTCTCGAAGGAGGAATAGGAGTTCTGTTTCCAGAAGGACTAAAAACACTGGGTGCTGAAGTACTCCTGAAGGGAGCTTGTTTTGGTATCCCTTTCAGTGGTGCTTAGGGAAGAGCAAAGAAAGCAACAACTGAAGTATGTGTTTAACTGGTTATAAAAAATGCTTTAATGAGTTCTTCAGCTCTTCCCCGTCTTAATGCACACACTACCTGCCCTTTAAATTGTTTATAATGTGGAATTGGCTATAACACTGCATGTCTCTCAAAGATCACATTAGGTTTTACTCTTCAAAGGAGTGAGAGCCAATCTCTGACCAGTGCTTGCAATCCCATTCTACATGAAGTAATCAAACAGGTGCACTGCTAACAAAATCTACTTTTCCTATACACACAGATGCTTTCCTTATTTGTAAAAAATAAACTCTGAACATGTAAAACAGTATAGGACATAAATCTTTTGAATCCAACTACTGTCAAAGTTGCTCTTTGATTTTCACAATCTAATTAATTGGTAAAATTGTATTTAACCAAAAATCTTAGCCAAGCTTCTGAAGTTGGGCTAAGGGCTCATGATCTACTGCAAAGGCAAGTTACTGTCTCACATAGGGGGGTGAAATTCTAGAGCTGCTGTTTGCACAAGGAGGAGGATCCAGTCTGGGTCTATAGTGCAAGCAGAACACCTGCTGTCTCAATACTCAGTTCCATCAGCTACACCTGTAAACATCTGTTTCCTCCCAACTCTATGATGCTGCCCTTCTACCTCACACTTAATGCTGCCATTAAACACAGCAATCTTTTAGCTACTAAAAGATATGGGATACATATGCATATCTATCAGGTCTTTGAGCTTCCTGACAATCTCATCAGACCCTGTAGGTTGAAGATAAACAGAGAACTTCAGTTTGAGCTTAGAGACTCTGTATCCCTCTAAATGTTGTACTGAAAAATGTTTCCACCATAGGACAATGCTCTGACCCATGTGATTACCTTTCAGTAGAGCTGGTCCCCAACTCCTGTTTCTAGAGGACAACTGGCTCTAAAGGCCAGATCTAAGAACTGGCTTTACTAATTCAACAGCTGCACAGAATACCAAGAACTAACAGTCCTTTTCTATAATGGAACAATTTTTAGTTCAAATTACAACTAGACCTGTTGCATTTTCTGCATGAACATAAGGCCAAACTTCAGCCCTCAAGGCCACATTTTAAATAGCATGGACACAAAGTACATCATAGCTTGCAGCCACAACACCAAGAAACCACTCCAAGGTTCACACCTCAGCACCACTGGTGGCCAGGAAAGTTATACCTGTGCAGTGACTGAAGAGTATGCAACTAATTTTAAACCCTCTTCTCAAACCTTATTTGAAAAATTCAAGCAGTTCAGGAACTTCAGCAATCAGGTGAAATGCATTAATATGAAGCTGAAGGATCACTCCACAGGTTTGCCATGTACCATTCACTGCTCAGCCTTGGCTGCAGAGAACACACTGTCCCCTCTTCTTTCTCCAGACAGAATTATACAAGTATAAGTTTCAGTCTACTTCACAGCATTTCAAAGAGCACAGCAGACTACTGTGATCTACTCTACTCCCTTTTGGAGCAACACGGCTTAGTCAGGAGTTATTCCTGGAGTGATGCAAATTAAATTCCTATCAAAGTCTATAGGCATGATCTAGCTGCATACAGTTTAGAAGCATGGCAGATATACTTGCCATTTAAAAAACCCCACACACTGTTGTTCTTTCTGACAAGACATGTGAGAAATATTTCAGTATCAGGAGAGAGGGAGGCAGAAAGGGAGAAATCCTTTGTTCCAAAAAAATTAAGCTTTTGTAAAAAAACAGATGATAATTTTATTCTTCATCAAGGCTACTGTATCAGGTTTTCTTTCTGAGAACTGACGAAAGTGAGCCATACTTGTTGTATCTATCTTCTTGACCAGTCCTCTGCCTTTGGCATGGAAAGGCACTCCTGCAGTCTTCTTGAGCTGTTGTGCAGTTTCTGTTGCTAAAAGGAAAAATGGCTTTAGTTACTACAGAACCTGTGCTGAAAATACACAACACATTGCTTCTTACATAAATTGTTATTAACTAATACATAAAGAGATAGGAATAGCACCAAAGAAAGAATTGTATTTTAATTAAAACCCAGGTCATTTATGTTTAGTAAGCACAGCATTAGGAGAAAATGAAAAATCAGTATGACTATGCAGTGGACAAAGTGGCCTAAACTAAAAGAAATTACCAGAATAGGCAATTTACTCAACAGAAATTTAAATATTTTTTAAAAGTTATATGACACATTATGAAAAGTTACAAATTTTGTATTTAACCAGACCAACTCAAGTTACATGCAAGAAAGCAGCAAGCTGCTGCAACAGAACAGCAGCTGCAGTAAACTATTTTAAGATCACTTAGTTCAACCAGCTACCAATACAACCATGTACACATATGCTGCCTTTTGTTAAGAGAAAACCCTCTTGGTTTTTACACCCTATACAGCCATACTTTCACTGAGTGAAAGAAAGCATTAATTAGCAGCTCTTGTTCCCTGCGCCAAAAACACATGGCAAAATAAAATTGTTCTCATTTTACTTTTGTTTCAGGAGCTTTAACCAAAGCTGTCCCTCAGAAGTCTTCCCAACTGACTGTTACACATACCCAGGAGAGGACCCCTCTGTGCTTTAAAAAGCTACAGCTCTTTGCATGCCTTGAAATCTGAACAGCATTTAAACCAAGATTAGCATTTTAATGCAATCCTGGCTGGAATGACTTGCACCTGCTCTTCCACGTATCAGTCCATCCTCATCCAGGAAAGCTCTTGTAACAGAAAATTATAATGTGTATCACCATTCTGGAGAATAAGACTGAATATACTGAATATAAATCTTCTTTTCACCATTTAATTTGTACACAATCTTAATACTACTTACACTTCTGCAAGAGTTCAGCTCTGAGAGTGGCACTTTTAGGTTTCCTTTTCAGCTGGAAATGTTTCACTGGGGGAGTAAGTGGCCCAGCGAGTGTTGTCAAGGCATTTTTGTTTAAGTATTGGCATTCCAACGGCAACATAGCTGAAGTTTCACATTCACTTACTGCATAAAGAGTTAACATAGTACACAGGGGTATTAGCACCTCTTTGACAGCTAATGACAAAACATTTCACAACTGGACTGTACAGGTGGTTTTAAATTTTAGATTACTTACACAAATACCAAGAGTAATTTAGTTCCAATTATTACACAATATATAACCAGTTATTAGTATGTTTGTTTTTTCTCATTAGCTTCATAAAAGCTTCCATTTTAATTATACCTAGTCAAATCATAGGGATCTTAAATATACTACTATTGTCAAAAAAAGATAAAAATAATTGATTCCTTAAAAATTACACACGAAAACCAAACTACTGAATGAAAATCCAAATCACAAGTGTGGACAGACAAACAATCATTTGTTTATAAAAGAAAACAAAGTGTTTCCACCTCCAAGTCATTTAATTATTGCTCTGCTGCAATCTCCAGCCCGAGATCACGTCTGTCCATAGATGCCCGAGGGCTTTTTCTAGACAATGTTCTAAAATAAACCCACTGAAGTAGGAGTAGTTTTGCATCACCATTTACTGCTTGAAGCAGCAAATGTGCAAGTGCCTGACCCCTTATTTCCAGCTGCTGGGCAGTCAGTAGCTACTTGGCCATCAGCAGCACAGCTCCCCCTGAGATCAGCCTCCCTCCAGCAGCCACCACCTGCTGCCCAGACAGACCCAGCAGGGGCAGCCCCTGCCCGGGACAGAGGTGCTGCCTCCACACAGGACAGAGACTTGCTGTTGTCTTGGGCACCACACACGGGAGACAGAGCAACATGGAAAAAGCCTCCACTGACTAAGCTCCAGCACAGCCTGTCTGTGATAGCAGTGAATCCACACAAACTTCAGTGCTGCCCATCACACTCCAGGCAATAACTGACATTAAATTCTGATGATATGTGAAAAGATAATTTCAAAAGCTACAATTCCTCAAATACTACAGTTCCCAGTCCAGTAACATTCCAGGTCATGAACTGTGGTAGTTCAGAGACAAGACAGTGCTTGTTCTTGTGCCTCTACTATTAAGACAGCAAGGCTGCCTGTGAAATGATAGGTTATTCCTAAAAAAGGGCACCGCATTCCTGCAATTTTCACCAACAGAAAAGACTTACCTTTCTCTCTAAGCTCTCCTAAAATATCTTGAACATTGGGATTCTGTTCTTCAAGATCAAGGTTAAGGGAGCCAGTATCTGGAAAGGATTTTAAAATATCAGCTACCATTAAGACCCAGGGGTCTGAATCCAAGGTAGCGAGCTGGATAATTTCAGTCAGTGCCCCTTTCATCTAACAAAAAAAGAAAAAGAAAATCAACCTATTGGAAACAGTTTTAAACAGGTTATAGTTGGATTCATTTTAAAAAGACACAAACATGCACAATGTTTTACTACTGGGGGAGGGAAGAGGGAAACTGTTTCCACACAGTTATACATTAACTCTAGAACCAAGCAAAGAATGAACCAAGGAAAGTTTTTTATACTGCTTTCAGACAATCTAACCCAAGTTTGTTTTGAGCTTCTGACAGCTCAAAGCTTTGTTGGGCACTGGGCATTTTTACTAAAAGAAGCAGCCAAATTTTTATATTACTGACTCCTTCTGTCTTATACTCCCTGTGGACCCACACCTTCTATTCAGTGATAGGAATATGCAAATAGAATACAAGTTATTTAGAACAGGCATCTAAATGAAGATGTGCCCCTTGCCAGCCTACGGCATAATTATGCAGATAGATTATATCTGCATCATAGTTGCCTTCAAAATATGACTTTAACTTAGGTCAAAATAACCTAAAAAATACTGTACTGTTTGACAAAAATTATGTCTTATGGAAGTAAACACAGCCCTCTAACATGCCACAAGTAACAAGATTTTCTGCCTACCCAAAGTTTCTATAGTCAGAAAAAAGTTATTTTTCTATTTTGAAAAATGAAAAATAACACATGAAATAAATTTTAAGTTTCATTGTAACAGTATTTTTTTTTTATTACTGACCAACATATATGTTGGCACTATGCATGAAAATCAAGGTGACTACAGCCATGGGTTTACTTCATTCTCAAGTAAGTACAAATCCCCAAAGACTGAACACTACTTTTTTCTAAGTAAATTTTCATGTAAGCATGACAGCATTAGCTTCAGAGTACCAAGATGTTTGAGATATTCTGTGTGTCTAACAAGCCACAAAACACAACAGTAAAATTACATAGAGTAGTTTACCATACTCTATCTGCATTGTATTAACACTGAAGAATGTGCAAGCAAGTACAAGAAAATACATGACTTTTGATTTTTCACCACCCACTGTGGCACCTGTAGCTTAATTACAATCATCATGTTTTTGAACACAGGAAGACAAGCAAGAGACTCATCTTCACCTTTATGCTGTACTTCTTTCCCTTTATTTAAAGCACTCTTATATGAAAAGGTTTAATAAAATAAGCTTACTCTATGCATAAAACTCTAAATACAAGAAATAAAAGTTAAATTTCTGCTTCCCATTCCTCTCCCAAACCACTTTTAAAGCTCAGAGGCAAACAAACATTGACATTTCTCAAGTCCTTTCATCCACACAATGTTATTGCCCTCTCACTTTGGGTTTACAAGTCCACCACAGAGCCAGTTTGTCCTTTACCCTGTCAGGTTTGAGGGCTCACATATTATGTGCTTGTGAAACAAACTGCATCAGTCCATCTGACACAAAATGAACATCTCTGTAGCTTTAAGCTCGACCAGCTCCTTGGAGTGGAGCTGGTCACTGACTGCAGTCACACAAACACCAGAACCACAAAGAGGGGAGCAGAAGACACTACATGGGCCAGTTCCCATCTTCAGCAGTGCCACTGATTTGCTTTGGATTAAACTGAGCACATAACCAGGACCACACACTGTTTAATGTGCTGTCAAAGTTAACCAATGCTTATCCAGTGGAAAGAATCAATTTCTGAGGTTCTAGTCTTTGCTGTTCTCCACTGCTCATTTCTTCCTCAGTAAATGTAACCCCACCACAACCTCCACACACTTGTCCATCTCTCTATTCTAACCCTAAACTCCTCAACAAAAGTCACTTTTACAGTGGATGAGGATGACTGTGAACACTATCAAAGCAAAGGTTTTTATTCTTTTACTTATCCTAAAGGAATCAAGGTACTGATTTACACAAAACACTTGGAAACCTAACGCATCCCAGAAGAGCTGGTGAATTCATAGCTTTTACAAGCTTTTCTGTGGACACCACTAACACAGGTAATGGTACAGAATGTCATTTCCTTCATCAAAGCAAAGTCAGGCAAGAGCTATAGGAAAAATGCATCCTCACAATTTACCTTTCATATGTACTTCACAAAACTCCTATTTGCACCAAAAATTCACAGAGCTACATGCCTGTACTATGAAAGTTCCTGCAGAGCTCTGGTCTGGGCACGTTGCATCCCCTCTGCTCTCAGGGCTAAAGTTCAGGCAGCCTATTCGTGCCAAAACCCACTGCTTTACAAGCTTTTGGTTCCTTCAAGAAAGGAGCCCAGAAACAATTTGTTTGCCTAGCACTGGGCAAATAACATTATCACAAGGCCTCATGACAGAAAGAACATGGTGGGAGAACAGTCACTATCACACACAGGGAAGCAAAGCACACTAACAAGTACTGTGAGCTAACCAGAGACCTTGCCTGAATATTCCTTCGCACTTAACAAGCCTGGACTCAAGTTTTGACTCAGGTTTGTCTTTAAATGGCAATTTAAATACATGTTCCCACTCCACTGGCAGCTGAAAAGAAACATTTCATTTATGGTTTGAGAATGCATGAAATGCAGCTCAACAGGGAATCCTACATGCAGTTTTCCTGTTACTTTACAGGGCACAGTAATCACAAATTCTTAATTGTCTATGACTGCAACACTGGGTCCATAAGATCCCCATCAGCTCCAACCAGCATCTTGTTCAGCATCAATGTCAGTATCTCATGTAACATGCTCCAGTGTCTTTGTCATTTAAAACTTAAGGATCTTAAGTATTTTCTCAGCCTGTTTGCACACAAGAAAAAGCACAGGCCATGACTAGAAACATCTAGTGAGCAGCGATCAGGCAGGATGGGAAGTGTCTGGGAACAGAGACAAAGGCAGATTAATAATGGCTGTGCAGGAAGGACAAACAGGATTGTGGGAAGGTATAAAAAAGGAAATGTTACTAGTTACATACAACATGACAGCTCCAAGATGCCTACTTGCAGAAAATTCACATTTATTTCCTTTATATTCTGCCTAAATTAATATGTATGCAAATATTTTTAGGCAACTGCATCAACAGTTGGCTAATAAACCAAATGAAGCTTTAATCCTTCTGAGGCTATAGGAAAGATGGTATTTTAATAGGTAGCTGCATTATCATTATAGAGCATTTTCATTAAACTAAAAGCATTGGATTGAAAACACAGTATTAATATTTACACAATAGAAACCCAGGATGGGTCAATACCACTATTGTATGTGGTCTGCATTTTAATCATGAAAAAGAGCTGAAGTGGCCAACAGAAATACTGGATTAAAATATACCATTTTACATCACATAACAATTATGAACTCTTAGGTGCAGGCCAGAGAGGTGCACAGCACCTGTGTGTTCTCAATACAGAGGGAAATGCATGCAAGTGTCATGTCCCCTCTTACTCCTTTGCACCCACACTCCACAATTCCCACTTCCCTGCACAGACAGCTCCTGGTGCACATAAGCCAGAACAAAGAAACAGTTTTGATTTCTACTGTAATAAACAGGCAGGTCCCTGCTGGGTTAAGGATCTTCCTCTCAAGATAATTCAGGGAGCACAGAAGTGCAGTCCTTGTTCCAGACTTGGTTGTAACATCACAGTCTAACCCTGAACAAATAAATTAAACACTGGCATAAAAAGCAAGCTTGCAGTTGCTATTGTGAATCAGGTTAACGAGAATATAATATGCAAAATAAACAGAAGTAACAGTTCTGCCCAATTCACAACTGAAACTCTGGTCAGCACTACACTGAGCTTTAGGCATCATTTCAAATAAGTGCAATTATCTAGAAAAAAATGAGCAGATGAAAAGCTGTAAGATTCAAGAGTTTGCAAGTTCTGCCCAGAGAATTACAATGGGAAAGGAATTTTTGATAACTGCCTACAAAAAAACCTTAAAATGAAAATGAGAGCTAATTATTCTTATTAGTCAGCAGGAACAAACATGCAGTAATGAGGTTCACAGCATGATAAAAAATTAGGTTTATTACCTGTCCCATGAGAGTATTATGAGGATTAAGTCACTTATATCTATATAGTATTTGGAGTGTTGAATGAAAACATTATGAAAATCGAAAGATATTACATGAGGATAAAACCACTAAAGTGAAGGACTGAGCTTTCAAGAGAGCTCACTGAAGATTCACTTGTCTAGACTGAAGCTTTCACAGAGACTTAGAAAGGACCAGGAGCAATTAAATCCCTTCTAAACCAAACACCACCAGTTTCCTTGATTCCCACATTGCTTTTTACTCAAATGTCTGCTCCCAAATTTCTGTGTTATTCTAAGCTTTTGTGAAAACGCTACTACACAGAAAACAGAAAAAAAAATATTTTGAAGAGAAAATAACTCAGTTGAACCTGTTATCTAGAGAGGGGAATATCTTTTAACATATACCATATCCTGTAGCTGCTCTCGAGATTCCCAAAGCTTTACAAAGCTGATGCAATACATTTTCCAATACAATTCAGCCCCCAAATGGCAGCTCGGTGCTCCTCGCACATGATTGATACAGACTGGGCACATGGCACGGCAAGGACACAGGACTTTACAAAGAGAATAATTAAATACTCTCACAGTTAAGTTTAATCATTTTCAGGCATGGGGGTGACTTCCAAGTGACAAATTCATTTCCAGGCAGCTACAGCTACCCTGTCTGGATAGGAAGGCACTGCTTCCAGCACACACACAAGCAAAGGCTGCTGCAGAGATGTGCACAGCACAGCCATTCCTAGACACAGACATATTTATCTATTTTTTGGATATTGTGTGCAAGGTACTCTATGCCAATTAAGACATGGAAATTCTTGATAGTAAGTTAGGGGACAAATCTGCACAAAGAAAAGTATCTTAGCAAACTAACCACAAATGATGAGCATCTGATAAGACAACAGTCTTTTCTGTCAGCAGTTTGGTTACATCAGCTATTTTTACCATCTATAAAAGGAAGCCTGTAATGATAATAGCAGGCCTACCAGCAATGTTAAGGGTTTCTGCCTCAGGAGTTTTTCTATTTTTAACCTTTTTTTAAGGCCCAGTTTAAGGAAAAAAAAAATAAATCACATGTTCTTGAAATAATTAAAGATGTTAAGGGTAGATCAAGCATCTTCAGTTTACAATGAAAGATTAAACTTATGATTGAATTCATGAACTCTACCAAACTGAAAAATCCCACAATATTTTGTTACAGCAGTAACAAGAGCTTTACATTTGGAACACAACTGATCATTTTAAGTACACAATAAAAGGCACACTGACTGGCTGACTTGCTTTTCTCTACATACACTTTATCTCCACAGCTAACAACAAGCACAGATTCAGGAAAGCTGCTGGCTGCCATCTTCCTCAGTATGGTTTAAAACATTCACCCAGTGAACACTCTTGAAGCCATTTCAACAAATTATTTCAGTTTGCTTGAGTGGTGCTCCCTCAAAGAGTTGCCATGAGTGCTATTTATGAAGGTCCCTACGCTTTTTTGAAGCTCTTTTCAATCTAAAAACACCACTGATTTTTCTAAGCACTGCAATAATAATTTCCTTCAGGCTACTTGGATTTTCACACTAAGTTCACAAGAATTTTGCAAACTCACAAGTTCACACGAGCTCCCATCCCCCTTTCTGGCCTTGATTATTTCGTTTGTCCAGAACACGACCCCATTTATCACACACAAGGATGACAGCTTGTTCACTGGACAGGCACTAAGCATGAATATGGTGTTTTAAAAACTACCATAAACATGCTAAACAAGATTTATTTTTATTTTTAAGTGACACCAGTGTAACAGTGAAGAACCACAGAGATGCACGTGGCAAGACAAACAGTGACATACACTAAATTATTGCTTAAAGGTGATGCTTGCCCCTTTTCAGCCTAGAAGTGCACAAAAGCTGAGCAGACAACATGCCAAGTTATATACCACACCCTGCCTGGTATATATGTATATTAAGCTTAAGAAGCAGCTGTGTCTTAGCCAAGAAAGAGACTGGTGAAAGCACAGCTGAGGATACTCTACACAAAAACTAACTACACACCACTTCCATGATTGTTACCAGGAAATACTACTTTACATGATGGAAGAACGAGAGGAATTCCTCCAATCTGGCTGAAGAAATTTAAGATTTCCAGACGTTCTCCAGCTATTGCCCCAAATACCAGTAGCTGCCTACAGGTAAGAATAAGCCAGGTGCAGATGAGGCATGGTCCAGGGCCCAGTGAAAAAGCCCGAAGAGGCAGCTCAGACTCGAGCCAGCCAGTTTATTAGCTGGGATGCGACGACAGAGGAAAGCACCAGCTGTTCCCAGAAAGGTAAAGAGAGGCAAACAAAAAGCATGGCAATTTTCCCCAATAAAGACCTGACGGCAAGAGGGTGGGGAAAAGCACTGCTCAATGCAGACCCCAGATCTTCCACTCCCAAAGTTTCAGCACTTGCTGCTGTCCTTCCTAAAGCCGAGATGCTCGACTTGTGACACCTACACAGCTGCCAGTACTAAGGAAGGAGCGGAGGAAACTGAACACACATGCGGCTGCTCCTAAACGATCCTGCCTCTATCCTAGCCCGCCGCACAACCACTGCCTCAGAAAAGCCCTCTTCCCTAAAAGGCCACCAAAACACAGCCCCACAAAGAGTCCCTGTGGGCCACACAATGGGTTTCATGTCCAAACTGCGTTCAAAAGGCCAGTGCCAACCAGGGAATCCCCGAAGAGCAGGAAGAGGAGGAGCAGCAGCAAAGCTCCCACTCCACTCACTCCCTTATCACAGGGAATCTCGGCGCTTTTCCTCACACCGACGACCGAGTCGGGAGACCTTCTTCACTTACTCCTGCCCGTTCAAGGAAGGCTGCGAGGGAGAGGCGAGGATGGCTGTGGGGACCAGCCCTACCACACGCCGCTGCCCCGCGGGCAGCCCGGGGTCCCCCCTCCCCGCAGCCTCCGTGTGGAAAAAAAAAGGGCGGGCGGGGGAGGTGGTGCTGGCACTGCCCCCCCTTCTCCCCTCACGCCATCTCCGACCTCTCCCCCTCACACACACACGCGCCCCGCTTGGCTGCAACTCCCACCCGGCTCTCACCTCATCCACCGCCCGGCGGGGCAGGTGCAGCATCCCCAGGAGTAGCTTAAGCTTGACGGCCGAGGAAAGGCCGTGGAAACAGAGGCGGATGTTGTCGATGACCGAGGCCGTGAGCAGCGAGGCGATGCTCGGCGGCGCCCACAGCTCGTCCGTGGAGCCCAGTTTGTTGTGCAGCCACAGGCCGGTGTCGCTCTCCCGCATCGACGCCATCTTGGGAGCGGGGCGAAAAAAGAGGGGATTCTCGACGGGCATTTTATGAAGGCACCTAAAGGGAGGAAGGGAGGGGGTGAGGACCCCTGCGGGTCGCCGTCTTGCTCGTAAGCCAAAATGGCGGCGCCCAATGAGGTTGCGTTTGCGAAGGCTCTGCCGTAACCTAAAATGGCGGCGCCCAGGAAGCGAAATGCAACAAGGCGCTTCTCATCTCTCGGCCAAATGCAAAATGGCGCCCGCCACAGCTTTTCGTCCGTATTGCAAGATGGCGCCGCCTCACTGTAGAGAAGCTCCTCCGTCAACCCCAAGTCATTGTCCCTCACAGTCCGCCCTGATTCCTCCTCGGCAGAAATGGGAGGAGAACCGCGAGTGGGCCGCCGAACTGCGAGCGAGCCGCCGAGCCGAGGCGGGGGGGGCTCGGCGGGGCTGGGAGGCAGGGCTTCCTGCCAGACGTGGGCTGGGCCCCGCGCCTCCCGGCGCGGCGCTTCCCGGAGCACACGTCTCCGTCCCCCACAGCCCCCAGCCCCCTAGGGCGGGCCATCCGTTCGCTCCACGCTTCTCCTGCCCTGTCCGCGGCCGGGTTGTGTTCCCACCCAGCGCCGCTCCCCGGCGCTAATGCCCCCTTAAAATGCTTTAAGCCAGGGCCGCGGCTCCCTCGAGTGCGGCCAGCTGTGCCCGCCCAGAGCGGCTCGGGCGAGGCGGAGAACACTGGCTGAGGTGCTGTCTCTGACGGGGCGAGGATCTCCTCCATGGTTTTCCCCGGAGATTGGAGTGCTGGGTGCTTCAGCCATGTCAGAGACCCGCAGCTCATACATTCGTGTTCCCTAGTGATTCGGCTCGTTGTAATTTAAATGTGAAAAATTAATCAATTGCCTAAATGCCGCAAGATTCAGGGGCTTTCAAGTGCAGCATAAACGGTTCATTTTAGCGTGTTGAAATTAAAATACAGGAGTTGTAGGAGTGCAGAGCAGATTCTGCTCATGTCTTTCTCCTAAGTTTTTGAACGGAAACGTTTTCTCTACAACATGACGCCTTTAAAAGACGTTGTTTACAACCTGATTTCTCTGGGAGAGCAGAGCAATTGTTGCCGAGGTGCTTTATATTTCCTCAGTATGGAATCACAGAATTCTTCAGTCTGGAAAAGATCTTGAAGATTGGCTCCAAACATCAACTCAGCACTGTCTAGGCCACCACTAAACCATGTCACCAAATGCCACATCTCCACGTCTTTTAAACCCTTCCACTCGATTCCACCACTTCCCTGGGCAGCCTGTTCCAACGCTTAATCACCCTTTCAGTGAAAATAATATTTTTCTTAATATCAAATCCAAATATGACATCATGGAGTTTTTTATTTTGTTCATGTTACTGATACCCAAAATGCTGAGTGTCTGCAGCTCTTGGGTGCTCTGACTTCTGTCAGTGTAGAAGTACTTTGAGGCAAAGAGTTTCTGTGTGAATAAATTATATATTAGTACAGTGTGAATTTTTTTCCATCTTGCATTTTGTTGGTACCATCAAACAATGTATACTCAAATCTGATTTAAGACAGACCTTTTATATGCAGTGAGCTGATATTTTAGAACAACAGAATCAAAGCTGAGGCAGTTTGTGTATCACATAAATATTCAGAATTTCTGTTGACCTCTGTCTTGGTATGTGGGTTCAGAATGTAGCTGGGGGGATTTACTTATCCACGAGTAATTATTTATCTGTTAGTTTGTACAGAAAAAATTAATGTAACTAAGACATTGAGGTAAATTATTAAATTGGAAACAGAATAGGAAATTAAATGAAGGAAAAGGTTTAAAAATAGCTTTAAAGGAATTGTATTAGTCTAGTCATAGTCAACATGTAATTATCACTTGTAACTATCACTAACCTTTGCTGTCCATTAATTATATGCAGCTGTTAAAGGTAGGCACCATTATTGGTGAGTCTTTGGTATGGTGCTTGTCTATCGGGTAAAATCCATGAGATAGTGTAAAAAAATCTAATTGAGCAAGGAAAACTAGTGATGTTCTTACCTTCTAATTGTGCAAAAAAGTAACCAACTCCTTTTAAAGCTGTGTTAGGGGAGGTAAATCAGAAGATGTTTGCACAGCTGGTTGTCTTCAAGCAGTAACTAACAACCTGATTCCGTGAGATGGCACAAACTCCACCAGTTCAGGTGGCTGGACTGGCTGTCCTTTGAAAGGGTAGCTCTGTTTCAGTAAAGTTGTTGTGGGATTTGGTGCTGGCTTTCTTAGGAGAGCCGAACTGCAGGCTGATGGAAGCTAAGGAAAGGGTTATTACACACACTCTGTTCCTGTGCTCTCCTCGTGGTGTCTGTTTTTGGACACTGTCAGTTAAAGCACTGAGCTACATGGCCATCTAGTCTGAGCTGCTGTGATCACTTCTGTGCTTTTATCTGAAGTGTGACTTGAGAAGGGAGCCTATTTTGTGATATACATCTGGAATGTAAGGATTTGCATAGTCAGTTTGGCTCCAGCCCAATCACCTGCAAATTTGTCTCTCTGCTCTTAACTGAAGAGGCATCAGACACCCTGGAGACTAAGACAAAGTACCAGCCAGCTGTAAGAGCTTTTCTCCTGCCAGCGACTTGTACCTTAAATTTCTGTTGGAATAAAGTGCTTATTTCATTATTATTTTTTTTTAAACCTAAATTTTGTTTAGCTTTGGTAGTGATTTTGAGAGTGACATGGCAAAATAAAAAGGCTCATTCCTCAGGGATTTCTGGAGCTGGAAAGGATGTACTTGATTTCTCTGGAATGCTTTATATCCCTCAATATATTGCATTGCACAGAAAACTGTCTGCAGATGTTTTCTCCTCTAAGTTGCAGGTCCCTATTTCAAAGGTGGTGATGTTGAATATGAAATTGTTGAGAAGAGTTGGAGTGTGCTACAAAATTGATCAGGGGGAGACACCCTGGATTCAGGCACCCAGTCATGACAGTATTCAAGTAAAAGCCAGACATAGGCAAGGGTTCATTTCTTTGAATCTGCTTTATAATTGTTTTAAGAGAGGTGCAACTTTGTCTCACACCAAAACCGGTGCTCCATGAATTTCCCAGGCTGCAGTTTTGGCCTCTTATATGTTGAAATATTATCTATCTATCTATCTATCTATCTATCTATCTATCTATCTATCTATCTATCTATCTATCTATCTATCTATCTATCTATCTATCCCTGCACTACCCAGAGCAGAGTGCTGTGTTACCTGTCAGATTCAGGGTAATGGTTTCTACCCAGCAGGATGTTCCAGCCATAGAGCCTGGAGTTATCCTGGTTCAAGGGAAAGCAGCACAGCATCTGGTACACTCACAGGCAGAGGTTTCAGTTTGGTGCTGGCATTGATGTCTGAGTGAACAAGAATCTGCTTTACTGATTTTAAGGAAGTGCTGAGGCATGTGCAGTAAATACAGTGTTGGCATGAGCAGTGGCACTAAGTTCCCACTGGCACCTCATGCTGCAATGGCAAGTATGGCAGTGTCTGAGCCAACAAGGCTTTAGGCTGTGATTCATGCCATGCTGACAGGGGCCAGCCCAGGAAGGCAGACAAAACAGTAGATTGTGTATTATCATATAATTTATGCTCCTGCTCCCCCAACATTGCCATCAGGACTGAATAACAGCTTTTCTGCAAATTTTTATGTTTGTATCTTGAGTTCTAAATACCACATCTTTTCAATATACTTTTAAAGAGCAGCTTCCTAGGTTTTCAAAGCAGAAAAAGAGGATAAATTTTATCCTTTGATATCAGGCTGGCATGTAAATTTACTGTGGGGTTAAAGGTTTAGAGCTCAGGGGCACTAATTGAGTGACTGGTAGTAGTATAAGTCTAATATCCTTTATGGTAACTGACAACAGAGGTTTGTCAGTGGGTCTAAGGTGCACATTAATTGTTATTAAGCAGTAGTTGATTTTATAAAATAGTATTTAATGACAGTTTGAAGACCTGTAAATACATTGTACATTTTTATAGTAATTCAGTTTGTAAAATGCTGCTTGTTGTGGGTTAATGCAATAGTGTGGGTGCATCATTTTGTGTGGGAGTTTTATTTGACCCATTTTAAGACTGCTGTAGCAATGTGGTCTGAAAGGACACACTGGCTGAGAATTTACTTAAATAAAACCAGATTATCTGACTTCCTCAAGTCTAAGGCAAAGCTTCCTTATGGGAACCTCCTGTGTCAGCTATGACATAGCCAGCTCCCTTCCTGGCAGGCAAAGCCTCTGGCAGAAATGAAGAGAAATAAAGATAAAAGCTATGAAAAATGTCCTGGTACATCTTGTAGTGTGAATTGGCATGGCGTGATGGGCAGTAATTGTTTCAATGGTGCTCCATCCAGCTGCCTGTGTCCAGGATTATGCTTACATTGCTGTCATACCCTCTTGCAACTTCAGCCACATGATTTTGTGATTATTTTCCCTCTCAAATAAGCTTCAAAATGATGTAGTGACTTAAGACCTACGATGAAAAAGGCCCATGAAGAGGGAAAGGTTGAACTCAAGACAGTAATTTCCCTTCTATCTTGCTCTAGAGCAGTTTAACTTGATACACTCTCACTCTGGGCTCTGATCTGTGGCTAATGGGGGCTGAACACTGAAGGTCAGCAGTGATGAAACAATTTCATTGAGGTCTCTGTAGAGCAGCACACCTACCTGAGAGGTCCCATCCTTGAGGGAACACCCATCTGTTTGGAAACAGATCTGTTTGGTTGCCTTTGCCACCTCTTCCATTGTATTTCTTTTACTCTTGATTTTTGTAAGATTTTTAATATATTAATGTAACAAAAGGAAGAATTAAAATTGTTTAAAACATGAAACTATGAATGCAGAGTTCAACTGAGTTCTCAATTTCTTCTAAGAACACCATCACTATAAGCAATCCAAATACCATTAATCAGACCTAACAATGTGCAAAATTAAAGACCATTAGAGGTTTTGAAAAACCCCTAGGACCTAAAACACAAAGTGTTGCACACAAATAAATTTGTTGTTTTAAAGTCATATATTTGCCCATGCACTGTGCTTCAGATTGTCTCTACTTATGATGATGTGGCCAAATGGTAGAAAGGCCTTGCATTGGATCATCTGTTACTTGACATCTCGTGGCATACAGTGTATAAAACATCCTATTGTTATTTTGCTGGAGGCATAATGCTTTCAGCAGCTGTCACAATGAAATTGTGCTGTGAAATGAGAGGTATTAAAGGTTGTGACATCAGGGCACGTTGAGACAATGTTGTGATCTTCCACAAGGAAGTCATGAAGTTTTCAAGGAAGAATTATTCCCTCTTCATTACCCTCTGGGACTTTGTTTGCCAACACCCATAAGTTTCTTTCTTTTGTTCCCTCCCTCTTTATTATGTTTCAGAAACTATTCTTTATCTTATTTCAATTTTTATCACTCTCCATGCATGTAGAATTCAGGAATGTAGGACTGGATGAGATGTCCTACGTGACCACGTGCTGTCATGTGCCACATTATTACATCAGTCTTTTTATAAGGTATTAAACTCCATGTTGCAACTGGCTTGACTGTTTTATCCTGCTGCTGAAGGCAGAAGAGTATTCCAGAAACTCACTGCTCTGGCAAGGATTGCTACCTTCTAATTTCTCTAGCTAGACTACACCCATTTTTATGAACAGCTTCTTCTCTTCTTGCTTTGCAAAGCAGATGAACTTTGAATTAAAGTAGAATTTTTCAGCCTCTCTAACAATTGTTTTGCTCCTCATTTCTCTGTTTCAGTGACTATGGGGTGATACTTTCCTTGCCACACCTCTCGATGGAGTCCAGGGTGCAGTTTGCATTATTTGCAGTGAAAATGTACTTTTGGCCTAAATGGGCTTGTTCTCAGCCCAACATTAGTGTGATTCCTTGGTCTTTCTCCTGGGCTTATGCTCGGCCAGTTTCCCACCTGTCCTCATGCCTGAGGTGTCTCTTGGCCTAGTCCTCAACTTTATCAAGATCTCTCTGGATTAAGTTCTGCCAGTCCTCATGTCAGCACTCCTTAATTTGGCGCCCATAAATGCTGGGGGTGCATTCTGTGTCATCATCTGACACACACTGTGTTCTTCACCAGCTGCATGTCAGTCATTCCTTGAGCCTAGCAATCCAGCCAGTTTTCAAACCATTTGAGAATGGCTGTCCAGCCCTTGCTTTCTCAAAAAAGACCCTCTTTTTTTGTGTCACTGTATAAAGTAGAAGATAAATGGTTTGGTTTTGGTGGTGGTTTGTTGTTGTTTGTTTGTTTGTTTTTGTTTGTTTGGGGTTTTAATGGATTTTTTTGGGTTGGTTTGGTTTTTTGGTGTTTTTTTGGTCATAGATCCCACACTGAATACTTGAAGAGTGTTTAAAAACCCAGAGGGCACAGGAAGGACACACTAAAATCTCTGGATAGGAGTTACAGTATCTAAGTCTTAACCAGACTGCACTGTGTTACATGGCCCCTTTTCTCCTGTTTGAGATACTCCATGTGTGATACAGCTGGATGTTCCAGGTGTGGTTTGGGAGATGTAGGTATCGGGGCCTGAAACTCCATGAGTCAGTGGAGAACTTGGATTTCACAGCCCATCTCTGCCTCCTCTGGATCCTGGTCAACAGTGGTAGCAACACAAGAGAGAAGTACTCAAATTTAGAAGTTGATAACTCTCACAGACAAAATTTCCTGCTTTTAGTGGTAGCTCCTGACCCAGTCAGCTTTCCAGAGTTACTGCTGATGTATTTCTTATTCTTATAATTAACAGAGAGATTCCTTAAGGCAGTATTTGCTTGAGTTCCAAGCATAAAGTCAAAGAATTCTCTCCCTCTCTCTCTCTCTCTCACACGCACACACACACGCATACACACAAAATTTGATGAAAATTATTAATCAAAAAATTATAAAAATTCACCCATCTCTCCAGCTTGTCTGAATAAACCATAAATACCAGTTAGTGCCTGACAGTAAAGATCTCTGGTGTTAGTTCAGATTCTGCTATGAGAAGTGGAGTCTTTTTTGAAAAATATAGATTACAGTAGGGAAAAAAATGCAGACACCTCCAAATACCATGACAAGATAAACACATCTGAGGAATCTGGCTGAAATCAAAACATCTCTCAGTTTAAGGGATGCTATGAACTTGAACTATAGTCCCTTAAAGATAAGATGAACTGAAAGCCTTTCAAGGATTTTTGTGGCAGTGAATTCTCTCCACCTATTTTTGGTTTTGAAATAACACTTAATAATAAATTGTTTTATTTTTGCTATTCTCTTTGCTATGAGAGAAATCCAAATAAGCAGGGGAAGATTACTAGCTGACTCCACAGTTTTGGAGTTATGTAGGCAACAATATAAATTATTATAAATCTTTTAATCTTTTCTCACTTGTAAGTTATCTTAAGCTTTATTGGCTTTATTGTACAAGTGTTTCTTGCAAATGTTTTACTTATAAAGTAATACTTCTGTAATCTGTAAGAAAGGGTAGGCTTGTAGCAGAACGTAATTATATTTTGTCAGATATAATTGGAAAAATAAACAATCTTTCAGGCTTACAGTCCTGGTCTGATTTCATCTAATAAAATATATTGCCTCTCCTTCCAAACTCTCTTTTTCACCACAGATTTTCTCAGCATGGCTGGATTTCCTCCAGAACTGTAATAATAGATTCCAAAGTTGCAGCTTTTGCAGGCAGACTTAGAATATTTGTATGTGATTTTTCATTAATTATTGAGACATTTCTGCTCTCAGAACAAGTTAATATTGCATATCCATTATAGAACCAGTAAATTAACTCAGATTAGTATGATGTGCTGAAAATTTTCTTTCTTTCAAAAAAGAGTTATTATTATGATTTCAGCAAGACTTTTGTTGTGTTCCAGTAACTGAGATGATATCCTTATGAATACATTCACAGGGAGCTTCAGATGGCATAAATTTGGTTTACATATACTATTGCTATCTGCTTGCCAGTGGATTGTGTTGACTCAATCCCTGCTAAAAAGGATTCTCACCTTTTTTTATGAGATTTGTATGTGTTACCCTGTTTAACAAAGAGGCAGCAAAGGACTGGGATAGATGAAATTCTGTGCTTAGGGCCAGGTGAAAAAACTAGATGAGGCAGGTCTTTAATTCATTTCTCCAGCATCTCATTGGTGGTTTTTACTGGATGTTTTTCCCCTTGAAGGATCACAGAATGATAGAATGGTTTAGGTTGGAAGGGACATTCCAGATCATCTTGTTCCAGACCACTGCCATGGGCAGCCTTCCACTAGACCAGGGTGATCAGAGCCCCATCCAGCCTGGCCTTGAACACTGCCAGGGACAGGACATCCCCACATTCCCTGGAAAACCTGTCCCAGTGCCTCATCACCCTCTGGAATTTAACTCTTCTGAAAGAGAGATAAAGTGGGTAAACCAAGGAGGAGAAAGCTGGAGATAAAAAAAAATGTTGCACTCTTCCCAATTTACAGTTTTGTTAATGAGGAGGATGTTTAAATCCAGCTTAGTCTGTTAATCCAGTTTTTAGTGTTGGGTGATGTCAAGTAGCTTGCGGGAGAAGTTCTGGCAGGTCTTAACACCCTTTTCAGAGGCAACATCATGGACTTAGCTTTTCAAACTGATGGAGGAAGGGAGTGAGAGGAGTGGAAGAGGAAAGAGAAAATGAAGAAAAATTAAAATCCTTAGAAATTAAAAAAAAATCAGTAAATGCTTTGAAAAAATTAATCATATAAATTTTTCATATTATTTCTTAAAGTGTCTTCAAATCCTGCTTAGGAGACCATCATTAGGATGGTCAGGCATGGTAGGGAGACACTAAACAGCAATCTGATCATCAGATACAGCAGACTCACTGGCACTGAGCTGTGTCATAGGGTGACAAAAATAATATGAAAGCTTTTAAGGCAGAAAAATCAAGCATTCTGCAGCTAAAGAATGCCAGGATTTGTGTTGTTTTCAGAACTTTGATTTGCCTTCTGTTGTATTTGATTGCAAGGCAGTCATTAATGACAGAAGCTCATTAGTGACCAGAGAGGACAGTAGTCACTTAAGGAGCCACTCTTTAATATTTTGTTGTCTTTTTGGTGCTTGATATGGAACTTCATGCTTTAACACTTACTGTTCAAATTCTGCTGTGGAGGCAGAGTTACCAGTTTTGTTATGCATTTTCCAGTTATATACAACAGGGTAGGAGCTGAGAGTTTCACAAATGGAATTCAGTGTATTTTGATAATGTCCTCATAAATTAAGGAGAAAATAGCATTACAGCTAATTACATTACATTGCAGCTACATTTTTTAGCCATAAAAGCACAAGATTAGAATTTAGACTTTCAGCAAAACCCTGTACCCAGTTCATGGCCAGCCGTGAAAAATGGGTTTTTAAGTGGCTAATTCAGTAGTCTGTGAGAAGGACAAAAATAGAATCCAGTCCTTCTGAGCTGCATACAAATGTCTTAGCCTGGAACCACTTTTTTTCCTCCTGCAGTCATTGTGTTCTCTGTCTGCAACAAATGAGCCAGGATTCTCTGGACAAGATCTGATTCATCACACAATCCTGACTCATCTCCATACCATGGTCCATTCTGTTCACTGAGTTGCTATATACAGCTCTGTGCCAGCAAGCTAGATATGCTTCCCTAAAAAGATGGGAAAGTGGTGGAGAAAAAAGAAAAAGAAAAAAGAAAAAAAAGAAAAGAAAAAAGAAAGAAAAAAGAAAGAAAAGAAAAGAGAGAGAAAAAAAGACCATTTCTTGAAAAATTTCTAGCAGGCCCAATGGTCCTGGTATTCTCTGCCTCTCTACTCTGATATGGCTTCGGTATGTGTCAGTGCTGGCGTTGAGCATGTGGGTTAAATGTATAAAAACCCCTTTATTTGAAAGATGGGTGAAAAATGTCTCATGAGGTGTGTGAAAGACAAGTGCTGAGATGGAGAGGAGGAATTCTGGTTGCCAAGAGGCTTAGGGGGATTTGCTGGTAGGAAAAGGAGGCCTCATTTAGCTCTGGAAGGACGTGTCTTGCTGTTTCCCACCACTGGCCCAGATGGTTAATGTGATCCTGACCTGTGAAAGATAACAGGATGCCCCTCACCCTGAGAGATTAAGCACTGTCATTCATTGCACCTCTTCCCTCCATAAAAAGAGCAAGATAAAATTGGTTCCTCTCATCCTTTTCCTGATGGGTGATGGAGCTAAACCCCTTGAAGAAGTGATAACACATAGGGGAGGGATTGTTTTGCCTCAAAATTCCTACCAACAACCTTGTTGTGTGTCTCCTTCAGGTTCTTGATCTCTATATGACAGTGTCTGGAAGCTGTTGAGTGCTTTTGCTGGCACTGTCAGTGAGTGATGAGTGCATAGACAAGATAATTCCTAGTGGTTTCTGATATCTGTAGTCCTCTGGATACTCTTCCAAATGGCAGGAGAGCCTGGAACTCCTCAAGGTGCAGCAGAACAGTGAGGTGTGTGCTGCAGACAGTGTAGGGTGGCATTGTTAGTGTACTACAGCTCTGCAGGTCCCTCCTGTGACAGGGACATCTTGCCTGAGCACCCATGTGTGAAATGTAACAACGGCCTGAGGTGGCAGCAGGGCCAGGTTCGGGTCTGCTGCACAGCTCTGCTCTGCTCTGCTCTGCTTGAGTGGCTGTGGCTGCTCCAGGTGGACATTACAGGCCCACCAACACAGCTTTGGTAGTGGTTAGAGAATTCCTCTTCCTCCTGCAGTACAGGCGGACAGGATCCACCTTTACATTACCCTTATGTCAGGAGAAGAGATTGAGAACTCAGTGCCAGCCTTGAGAAAGAAGTAGTCAAGTGTTTGATGGATTTTTGTACATGAGGATGCAGCATGCTCAGTGAATCTATACGTGCAGTAAATGTAAATAAAGAACCTCTGGCTCACAGGAGCAGAAAGTAATAGAGCATTCATGGACTTAAACTCACAAGCCCCCATAAGTTTTTACAGAACACTTTTAAACTGAGGCTTTCATAGGCTCATCACTTGGCCCAAATTTGTGCAATGATTCATAGGAGCAGTGAGAAGCACATCCCTGATACAGAGAGTTTCCCTGTTAAAGTTTAGGTTCTGCATCAAACTAGGAGGTGCACAAACATTTTAACAGAGAAGCCTTGGATTCCTTTTATTAAGATGGCCATTCTTCAGTCTTTTATTCTCATAAACAGCTGAACCAATCTTTTAATAGACAAGCAAGCAAAATACCCTTCAGGCCCTCAGCAGTGAGCCAGCACAGAAAATCTCATTCAAACAGTTAAAGCTGAATTTGTAAAGTACTGATGACAAACATAGTAATGAAAGTGTCAGAAGTCATGACATGCACTTACTTTTACAAGCTACTAATTCATGAGATTTTGTACCTTCTGTTTCTTGCAGCTGTGTTCCTTAATCAGTTTAGTGATGCAAACAGTTAGTTTTAGGTGAGAGAAGTCAAGCCTTTATGTTTTAAATTAGATAAATTATTAATTATTGCTAGGTAATTATTAATTAGTTCAAGAAAGACTGAAAAATGTGAAATAGGTGAGCTAAGCTTATAGCAACAGTTTAGAGCATGAAGGGATGCATCTTGCAGCATCTGGGCTTTCTGGCTGTTTTATTACAGAAGATAAGCAGAGATGTCTTAATTTCCACTTGAGAGATCTGCCCAAATTTGTTCTCATTTCGGTAACCAAAAGGTGGCAGCATATTGTCTCCTTTCCCTTTCCATCCATACCAGCTCTAAGCTCCAGAATAACCTTACTTGCTCAGTTTGTCGGAATGCCAGGAAGTCCAGAACAATCATGCTGACTCAGGAACACTGATGAGATCTTGTGTAAAATCAACTCTTTATCACCTTTAAATAGAAACAGGAATAGATCAAGGTCTGGTGATTTTGTTCCAGTGTTTCAATGACAGCCTGACTGACTTTTGGAAATGTGAAGAAGGGTTAAATTTCAGTTCAGTGGTGTAACTTCATCTACCTATACAGCTTAACACTTTTGTTAACATTAATGATTGTTAAAAAGCCCGAGGCAAGATGATATTGGTATCAGCCAGATATTATTGCTGTGTCAGACTTTAACTCGGCTTTGTTCCTATTTAGGTATTTCCTGCTTTGGTAAATAGGCAGAAGGCCAGTGGGCATCCAAAGGAGCAGCAAAGGTGAGGCAAATACTTCATGCAGTGCAAATACCAAGGTGAAAAGGACAAGGCGAATGTACCCATCCAGTTTTGCTGTATGAAGGCATCAGTTCAGAGGCTTCTGGAAAGATGCTCAGGGACACCCAGTTCTCACTTGGCTGGTAAAGAGATCTGGAGGTGGAGGGAAGCATTCTGAAACACAGACTGCTCTCAGATCTACATGGGTGCTGTGTACTTGGCACAGTGCCCCAAGTCCTCAGGAAACACAGCTGCTACAGAGCACTGCAGTGTGTGTCCTTAACAATTCAAACATCCACATGCAAATGTCAAACTCATTCCTGTTCTCTGCACTGGTTTCCCATGCTCAAACTGCAGGTCTCAGTCATTATTTCCCTGCTGCTCTGTGGCCTGGCCAGAGAACTGTAAGTGACACTCTCTGGGGTGTTGGGTGAAGTTAACAGTGCTGTTCCTGAGGCACTGGGGAGCTTTTTACCACAAGGGTAAACAAAGCCCTTCAGCTTGAGAGGATTTAGAATTTCTGTTAGCCCCAGCTGGAAAACAGGTGTGCAGGAAGGTTAAGAAAATATCTGGTAATTACAGAAAACTTTAAGGTCACTTTCAATCTCCAAATCTGTAGATGCCTATAAAAAAACTCCTGTAAGTACAAGCCTCAGCAGCCATTCAGTCTGAGCCCAGAAGCTTTTCTGAAGCTATATGATACACTTAGTTCATCAGGTTGCTGCAGCTGGCAAGTATGGGTTGTGGTAAGCAGCAATCCCACATGGCATCATTCCTCCTGTCTTTGCTGTCCTCAGCTAGAGATCAGAGCTGGATGGAGGTTTCAGGAGCATGATGTGGAAGCTGGTGCTGACAAGCAAGATGCAGATGCAGGGAGGGTTACTTAGGTGGCTGAGAACAAGGGATCCTTTTTCTCAGTCATAGCTGCCAGTGGAGATGCATTTTGGGGAGTAGCTCAGAATGATGGCACAACTCTTGCAGAAGAGTATTTTTAAATTATTACTCCTTCCTCCAAATGGAACATAGTTTTTTGGCCTGATGTCTCTGACACAGAAACATCATTCATTTAACTAAAAAAGCTCTCCAAATGTCACATTCTCCCTTCTAAGAGTAGAAAAGGAATAACAATGCTTATATGAAAATTTTATGTGATGTTAGCCCAGCACATGAATGCAAAGTACTAAAATATACTTAGCAGTGAGACCATGTAAAAGCACATAAGGAGGAGGATTTCCAGGCAGTAGTCTGGGTCTGTCATAGGTAGGGATGCCTTTGAGGGAAGCTGGTGGATTTTGATGTGGTTTGTTTATCCAGGTGCTTCTCAGCAGCACAGCACTGGGTGTGTGGTTTGGTGTGCAGTAATTCTTGTTGGCTGCTGTGTGAGTGGCTGCTCCTGGCTGGACATTGTCTGGAACTTGCCTTCCTATTTAATCTATCCACAGTTCAGACACCTTTCCACAGTGTCAGCATTGACTCTGTAAAGAGATGATGACCAAAAAAAAGTGGCACCCATTGTCCCTGCCCACGGCAGGGAGGTTGGAACTAAATCCTCCAAGGTCCCTTCAACCCAACCCATTCTGTGATTCTGTGGTGAGCCCCAGCCACTGCAAGCCTGTTACTCAAATGAAGGATGCATCCCACCAGTCACACTTGGTTTTATGTCTATCATCAGAGAGACAGAAAAAGGATAGTATAATTAATATTCTTGTATATACTTAGAAATGCACAGGTTGGAAAATCCTCTGTGTATTGTCTTGTATTTTACATGCTGTCAGCCAGGTGATGTGTTAATAAAATTCAGCCATGCCAATATGAGCAGATTCCAAAGCTGCTTGTCCTTTGCTCCCTTCATTTCCCACCTCTTGTTGAACAACTGGTCTCTAGAAACAGAGGAATTATTTCTGTTTGGAGGTTTCAAAATCAGCTTAAAAGATAAAGAACAGAGCACCTCAGTATGTTCTCTCTCTCTCCCTCATTAGCACAACTGGAAAATTGTCCATATGACTGTAAATCTCAATCCTTTTTAAACCTAGAGTAGACATTCAGCACAGGTTCTATTTTCCTCTATCCTGTATTTTAAAAACATCTGTAGTTCACATCTATGATCAAAACTGACAAGTCTGCATGTCAAATTAAATGCCAACATAGTATGGTGTGACATGAGCAGTGTCCAAACATTTTCTTATGGCTTTTATTTTTGCTGGTGCTATAAAGGTATTTTTTAATATTTGTCTGTCTCAGAAGATGAGGTCTTAAAATGGTATTTTCTTTATTCTGGAAAGTTACCATTTCTGCTACCTTTATACCCTTCTCCTTTTCTCCAATGACATTTGCAATTAAACACTGGTTAGGAGAGCCATAATTCATGGGTTGAGAAACATCCTCTACCACAATATCCAGCCTCTTTTTCACCTAGATAGAAAATGCTAGCAAAAAAAGTGCAACCTGCATCAAATTTAAATAGCTGATGTCAAGATAAAAGGTGACTCATGGCATAATCAATCTTCAAAGGCCACTTTTATGGAAAAAGTGACAGTTTAATCCCCTGGTAATTTCAGTGTTTGGAAAGTGGCAATTTTCAACTCCATCTTGGAAAAATTAATTGCCAATTAGGGCATTCTATAGCATGAAGATGAAATGTCTAAGTACAGTATGTGTCTCTGCTTTCCAATATACTTTTACACTTATATCTAGACCTGGTCTATAAAAATCCACTTGTTTTGGTAGTTGCTATTAGTTAATGAGAAGCAGCAGGCTTTTTGAATAATCTAATGACTCCTGACTTGCTTAATTACAGCCTTTAAAAAACATACATCTGACACTTCCTCCAATAAATAAAATAGTTGACTAAGTAGAAATAGTCCAACTAATAAAATAATTTATAGTAAAACAGCAAATATTTTCTTGTCTCTCAGAATTTTAAAATTCCAGAATATGCAGGTTTAATTTTTTTTTTCTTTTTAGCAGACCTGGAGCAGAAAAGCAGCTTGGCAGGTCTAAATGAGGGGAATGAGGACAATAATGAGGAGAAGCACTCCTGAGGTTCAGGATGAGGAGGGCTATGCTGCTGGTCTGGAAGCAAATAATTTTCTCTCTCTTCGGAAAGGAAACTTGTCCAGAACCAACAGTCCTGCCTCCCAAGAAATCAAGATCCTGCAGCTGGTTGGCTGATGGGAGGTACTATTCCTCTCTGGAAGGCAGCAGCTCTTGCTGAGCTCAGAACTCAGTTTAAGCCAGGAGCTGACAGCTACAGCCTCTCACAAATGCCTCTGTAAGGGGGCTGTGGCTCCTGGCCCTTGGCAGCCCAACAGCACTGTCGACTGCCAAGGGCCATCCCGGGTGTCCCACAGCACCAATCTGTCTTCTAAACCAGGCATAAAGCCCCTCCAGTAGCATCAGTGCAACGGGGCAGTGAATCAAATTGTGCACATCAAGGGAAAAATGCTAAATACTTCTAGCTTTAAAACTGCCAAACAGATGTTCTTTGGTTTTGACTCGAAACCATTCAAATTTAAATACAAAAGCAGCTGAGCTAAGTGGGAGCATTTCAGGCTCAAAAAACCCACTGGAACCAACAGGGAATGGTAGGCAGGTTTTGTTCTCACACCAGTACATAAATTCTGTTTCAAGTGCTTTCTCTGAATTAATTTCTGTTCCAGGACAGTGTATTAAAAAAAAATAGCAATTGGAGAGGTTAAGTGAGGATCACAATAAAAGTTGTAATTCAGCTTTAACAGCCCAGGATCCTGCAGCCACATTTGTCTGCCTGCATAGTGCATGCTTTTTAAAACACTCTAGAAAGCCTTGGTACTCTTTGTCAAAAAGATACTTCATCTAACATTACTAGATAACACTTCTTTGCCTCAACTATATTGTAAAGAGGATACAAATCCATGAGAACTTTTTCTTTTGTAATCTTGAGAAACTATTTAGTTCAAATTGCTTGTTAAAAAGTCTCCTCATGTGACAGCCCCATTCCCTAGATGTGAACCCATTGCCCCACAGTGATTCAGGGTCAGTAACTCTGGAGATGTGGCTGCCCATGTTAGCAAAATCAGGCTATCACAAGTGCACTGTTAGCACAGACATTGCAGGAATTTATGCTTTGAAAAATTGGGTCTTTTAACTCTCACATAATCTCCTTTTTCTTCCTCCTGATGCAATTTCCAGAATGTAGTGGGAAATGAAGTTAAAGATACCTGTTTTCTGAGGAGAGGACGCTGCTCTCAGGGATAAAAATGCAGGATACTGGCCCAGAGAAGATTCCTTGGCAAGAGAAAATATTTATGCAACCAAGAGCTCTCCCTTGCTCTTTCCATTTTTGGGATATGGACATGAGAAGTAGCTTGTGCATTATCACAAATTCAAATGCAGGACCTAAAATAATGTGGGAGGGTACTGTGGACTGCTCAAATTCCTGGGGACAGGATGGTCTTCCTGTTACAGACTCCTCACCCAGAAGAAATGAAGAGAAATATCCAGGTGGTTACTGCCTTGTCTTTCCCATATCCCTAAAATTAAGTTGAAAGTTCTAGAAAAGGCAAGATGAGATTCAGTGTGAAACAGATGGAGAACCTCTAGAGAGGGCCTTTCTAGCACTTGTACAGCCTCCTGTTCACCTTGGAGCCAGCTGTTATTTTTGGGAGATGGATTGGGCAGGTTTTTCTCTCAGCTCTCCCCTGCCTATAACATTCTCCTTTTTAAAAATGCATGTTTGTGTCTTGCTGCACCCAAATAGCTGATATACACTGCCTCAGCACAGGCCCAGCACCCATACTGAATTACTGATCTCAGGGAACCTGTGCCACTCACTAGCTCCACAGTCTTTTGAGAGGTTCCCAGGTGTGTTTGAAGTTCTCAGGGTGGTTTTGTGACTTTTAAGAACAGGAGTCTCCCTTTGTTCTGCATTCACCTCAGTCCTTGCTTGCAGTCTGTTTGGCTGTAGCTGTGTTAGGAGCAGTAAGGCAGCCAAGCTGATGATTCTGGTTCTGGCAGGTGGGACAAGGGAGGAGTCATTCTCTGACACTCCTTGGTGCCCTTTACAATGCACTCTGTTGTCCACTGTGCCAGACTATCAACTGCAAGGGGATAAGGAGACAATGTGTTTTTTCCAGCCATCTTTCTACAGAACACTAGCATTTTGACAGAGGGATGAGACAGAGGAGATGTGCAGAAGTGACTGTTTCTTTGGAGGGTTGATAAAATGCACTGAGAGAGCTGAGTGCCCAAACAAGGGTCAGTGTTCAAACACTGCAGCTGAGCATTGGAGAATACCAGGGGCTGAGAGACAAAAGATGTCAAATGGGGACAAAGAACTAAAAGCTACAGAGAATGAGTTATTACAGCAGAAGTTATCTAAGAGACAAGAGCAGTGTATGAAAGGAGCAGAGGCTAAGTAAGAAAAGGAAGTGCTTAGCTGAGACACTTATTTTCTCTCAACTGCCACACTGTCCTGTGCACATTTCTAAGCACCTGGTAAAATATCTTCTGTGAGTTCTCCTTCTCCTCACCTTGAAAATTTAGCTGCACTGTAAATAACCCATTCCTGATTTTAAGCATAAGCACTGTTTCAAACTATTAAAATTGTATAAGCTCCTGTCCAGCTCCCACGCAGGCAGTGCTGAATTTTGGAAGAGATGTTTGGCTGCTTTGGCAGGCAGATTCACCTATCAGACAGACCTGCTTACAGCATCCTGACAGCTCTGGGTTCCACCACAACAGTGAAAATCACCTTTTTCTTGATTTGCTGAGGTCTAAATTTCTAAAACCAGTAATCCACAGAAATAATGGTAATGGGACATGACAAAGTGAACAAGACTTTGTAGTTCATAGGATCATAGAATCAAAGGGTTGAAAGGTACTTTTAAAGGCCATCTAGCTCAACCCTCCTGCAATGAGCAGGGACATTTTCCCTAGATCACTCTGCTCAGAGTTCTGTCCAACCTGACCTTGAATGTTTCCAGGGATGAGGCATCTACCACCTCCCTGGATAACTTTTTACTGTGTTTCCATCCACATAAAAAATTTTCTTCCTTACATCTAAGTGTAAGCTACCATTTTTAGTTTTAAACTGTTACCCCTTGTACTATCACAACAGGCCCTGCTAAAAAGTTTGTCCCCCTCTTTCTTGTAAGCCCCCTTTACATACTGAAATGCCATCTGTTTTAGAGTTCTTTAATACACCTCTCACCATTACATATTTTCTGTTTTCCTTCTACATCCTCAACTCCTTAGAATACATTTTTTTTCCCATGGTGGGGACTTCTATTGCTTTTCAAGTGGGCAGATGTAAAGATGAGATATTCAAGAGAAAAAGAAGCATTTCAGTGGAAAATTTCAGCATTTCAACCTCCCAGGAGGTTGCCAAATGTTGAAAGGCTTTTATTGAGAGGAAGATTTTGCAGCATTTTCTAATTCTGGTCAGACTCTGCATTCACCATATTTCTTCTGAAGGTACTCGTGCAGACAAATGTCCTGAACAGGATTGATTTGTTCTCAGCTCTCTTGAAGTACATTCTGCATAATCTCAGATCTTCAGGATTGTGTTCTATAAAATTAATTTGATACTGCTGGGGCATGAGATATTTTAGTGCCACTCTTTCTGCATACACTCGTTACCACATTAACCATGTGCAGTGAAACCCAATAATAACAAAACAAAGAGCATGAGTGTGGAAGAAAGCTGAGATCTTTCTCTGGGTGATAGGAATGAAAGGACACATTGCTTAGAAACTGAGACTGAATGTCAGAGCACAGGAAGGCATTCAGCTGCTGTGTGGGACACACCCTACAGGCCATTTATACAGCATTGGGAGTACTAACACAGGTCGACAGTAGTTGCTACTACAAACTGTATCTTAGTAAATAAGAAGACTGACATAGGATTCTTCGTAATCTGAACATAATCTGTAGTTTTGAGGGTTGCAGACCTACACTTTTTTTGCCAACAGTTAGAAACAAAGTTCTTCAAGAAACAAGTAACCTATCCTGCCATGGTGGTCACTGTGTACCCCTCTAGAGTGACAGCCAGATGAGTTTGAGGATTTGGGGATTGTAATCTGTTAGTGAGTGTGTGTTAGAACTTGATCCCTGCCTAGATCAAGTTCTGGACCTCCTAAGGATGGGAATCTGTCCCAGCTCTGATCACTGATTCTTGACTCAGTTACTTAGACTCCAACTAGCCATGCTTTTAACAGTGGTGGTTCTGGTCTATTTTCCTGGATTTCAGCCAACATTATGGCCACTGTAGTGATACTTATGAAATTTTAATTGCTTATTTGCCTTTGGCCTCAGTCTAAAAACATCCCAGGATGAATGAGGAATTAATTTACAAGGTGTTTTAAAGGCAGATGTGAGTAAGCTTTTAGCTGAAAATTTTGCAGTCACAGCTAGTGCAACATCAGGATAGTACTGCACTATCCAGCTCACAATTTGTAGCACTGTCATTGTAGAAAGGAGAAAAAAATTGCATGAAGGAGAAACTACATCCATCAGCTTGCAAATACCTTGTAAACATAAAATCAAATTAGGGATGCAGTTTTCAAACACAAATGTGTGAGTGTACATCCATCCTTAAGCTATTAAATCATAGAGATTGTAATGTCAGAATTATTGATTCTCAGTGAGATCCAAGTATTGGTGTCATAAAAATCATCCTGGATTAGTCTCTTGGCTGGGAAGGAGCTGATTCATAAAGCAGAGAATGGATCTGGAGCACCCTGAATGTGGGTTTTCTGATTTCTGTAGTTTGAGAGCCCTAATGCAGACTTTGGATAATAACCATCTTTTTGAAGGAAAAAATAGGTCATCAATAAACTTCCAGTTTTAGCAATCTCACTTTCTTTAGTTTCCTCAACCAGGAAACTTTCTTTTCCTCAACTGCTCTTTCTCCAAGCAGTCTTTGCAAGGAAACTGGCTAACAGTGCACTGTTTTTCAGCTGAGAGATCTCTCCAGTGTTAGAAGAGGCCTCTGGACTCTGAGTCTGGTTCCAGACTGGGAAGCTTGGGAAGTAAGAGGCTTGCTCCCCTCTAGTTCAAAGCCCATTCAAGTGCCTGCATGTTTAATTGCTGCAGAGTACTCAAGACATCCCTGTGGAATTTGCAAACACGTTAAAGTTGCAACTCTCATGTACCCTGAAATAGCTCAAGCACAGCTTTGTTCCTCAGAGATGTGTGTGCAGGAGGGTGCACAGGGAGAGTGCAAGCCAAGGATGTCTCAGTTAATGATAACCCTTCCTGAATATTGCCATGGGATTTTTAGATGCTTCTCAGCTCCCAGGGAGATGCAGGAAGATATGACCCCAATTTAGCATCTCATCCAAAAAGCAGTAAGTAGTTCTGACAGTGCAGGTCTCCCTAAGATCTGTGTGGAAAAGTCAGACTTGGATGTGAGCCCAGCCTTAGCATTGTGCTGAAACTCAAGATTTTTGGGTCCTAGAATGACTTCAGGTGGTCCCATACTCTGACAGATAGGGACAGTGGGATTCAGTTAGTGACAAGGAAATTGTTCCTAAAATTACTGGTGGTGAAAATGGAAGGAGGAACAATTGCAATTATTTGCTGCTACCAAAATAGGCGAGACCTGTTCAGGGAACAAAGGCAGGTTTCTCTTCTTAATCTGGTCACTCTGACACATCCCAAGAGCTTTACATTGGAGGGAAAAGAATAAGAGGCTTGCTCTAGGAATAGCTCATTTATCAGAGTGTGGGAGAATGAGACCAGCTTTAGGTAGTTTGACTTTATTATACATCACATGTGCCTGGAGCCCTCTATCAACACTCCAGCCTTGTGGTGCTGTGCCAACAAGAGCAAACACGGCCCCTGCCCTCGAGATATCACAGCCCAGGATTACAGGGGTGACAGGGGTGACAGCCAGAGGTGTGAGGCAGGGACATACTGGTATGACAAACATATTTGCATGGCATCCACAGCCCCAGCCAGATTCATCCCCAAGCTCTGCTTCATGGCATTTGTGGCAGAGGTAAAGCATAAGAATGTAGTTGATAGAAGACAAGATGGTACCTTGTGGGCAGATTTTTACCGTGATTTAGAGGGCAGGCTATGAGAAAACATAAAAATGTCTCCAGGAGAAATGACAGAATCTGTTATCCTTAGTGAGGGAAGAAAGTTTTCTGTAGTGACAGGATATTAGATTTAAGAGCCAGGGAGAAACCAAGCAGTGAAGAGGCTTAGAGGTAAAGGCTCCAGCTTTTCTTCCAATCCCACAGAAATATTTATAGTATCAAGACATGTGCTATCAAGATGAAAAAATGAAATCTCATAACAGTGCTTTGATGTTTCTTAGCTGGTGGGGATCTTGGAAAAAAATTCCATTGTGTTTGACTTCATTATGGAAAAGAAGCTATAAATTCTCTCTGCTTTCCTCACGAATGATCCCCAAGGGCAGCTGGGGAGTCAAGTTGTTCCAGCTTTCATGCAAATGTCACTTTTCACAGTCAGCCCACAGTGCTTCATGAGCACCACTGCAACTTTGCACACACCAGTGAAACCACTACTGAGGATGTTGTGCAGGTGCTGTATAGTTCCAGCCCTGGTGTGTACTTCCAATTTTCAGGTGCCCTTGAGCTAGCATCTCTGTAACCTGTGCTTTCTGCATGAGGGATATAAGACAAGGAAAGTTTATGTTTGGGTTATAATGTTCTGTTGGGGTTGTGCCTCAATATCTTTAAATGAGAGCTGTTCCCACTCTGCAATTCCATGAACAGTGTGTAAAGTATTTTTATTTTGTTAAGTTTCATTTTAAAAAGCAAATAATTCTGAATCAGAAAGCCAGAAATTATCAAAATTTGAAAATTGTCAGAATAATATTTTTCAAAATATTTTCCAAATATAAATTTCAAAACTTTTAAAAATACAAAAATTTTTCATTGTGTCCTGGCAGCCAGGAGAGCCAACCATGTCCTGGGGGAGTCAAGCCCAGCATCTCCAGCCAGGCAAGGGAGGGAATTGCCCCACTCTGCCCTGCTCTGGGGTGGCCTCGCCTCAAGTGCTGCTTTGGGCACCACAATGTAAGAAAGACATTGAACTATTAGAGAGTGTCCAAAGGAGGCCACGAGGATGGTGAGGGTCTGGAGGGGCCATACAGGGAGCAGGTGAGGGCACTTGGTCTGTTCATCCTGGAGAAGAGGAGACTGAGGGGAGATCTCATTGAAGTTACAGCTTCCTCTTGAGGGGAAGAGGAGGGGCAGACACTGATCCCTGCTCTGTGGTGACAGGGACAGGACCCGAGGGAATGACCTGAAGCTGAGTCAGGAGAAGTTTAGGTTGGACATTAGGAAAAGGTTTTTCACCCAGAGGGTGATTGAGCACTAGAACAGGCTCCTTATGGAAATGGTCAGCAGCCTGACAGAGTTCAAGAGGTGTTTGGACAATGCTCTCAGGCCCTTGGTGTGACTCTTGAGGATGGTTCTGTGCAGGGACAAGAGTTCAACTTTGATGATCATTGTGGGTCCCTTTCAAATCAGGACATTCTATGATTCTATGAAAAATATCCTGAAATGGAATGTCTACCTCCTGTATGGAAGACCTCCTCCTTGGTGAACTGATGTTTTACACTTGAGAAAATTTTAGCTTCAGTGAGAAGAGAAAAACTGGTGCTTAAGGAAGTGTAGAGTGGAAAGAAGTGAATAAAGAGAAAATGTGTTTAAAACACTGAAATGGATGTTGTTCCTTGAAGGATAAATGGATCTAAGACAAGGCTAAAGAGGAGACATTGCAATGCTTGGTATGGGATGCTTAGGTCAAGCAATTTAGCATCTGAATGGCAGAAATAGATTTTTAAAAGTTTATTTAGTGGAATTGGAAGCCCATTGCATGGGTCCAGAAGAATGAATCAGTGATAACACCCAAGGTACCAGGACTGGCTGCTTGGTGTTACTATCATGATAGAGAAAGGACAGGATTCAGGAGAACAGATTTACTGGGAATGATCAGGCTAAGAAAAGGCATAGAGAGAGAGAGGGGGGAAGGTGGTGTGTGTGCGTGTCTGTATGAACATCTATGTTATTTATTAGGAAGACAGGCCAAGGTGGGAGATTAGAGGGCAGAGAGTGATCATGAATAAAGCTTTGCATTTGTAATTTATGTATAGGCAGATACTAAATCAAACCAAATGGTTATCTCTGCAATGATAAATCTTGTTTTCCCAAAAGAAAAGTCTCTAAAAGTTATTTTCCCCTGCGTTCTGTTTTTGTGATGTGTAAGGATGGCAGTACTACAATTAATTCCCTCTTGACTCTGCTCATGGATGCTGTAACTTCATACAGCAGCAGAGTTACACACTGAACACGCTGAAATTTTAGCTTCTTACTTACCTGAATTAATGGGAGCAAACCATTCCTCTAGGGCTGTACAGGAGAGATAGGTTATAGAGCAAGTTGAAAAGAAAAATGTTAGCCAGCAATTCAGTCATAATTCTGAGGAGTTTCTGCTCATGAAAAAAAGAAGTTGTGTGCCTGACCTTCCTGGGCACAGAATGCCCCCAACTTTCACCATGAAATCATTGAAGATTGAGTCTCCTCTGAACCAGCTAAAGCAAACACAGTGCACAGTCCTTTTGAAGGTCTGTGCACGCTCCTCAGTGCTGTGCCTGCCCTCAGCTGGGCTCATATTCTCTCTGAAACAAGCACTGCTAGTGTCCAATTTGTGATGGGAAATGTGGGGTTTGGGGGGTGACGTAATCCCTGACCTTAATTTTCATTTGACAAAATCACTTTTATCATCTTTATTCCATTGTATTATTGCATGCAGAACAAGTGCAGTCAGTGCTGTCCTGGAGTGCAGCTCATAGGGGGCTGAAAGGGGGATAGAAGTACAGGCTGGAAAAGAGGGGTTCTGAGCTCCCACTCAGAGTTTTAGTGGCTGCAGCTGCTCCTGGCAGCCCTGGGACTGGAATCACAGAAACACCTGGGAAAGCAGGCACAAGTGCTTATGACCCCTGTAACTCAGAACCATTCAAATGGCAGGCAGTGCACTGAACAAATCCTGAGTGCAATCCCTGGTCTGTCCTCATTTCCCATAAAACAGCTGTAGTTTGTCATGTGTATTTTCAGGCTCTAGGGAAGCAAGTCACTTCAACCAGGCACCACATCCAGCTGCTCAGACTTCAGGAAAACCATTCAGCAGACTTCAAGAGAGATTAATCAAATGGCCTGGCTTTAAAAACCTTACCCCGAGCAGGTGAGTCACTGCTGGATCTCGCATGTCAGAGCAGAAACATCCTTCCCCAGACCTGGGAGACACAGCCTGTGCCTCTTTAAATCTGCGCTGCATGCTGCAGTGCTCTGCATTGTTGCCATGGCAGAAATCTCCCCATAGTAATAACCTCTTTCAGAGAAGGTTAAAAAGAGACAGTGCACATGCTCAGAAATGCTGCACTTGTTCTCTTAGCAGTTTGCAGCGGCCATTTCAAAGAAACCATCACAAAGACAAGAGAAAGATCAGGTACTGATATTTTTTCCTTTGTTAAAGGGGGTGACTTTTCTCTTTCATAGAAGTCTATGCACAGATCTGTCTCTGCTCCCAGTTGCATTGCAGAGAGAGATCACCCTTGAAGCCTGTCATGATTATTCCTTGCAAATTCCCATGCAGTAACTAAGAGGCAGGAGTTAGGGGTGAATTAGGATGATTGCTGCACTAGAGAAGCTATTGTTTTGCTGTGGGGCTCACATACAAAGCTGAGCTGCCTCTGGGGTGGGTGATGAGTAAGGTACCCAAAATAAGTTTAACAGTGTGTCTGTTTTGTTTTGTTGAACCTTTGTAGTACTCATAGTCAACTATGAGAATAGCCTCTGCTCCTACTGACCAGGAGGCTTCTTCATCAGGTACTTCCAAAAGAGGCTGGTGTTGTCCTAATTTACTATTACTTGGAGACACTCTGCTGCATCCTATTGCACAGACTGGTATTTTTGATTGTACTTGTTTTGATTGCAGATCGTCATTAATTAAAACAAAAAACCCAAGCCACTTTTAGTGATTTTAATCCCTTTATTTTAGTGATTGTAGACACAAGAAAAAGGATCACATCAGATCTAAATAGTGGGTGGGACAGGAAACCCAATATGAGGGTATAGAAATTACATTACCCTCTGTTTTTGTTGCCACGGGCTCAAGTATATCTGTGACTCTACTTGTACATGTTTGTCTCTTGCTTCTGAACCATTCCCTCCTCTTGTGTTTAGGTTGAGATGCACAGGAAGGAGATGTGTATAATGCTGCTCCTTCCCTGGGCAAATTGCTGGTTTGCACATGCTGCAAGTGTTGGTGCAGAATTTGCAGCTTCACTTTAGCTGTGTCTGAAAAGGTGGATTGCACATAGTGAAGAGCAGTTTTATACTGTTCTGTGTTTGTGGCAAAATGGGGAAAACCCTTCCCTCTCCTGCCTCCCTGTACTGCCTTTCTAAATGTGAAACACAATCTGTTCTGGGGAGTGCTGTACTCCTGCATTCAGTACATGCAGAGCTAATGCTCTTATGCAACATCTTTTGCTCAGTAAGCACCAACTTGAAAATCAGAAAGAGGCAGAATGTTGTCCTCCTTTCCCACAGTTAGCTGAATGGGTTTTTTATGTGGATTTTATTGTATTGCCATAACTTAGGCTTATTTAAGTCTTTCTTTCTTCCATTTTGATGTACAGGAATGAAAAGTAAACTTGGCTGAGCTAAGGACCTCCCTAGCAAAATCCTTGAGGCTTGGATTGAGATGTCTAACCTGCAGTTGCAACTTGAGCCAGTCCTTTTTGCTCTGAACAGTTTACCTGTTGGGTCAAGAAAATACTTAATTTGAAGCTTATAAAAAAACTTGTCTCTGTGTGAAGGGAAACTGTTGCTGGACCAGGTTGTACCAACCTCAGGGCGTGGTGTGGCCTGGCAGTGGTGTTCAGGAACAAATGGATGGCTGCAAATAATGGCCTGAAGCCCAGATTAGGAGGGGAAACAGAAGGTCAAAGAGTTTGGATGCATTTACTATTAGAAATTCTACCTATGAATTTGTGGAGGTTTAACAAAAGTATTTTCTTTCAAATACTTTAATAAAAGAGTTTTTATAATTAGCATGCTGTGTAATGCTAGTGGTTACCTTTAGTTATTATACTTTTGAAAAGGTGATGCAGTAAAGCAAGCCAGAGGCCAAGAACCTTGTTTCCAGTTTCTGTTTCAGCCAGCTCTGTTATCCCTGCAGTTTTGATCTCAAAGTCTAAAACCAGCTCTCCAGAGTCATGTCTGTGACTGTGTAGTTAGAAAAAAGTCACAGATCAGGCAAAGCTGCTGGCATCCTGGCTTTCAAATGAAACCAAGAACACTCTGGGGACTTCTTATCTTGTTTAGGGATGTTCTCTCCCAGTTGGGTTTTATGTACATTCTGGAAAGAATGGAGAACTTTTCTCCATGCTCTAGATCTTCTGGTATTTTGTTTTCTTTCCGAGGAGACTGACAATGCTTTAGCCATCAGTAACATTAACTTCTTTGTAACAAAACCCTTGTGTACCTGTAGTGCTCCTCACTAACTTGTTTCTGTCCCTTGACCAGCAGAGAAGCCCCCATTCCCAAGATGCTGGCACCCTGCCTTCTGAGAAGAGCCGTCCTTACAGTTCCTTTAGTTTTTGTGGTTGCACTACTTGTCACGGAGCCTGTTAGAGCTGAGCAAGAAGCAGGGACAGCCATTCCAGCTGAAAGTACGTACCACCCTGCAGTTCTCCTGTTGCAGGACTCTGAAGTTTGCCCAAATAATTCAAACTCTTTTGGATATGTCTTGCCTACGTTGTTTTAAAACCACAACATGATAACCTTCTAGTGCTGTTTTGCTCCTGCACCCAAAGCTCTTCACTCCCTTATCCTTGTCTCCTGCCTGTTGCTGTCTTGCTTGTAGCTGAAATCTGCCACTGTTCTGCACCTTTTCTTTTGTCCATTGTATTAGCCCTTTCTATGCAATCATTGTGTTTGCTTTTCAGAGACATGAGACTTGTTCTTTTTCAACTGATATTGACTGTTCATTTTTTTTTTCTTGAATGTTTGCTGTTTTAAATGAATTAATTTTTACTTAGAAAATTCACAATGAAGATGTCAAGAAAGCATTTGGTCAACCCCTAGTCTTGGGGGCTTCAACTACCTAATTCCCCTTTGCTGGTCTGTGTTGAGGTTGTTTTACTTTATAAACATAATTACAGGTCCTTGCATCAAGTTGCTGATGTGAGAATCTGCTGTCCTCTCCCTTTGTCCAGTGTAAACAGAGTAACGCTGAAGTTGGGTGATGGTACAACAATGATGGAGCAGGTCTTTAATACTGTGTTATGTGGGGGGTTTATCTCTTTTTTCTTAGCCAGTTAAAGAATTTGGCAGGCTCCCTTTCTCCAGCAGGCAGAATTCCTGGTTGCTGGTTAGCACTCAGATCATGAGCTGGAAGCTCAGTCTCCAGTGTGTCAGAGGCATGTACAGTCCAGCATCAAGTGTTTGCAAAATGGGCTTACAGGCAAGCCACAGACACAGCAGGATTTTCCAACATTAGTCTAGATTTCATCCTTTCATTCACACCGTACCCTAAAGAGCACACTAAATCTGGGCTCAGAATTTCTCACTTGTGCAGTATTTCTGGTGAAATTGTCAGCCAGGCACAGGCACCAAGAAGCAAAATTGAGAGCAGATGTAGGGCCTGACGAGTTAAAGGTGTTCTGTCCTGTCTGTATTTGCTCTATCTCAGTGCTGCTGTCTGTTAGGGCACAGATCTGTGTTACGTGGTGATCAAGGCAAAGCAGCCTTGTGGCCTTCAGTCTGAGTGTCTCTATCTGGGAACACTCTCTTAAACACTCCAACAAATCCAGATTGCAGCAGTTCTGCTTATCAGCAATGCCTGCTAATAACAGGGCATCTGTTTGGGCAAAGCTGTATCATATTCAAAGTTAGAGGCTGAAGTGGTCTGTCCTTATGATATTGTAGTCAGTTTTATCCCATTAGTTTTCTATTTAGAGCTCATATTTATTAGATTAGGAGATGAGATTTTTCTAGGGAACAGGTTCATGTTTTCAGACCTTTTGAAAAATATGAAGGTAAGGTTGAAAATGTGCCCAGGGTTAGTGGAGCAAAATGAAAGGCTCAGGTTAAGGGTTTAATGTTTCCATACAACAAGGTGTGGAAGGAAAAATGGAACAGCAATATAGCAGGAAGAAAACTATTAATGTAAATTTGAAGTTATTATTTTATAATTGAGAGACTGCGTGGACTGTCATAGTGAACCAATTACAATTACCTGGGTTGTTCAGGAGTACCTACATCAGTACTCACTCTGTGGACTCTTTTCTGTAGCTCTTTCTGATACTCAAAATCACTGTTTAATCTTTCTAGTTAATTCTTCATGCCATACAGTCATGATTTTCTCCTAAATGCTCTCATAGGCCGCCCCTGTGTTGATTGCCATGCCTTTGAGTTCATGCAGAGAGCTCTGCAGGATTTAAAGAAGACAGCATATAATCTAGACACAAGGGTAAGGAAACATTAAATGCCTTCTTTTTCTTTTTTTCCCCAATATAAGAAAATTCTGTGGATAAAAGTAGATAAGGTGGATGGATTTTGCACACTCAGTGAACTGTACTGTCCTGTGTTCTAAGGTGAGACTGGTTAATTACATTTCACCTCTCTATGCAATAGTATGTGGAATTCTTCTGCTTTGGGGTATCAGGGACAATAGGAAGTATAGGAAAGTGTGAACTGACTAACCTTCTCTTGCCAAATTATAGCCATTAGTGCTGCTCTTCTCACTCTAAATGAGTGAGAAGATGTGAGCCCACAACTTTGTTTTTATGTCAGGGGGAGTAAGGTGAGAGTATCATTTATTTTTATTACCCAAAGGGAAAGAGCCAGCTCAAACAAAAAGCCTACTAAAATAAAATGCTCCCCTGCACATGTTTTTATCCTGGGGGAGAAGCTAAGGGAGAAAACATCGTCCATAGAGAGTTTTTACATTTCTCTGATTTCATAATGATGAAAAATGCCACAAAGTAGAACAGCCTAGGGAATGAAACTAGTTTGGCTTGCAGTCAGTGTGCAGAATCTGCCAGGGTTGGTACCTTCCTTCTGTGGGGGATGTTGAATCTGTCTCTTGCTGCTGCAGCCTGCAATCTGTGCCTACCTGTGTCCCAGCTGCTGTCAGATGGTGGTGTCCCAGGAGGGTGGCTTTGTCCCCACCTCCTGTGTACCCTTTAGCTGAAGTGCTATAGATACACTCCTGCACAGATTGTTCAACAGAAGGCACTGAAACTTCTCTGCTTTTCTATGGTCAAGGTCGTTTGCAGCTCAAAGCCTGTGAACTATTGTCTTTGAGGAACAGTTTGAGGTTACTTCAAGCAGGGTCCTCGATGTTTAGGTGTGAAAATACAAATGCATGAACAAAGATGCCTTGAATTGTGACATACTACAAAAAACAAACAAACATTCCAGCAGAACCAGATTGGTATGCAGCACATTTACAGCTAAACAAAATCTGTTCAATAATTACAGGTCAAATATATTTTGGGCTTCATGAAGAAATCTTGCTAATGAATCTGCTGAGCACTTTATACAGCCCAAACAAGATGTTCAGATTGTGCTGTAAAGTGGTTCTAGCACACCTCTTCCTTCTACAAACCTTTGAACCTTTCATCAGAATTTCTACACCTTGATGCAAAATCTCTTAAACTTTTCTCTGGGTGTCTGGCTATGGCAGTGACCTTGATGAAACCTTCAGCTTGCAGACCAAGAGAAAAACTTTATGAAACACAGATATCCAAAGCAGAAATAGCAATAAGAACCCCAAAGATAGCAACTGTGTTTTAATACTTTTTAAAAAATAAAAATAAATGCAGCCAAAGAGATAAAATGAGGATAGAAAAAAATCAGTTGAGATGAATGTGCTATTATTGACTTTCACACTTGTAGATTTGATAGCAAGACTGAAAATGTGATATATTCCCATGAAAGCAAACCTATCACTTCCTTATCACTTTAAAATCTAAATAATTGAATTCATATTGAAATCCTTCAGTTCCCCATGACTAGAACAGGCCAATTCCAGTCATTAAGCTAGGAATTCTGCCTACATCCTCAAAAGGTATGGAAATATTTAATAGTTGAGGACTTCTTGGAACTGCCTTCTAGGATATTTTCATTCTTACTTTTATTATTCAGCTGTGGCACAATTTAATGCAAATTGAGGGGTTTAGGACCACTGCTTTCAGCCATATATATATATTTCACATTTGACTATTTTAGTCTGTTTTGCTGCTTTGGGGGGCAAGCATTCCTGTCCCTGAAAATACAATTCCCTTTGTTAATATTCCCACTGGAGACATTAATTTCCTTGAAAAGCTCTCCTTTGTTTGCAGGCAAGATGGTTAGATGATGACTAAGCAGCTCCTAACTATGTTGGAGGGGGAGGGATTCCCAAAAGCTTAGAGAGGAAATTCTCATTTAATTCCTCCTGCACATCTTACCCTGCAGTTCTGTACAGGGGAAGCTTGTGTATCATTTTATTGCACAAGAATATTGCTCAAGAGCTTTCACACTTCATTTGGCCCTGGATTGATCTACATGCTGTCTCAAAGTAAATTGACTTTAGCATAGGTCACAGACCCTTTATGAAGGCCATAGACTGGATCTCCTTCCTTTTCCCACACTGGCTGTGTTTGCAGCCTACACTGGTGTGATGATCCCTCACTAATTGCTAAGGCTGGCTGCATGAGAAGGGTCACAGACCACTTCTGATGGGCTGATTTCCACGCATATCAGATCTGTTTACCCCCTCTACTGTTTTTTGTTGCTGCTGGCCCCTCAGAACAGGCTGGAGTTGTTGTTTTGGCAATGAGAGCTAACCCTAGGCAATATTTTCTGGGAATATCTGTGGTTCATCACTCAGCCAAAGTGCCATACGTGATCATAAACTGGGGAGAGGGGTCTTGTGCTGCTGGGAGGGAGCTGCTCTCACCACAACCACTGAGCTAGTTCACAGCCAGCTCCCTGGGGCATCTAAAAGCCCCCCAAGACAGAGCCCAGCAGGGAGTCAACTGTAAAACAAATCCTGGAAAAGAAATCCAGTCTATGGGCTACACAGTTCATTCTAAGTCTGCACTTGTTTTCAGAACTTCAGCCCATTTTTCAGAGTTAACCAGTGGACATTGCATTACAACTTTAAAGAGATCAGTAACTGCATTTTTAGCTGGAACTTAACATCTTTTTTTTTGTAGGTTCAAAATCTAGTTTCTTCTCATGGTTTTTATTTGGTTTGTTAGGGTTATTGTTTGTTTGTTTTTTCCTTAGATTTGGTTTGGTTGGTTGGGTGTTGCTGTTTTGGTTTGGTTTTGTTTTTTTTAAAAACAGGTTTTTGCCTACCAGGCAGGAATAACAAATCTATGTGCAAATAGTTTTGTGATCATGCTCACAGCAAAGCTGTATTTACTGACATTCATTTTGTTCTTTATTGCTTTATAAACTGTCAGTGGTTATTTAGAACGTTTAAAGCACAGTAAGCTACATGTGTCCCTGAAAATAAAAAGAAAGGCTTGAAAATGTTATTAAAGAGATATAAGATGGTAAGCAGCCTTGGGCTCAGCTCTAAAGATGTTGGCATGCTGTCAACCTCCCTTATTCAAACCATTGCAAATGATGTCAGTGAGGTGGTGAGAAGGTGGTGATTGAGTGTCCTTTCAGTGATTAGCAAAGCCTGATCAAATCTTTTCAGTTTTGCAGGGCAGTTGAAACAATCAAAAGTGATACCTGATTTAATATAAAACCACAGGGCTGTGGTTTTTCCTGAGATTTATCATCTGGGGGAAAAAAAGCCTGAGCAGCAAATCGCTTTTCCTGCACTAAGGCAAGTGGAGAGCAGGATGCTTCAGCCCAGCTATGCTCTAAGTGCCTTTAGCTGATGTGGGTCAATGGACAACACAGCTTTTAAAACACAGCCTTTAATCCCATGGCAACTCCATCTCATACAAAAAATCACAAGTCAGGCAGATTAAGGAATGGGTTTGATTGGCATTTAGAACTGGTAGTCTTCATAATGCTTTTTTGTAATGTGTAGCTGGTTGCATCAGTAGGGATTGATTTGGTGGGTGGATTTCCCACAGCTGCAGTGTCCCGTGACAATAGTGGGGAGTCTTCTCTTGGATCAGGCTGATTTTCAGGTACAGCTTCAGCTCATGATAGACAAATTGAGATGAAGATATAGTGTTGATGTCAAACATCTCTGCTGCATCATGCATCTACTGAAACCACAAGCATTCCAGACAGCCAGGAAAACCCAAGTGTGTGTGTGTGTATGTGCTAGAGAGGAAGGGTTTTGGAATTTCCTTACGTAGCCCTGCTGTCCCCTCCCTGGTCCTCAACCCCTTCTCATACAGGTAGGCTGAGAGTGATGCCTTGGGAAGGCTGACCTGCACAGACTGGACAGAGCTAAGAGAATAAAGTAGATATTTATTAAAAGGCCTTAAAGGATACACCTTCGGCAGTACAAGAGCCTGGCCAGGGCTACACCCAGGGTGGACCCAAAATGGTCACAAAATGGATGACCTGTCACGAGGTCTCACACTTTTATAAGTTTTGGTCCATTTGCATATTGGGGTTAATTGTTCAGTTACATTTTCAGATTATGAAGTCCCATCCTTGTTTTCTCTCTTCTGTCCACTCTTGTTTATGCTTTTGGGCCTGAAAACCTGTACCCGTTGTCCTTGGTCTCCAACTGGGAAAGGATTTATTTTGTCTACCTGTGAAGAGAGCTGACTAACACTTAATATGAGGCTTAGAACTACACCCCTAGGCAGCACAGAATCTGAAAAACATGAAAGCTAAAACTTAAGGCTTCAAAAGGGTGCAGGCCTTTCTGACCATGCCCAGATCCAGCTCTCAGGAGTTCCCAATCCACCCTCATTGCTTCAGAAACAGGGATCTGTGGGCAACAGAGATCTCCTGATATTGATGAAACTCTGTTCAACCCAGAGACCTCTGCTTTCACCAGTTTGGGACCCTTTTCCTTAGAGAAGCCAGAATCCCATCATGTGTTTGAATTGTGATGGCTCCATGCCAGCTCAGCACCTGTCATCTGTTTTAGGCTCCAAAGCATACTATCAGTAACCACTGAATTTTCATATTTGTGAAACAGGAAAAGTTAAAGAAGTGAATTTCTTCACTGAGAGTGGGCTCAGGCTGTAATAGTCTAAATTTAAATTCTGAGTCTGTTTTTAAGTAAAATAAAATTTCTGATATAATTTGGGAGGGGTGGGGGGTTAAGCCTCTAATGAACTTCTGAGCTTATGTTCCAGTTTGTGCTGTTGAAATAAGATTGTAAAAAAAAAAAAAGTTTTCTCCATGTCACAGGAAGTAGTGCTATGTTGGTGTGCCAATTAATCCCACAAAAGTGAAATAATTTTGCCAAGCAGTGAACAATAATTCTGATTTTTACCCCAAAATTCACTTCATACCACTAGTTCCACATTGTAGAATTTTAAAAAAATGGACTTTTCTTTGGGACCTAATTAGTTTTACAATGCTGACACTTGTTTTTTGATGATGTTGTTCTTCCTTCTTATAGACAGAAACTCTGCTTCTTCAGGTGGAAAAGAGAAATCTGTGTGACTGTGTAGCTGCCAATCTACTGAACTGAATCCTGGAGGCACCTGAGGAGAGTCACCGGTCCAGTGGTTTTTAAATGCAGCTGTATAAAATACAGCTTTACGGAGTTCATGTTGCAAGCATGTATGCCCCAATGTACCGATGAGATTGGGAGCCTGTGTCTGATGTATTTGTCTGTTCTGTATCTTTTTTAAAAGTACCCTCTTTTCCCATCTGCTGGATTGCCAGTAAGGGCTCAATTCAGTAATTCTGTTTCTTGATATTAGGGTGGGGGAGAAAATGTACCTGCTTTGATTTTTAAATCAGAATTTGCCAAGTGTAACCCCCAAGATAATTTTGGAGAACAGTCCCCTAGAGACATGTACAGCTGTTTTTTGTCTCTATTATGAACATATGTCTGTGGCAACTTACCCAGTTACATTGAGACATGATGTTGTGGTCTCTGTAGGCTTTGCCTGTGTATTAAAGATTATGAAGTCCTTTCTGTTTGTTGTCTGTGCTGTGACCACTTTCAGGCATGTTGTAGTTCTGTCAGCTGTAATGGGGTGTGCGTCATGAGGAGTTACATGTCTGCTGTTTTTGGACCAAAACAGTTTATATCTCAGTGCTGAGCCTGCTGTTACCTTGCAAAAGAGTATTATTTTCTTAAAATATTCTAAATCAAAATGTTTGATTTCTTCCCCTTTTTCTCTGGACACCCCATTCTTAACCTAGTGAATTTCCGAGTAGCTTTTTTTTTTTTAACAGGTCAGATGGATAGAGTAAAAAGGAGAATCAGGATAGAACTAGGAAGCCTGGCCAGTTCCAGCTGTACCAAATGCTGCCACCAGCAGCTGCTCAGCATCACACTGAAGGACAGCTCTGTGTGGTGCCAAGAGTTTTCTTCATGAGACTGTGCCCTATTTTGCTTCAAGTGAAACACAGTGATTAGGTCACACATACTTGGTCCATCCTGTGATGGACTGAACTCCAACTGTTCTGGTTTTCCCTCACAGTTGCCTTTGAAAACTGCTCCTTTTGTTTCAGGCATGAAGAAAGACCTTTGTATCTGAAAGCTGAGATTGTTTCATCCTCCCCTCTCCCCCTTTATTGTAAGACACTGTGTCCACTCACAAGTCTGAAATAGGCTGAGCACTGTGAGTAGGTGCTTGGAGCTTGTCTGATGCGATTTAGAGCTGTCTCAAATTATTCCAACATTGAGACCTGACTTGGGAAGTGGATGGCACATCTGAAGGTAAAAATCTCTTCAGCTGAATTTGGAAGAAAGTTCCTTCCTGTGGACCTGCTTCTGTAAATAAACTGGTGTGACTTTGCTGGAAGTGGATGAGAGAGGAAACAACTCCTACTCTGCCACTGCTGCTGTAGGTATGGTAACAACAGCTGGGGAGCAGGGGGACTCCATAGGGAGCCTGAGTGGCTTCCCAGACCTGTCCAGAGCTGGGAAAACCAATCCCTGTACACTGAGAAGTGCAGCATGCCTCTGTGTGACCAGGACACAGGCCAACAGAGAAGCCCAGTGAGAATGGGAGAGAGGATTCTGATGTTATTTTTGCAAATTCCCTCAAGGAGCAGCTGTGCTGTGTGTTTTTCACTAAGACCACTCACACAGCATTGGAGCACTGGCACTGTTCATTTCGGGATGCTTGGCAAAGTCAGTCAGTGCAAGCCTCACCTGCAGCTCCCCTCCAAGAGAGTCACAAGGGGCAGCAGTCCTTATCCAGGGCAGGGCACTCTCAGGATTTCTGGGAGCAAAGCCTCCTTCGGAGGGCTGCAGCTGGTCCTGGCTGCAGTACAATGCCTTCTCAGAGCTCCTTGGCTTTTGCTGCACTTGGCTTGTCCCCATCTTGTTCTAGCTTGGCTTTGTTCCCCTGCTTTGCTCTGAACCTGTCTTCTCTCTCTTCTCCATTTCAACTTCCATTCCTGCTGCCATTCTGGCACTGCCCTCCCTCTAGTCCCAGGGATTTCTCAGTGCACTCCAGGCCCCTCAATCTGGTGACACAGTAGTCACTGCAGGTGTGGGTGGTGGGGCTGATACTCCTCAGGTCTGCAGCCCCTTTAGTCCAGCTGGCAGCACTGCCAGAGCAATGAGTGACACACCAATTTACCATGGAGTGAGTGGCTATGGAGTGAGCAACATCAGCATCTCATTCCCAGAGAAGAGGAATTCACCTGTCCAGGGAAGACATTGTGTAGAAGGACCTCTTTTTACCTAAAAATGAGCATTCTTATTGCAGAACTTGGAGGAAATCCCAGAACAGCTCATTTGCAAATGAAAGCTCTGCTCCTGAAGCTGAATTATTCTGTAAATTGTCCCCAGGCTGGTGTAATCTCACTGGCTTGTTACAGGTGTGGACAGAAACACAGCCATGTTTGCCAGATGGAAACACCTACAGGTCTTCATGAATTTTTCCCTTGGTGATTGCACAGACACTGGCTTGAACAAAAGAAAATCTGACCATTTGGAATTCCTCCAGTCATTTTGCTGCACCTCTGCTTTATGATTCACTTTGTTGGAACTGGGGAAGTGAAACATGGGACAGAATTGGGCTCTTGAACCAAGAGAAAGCACCCAGGAGGGGGATAGATGGGGAAAGGGGAAGAACTTGCTCATTCTCTTCCTCAGAATCTGAAAAATCTAAGATTCCTTTCAGTCTGCAAAAGCCCCAGTACAAGCAGGATTTTCCTAGTGGAGATTTTTGCATGCTCTTTTAAAGTCCGCCTTACCTATTCTCTTTTCATTCAATTACTGTTCTGTATTAACTATTGTTCAAAACCATCCAAATGACAGGAGAGCAGCTAATCTACCACCAGTTCTGAAAAAGGATGGGCAGGGACGTGTGGGAATTGCACCCAGCAACTAGAATATCTGTTCTGGGCAAGTGAAAAGAAACTTTTGAAGAATTTGAATGTGTAAAATCAGGTTTAGTATGACAGAGTGACAAGACTCAAAGACCATTTTCATAGAGAACAAGAATACAGCAGAACCATATCAAGTGCTGACAAAGGAGCTAGGATAAACAGAAGCAATGCACAGACTGGGAAGTTTCAGTCTAGTCAAGAGATGGCTGAAGAGGATGCCAGAAGTTTATGAAACCATAACTGACCAGAGAATAGCTGTTAGCTGTCCCTTTGCAAACAAGCAGTGGGATGCACTGAACAAAACCTGCTGGAGGCAGGGACAGAGCAAACATGAGGTTGATGCTCTTGACCTGCCATGTGTTCCAGGTGTTGGAAATCTGCTGCTGTGCCTCCTTCAAGATGTACATTTTTTCTCCTCAAATTCCAAAGGTTCCTGTTAAATCCAAACTGTTGTAACACACAAATGTAATGGTGTCATCAGAACATTCATGCATTCTTCTCACTGTCCACCTTGTCCTGTTTTATTACCTGTTCTGCATTGTGTGGTGCCTCTTGCTTTGTGACTGCACTGAAAGCTGTCTGGGGCAGAGGAATTATGTCAATTGCACTGTCAGGTGGCCATCACACCTTTAGGTATTGTCAACTTATTAAATAAAAATTACAATGTAAAGTATATGGGCCTGTTGCTCCAATTTCAAGCATGCAATTGATTGATATGGGTTTGCAGTTTAATCTCCATGTAGATATTCCTTAACCTTCCAACTCCATCTTGCTGCTCCAGCTGTGACTTTGTAGAGTTGGGAAGTGGAAGTAATTATATTTTCAAGACTTCTAAACATCTGAAGTTTAAAAAGTGACTTAAAGCATAAGAAGAAGAGTTCCAGGCATGGACGCTGTGAGAAAGGAAATGCAGATATCTGCAGATATTCTATTTTTACATTGATCTGCCTACACTTTTTCTTTCTCACTGCCAGGGCTGTCATCATTTGATTCCTGCTCTGAACCCTGAACTTTCTGAAAATCTGCTAACACATCAGCTTGTCTTCATTAGCCTTGAGCACCTTTTACTGTTTAAATCAAAGTAAGTGACACCACACTCTTCTGGTAATTTAAGTGGCAAAACTATAGATTGTTCTCTTTGTCAAGAGAGTCTGAAAAAGGGGCAGGACTGGCAACCCTCCCATTATTCTTCATATCTTCACTTTTCTTTGAGGGTCCAAATCAGCTGGAAAGACTGCTGACTGGTGATGCAAGTTAGACCCTTCCACAGAGTAAGCAGGATGCAGATTTCAAGGGAGAACAATGTTCAATTTCTAGTTTAGATGTGGAGGGATCTGAATATTCTGTGTATACATTAACAGCTGCACTTAATGTTCATGCTCAGCAAAACAGGATGGTATCCTCAGCCCAAACCTAATTGTTAGGTATTCTCTAAGAATTGATTCTTTTCTTTTAAACCTTTTTTTTACCCAATTCTTTTATTTTATTCCTAAAGTCCATAAAGTATTTGGCTATGCAAAAGCAACACAGGCAGAAAAAGCTGGCAACACAGAGAGAAAAATGGAGTCCCATCATTGGGATTTTTGTGCAGTTAGGGACCCATGTGAATTGTTAGAGAAAAACACAGCTTCTATTTAGCTTTAAGTGCTATAAGTGTTTATAACATGACATTTTGATGTGTATAAGGATATTCATCTATGGAAGTTTTCTACAAAATAGAAAGCGTAGGAGCTTTTCTCTATAAGAGAGTTTCATCTTGTCCAAATTAATGGACAGATCTGCTAACAGAAAGTATCTTTCAATACTAAATCTGCACTAACTTTTGTTCAGTTAATTTAGGCAACCAGTGCTGACAAAATCTGTTGTTTTTTGTGTGGCTTCTGCAGATGAAACTTTGCATCTTCCTTTGCATAAATCCCAACAGGCTTTAAAGTCCACAGATTTAGTGAGGTTGTATCTGTTACTCTTTTGAATGCAACCTATAAAGATGACCATGCAGTTTCACCTGGGAATTTTTCAGTTTAATATGGGGTCTGGGGGGAGGCACGATCTTCAGGACAAAACCCAGAGTTACCAATGTTGGTGACTGCTTGAAGTCCAGGCTTTCATGGAGACCACCTGCAGTGCTAAAACTTGTCTCTTAAAGTTCTGGGCGTTGTGGGCTATTTTTTTTCCCCCTTAGTTAAAGAGCAGAACTTCATCCATGCACTAAATTTGTTACACAAGGCTTCTTGCCTAAGCAGCTCTTGCAATTGTCCTATATATACACTGTAACACAGCATCCAGCCTGTGAACCGTGTCTGGTTTCAGCCAACAGCACTAAATTTAACTAACCCACAATTTGGGCTTGCACTGAAGCAGGACCTGAACAATGTTTAAATGCCTTTTGACAGCTGGTATGTTGCACGTTTGTTTTATATACAATTTTACACATGGAAGGTCGAACCACATCCTGGAAGTCAATAGCTTTCCTCAACTAGAATGAGATCTCCCCACCTGCCCTTTCTGTAAGCACAGACAGACTGTGCAGAGAACTGTCTGTGTCTTTAGTCACTCTGGTTTTGGTAGCCATGAAATAACTTGCCCAAATCCCAGCACTTAAAATATCTGCCAACACTTTCTTCCCAAACACATAAATACAAGAAAGGATTTTTACACACAGGTCAAGCAAGTGAATAATGACATGCCTGTGTCTTCCTAGAGAGGGATAAGATTGGCAGCAGCAAGGCAAATAGCTCAGCTTCATCCCCAGTGGCATTCAGAGCACACAAACAGCACACAACCCTTGCCTGTGCTGTAAATTGACCCTATGTCCAGCACAGTGATGCCTGCTGGATTTCCAGCAGTCCAGTGCAAACCTCATAAATAAACTAGGAAAACTGGTACTTTGCCAGTGGTTCTTACTTTTTCTTGGAACCAAAAGTCTGAACTGACCTTCATTTCACAACAGCTTGACACAGCCTCCCCTGCATAGCTGAAAGCATTCCAAGTTTTTGAAAGTGTTTAAAGATACTTGTCACACTTGGCTTCAGTCGATTTTTGGAGAACTGATCAAGCCTGGGTGATTTCCCACACCTTACAGTGTGGTGAAAGAGGCCTCTCGGAGCTGAGTTGCTCCTATAGTACAGGATCTTAGTGCTACATTTCTATCCTACTCCTTGTTTGCAGCCACATCCCTGTTTTGCAGTGTCATGTGGACTTTGTTGGGACAGCTTCAATGTCTTGAAGCTTTGCAGTCTGACCAAGGTTCAGCTTGTGGTCAGACTCTTGAAGGATTTTCCAGGAAGCTCTAAGATAGGGAACTTGTCAAGCAATGATGCCAAGAACAAATTGGTCATTTCACAAGGGAGATTTTTCCCCTCACCAAACCTCTGACTTAGTGTTTAAAGAAAATCCTGAGCCATCAAGCAAAGGCGAATCATTATCTCATAGCATGAAGGACAAGGTGATTTTATTTTCAGTCCTTCTCAGGCCTGAAATGGCTGTCAGAAAAAAAGACAATAAAATTTATTCTGTTTATGGGCTAAAAATGTCAAACAGAGCACCAGCCCCTCACCTCTCAATTCATTGGCAAGGTTGTGGCTTACTTGTTTAAAGGCAAATTAAAAAACTGTGGGCCTTGCCAATTGCCCTGCAGCCAAATGTCTCTGAATTGCCTTATCAGTGACCCACCCCAGAAGGGAAATGTTCTGACATCATACCTGCTTAAACTAGAAAAAAACATTTCTTTTGCCCTGATAACTGAGGGAGGAGAAATAATTAGTCTGAATTTCAGATGCTTCACAAGGGCAATGAATTTCTCCCAGGGGTATCTGTGTTTGTGCTGGAATTACAACACAGAGACCTGGAGTGGCTGCCTGGGGAAAAAAAATATTCTTAATCACAGAATTAGGAGAGACAGGAAGGGAAAGGTATCAGTACGAAATCACTCAGTTCTTCTCTTGTCTTTATGCAGGGCCACTATCCCAATGCCATTCCCAAATGATGTCTAATTTATACCTGCAGGCTTAAATATTTCCCTGTCTTCTGCAGGAAATTCATCCCAGTGCCATCCTCATTATTAAGTTTTCCAAGGGCTTTGGTTGTGCTTCCTGGATGCCATTTAAACCTGTTGTTATTTGTGCTGCTGTTGGTGTCTCTGATAGTTCCTAGTACTGCAGTGACCAAACCAGACACAGCACTGCAGCTCAGGCCTTGTGCTGAAGGCAGCCTAAGCTCTTGCACTTCTTTTTTGTATGTCCCAGTATAATTGTATTGCTGGGGGAAATGACAGAATATTATAAACCAATTTCAGCTTGTGACTCCCTAGCTTCACCATAGATGTGCCACTTAATGGGCTGCTCCCCATTCCAAATATGAGCTGTTGATTAATCCTGATGAAGTGTAGTGCCTTGTTCTCATTTTTATAAGCTTTCATTTGGTTTTTGGCCTTTTTTTCTAGCTTGTCTGCCTGATTTAGAATTCTAGTCCTCTACCCCAGCATTGCTTATAACCTCCAGGCTGATGTTACATCTTAAATAACCACTTTGCTTATTCATTATCCAGTTGTCTAATGAAATGCTGAATAACTCCTGAACTGAGTCTTTGCAGTCCTGATATGATACATCATCCCATGGGGACAGTGACCCACTGCTAACTCTCAGCAGTGACCCACACAGCTTTGCTGGCCTCAGAGAGGTTTTCTTCATTTGCTTCTGACAGTGCTGTGTGACACAGCAGTAGAGATCACCCTGAAATTGATTAAATTTGGCTTTCCATATCTGCAAGTCACAGAAGGATACCAAACTAGTTTGACTTGATTCTTGACAAATAGCTCTTATTTGCAGTTCCAGTTCTTGTTTTTCAAACACTTACAAAATGTTGGTGGGATTATTGCTTCAAAAACATTCTCAGGGATGCATGGTAAATTGGCTTGTGTGTGGTTTTCCTGTTCTCTTCCTCATTTTAAACACAGCCACTCCACTTACCCTTTTCCAAGACTGGCATAAGTCACATCTTCCCTGAGCTCCCAGCAGTAATTGATGGTGGTTGTTCTAGGTTCTTCTTTCAAACTCCTGTGTTAGGTCTAGTGATACCCCTGAATAAATAGAGAGCTCCAGGCAGATCAAAACATAGAAAATGGACCTATCACAAACTTAGAAGCATCAGTAACCAAAGTAAATTTCTGCTAAATGTTTTTACCTAAAATATGTTCACTGGTATTAGTTGTGTGAGCCTTCTGCTCACTAGCTCACCTTATTTTCATTGGTAGATAAAAGACATGCTTAGTTCTGTATCACATTTCAAGGCACCAACTTGATTAACTTTCCCCTTTTGCTGAACAGAGAATAAACTCTTCCCTTGGGTTTTGTCTTCCTTATTTTACTCCCCTTGTGTTTAAAGGATGCTTTCTTGCTGTTCTTCATGTTTCATACTGCTTGTATCTGGTTTTGCATCTTGGCCTCTCTTGGGTTACGCCTGGGGTTATTTTCCTGCCATTTTGTTGTTCAGGTAATAGTGACCAGACACAGATCCTTCTGTGCCTGTGTTTTTTTCTTCTGTTTGAGTCCAACAAAGAGCTGATGGCCATGTGAGTAGGCAGTGATGTAGCACTTCATGTTAGTCTGGGATTAACTGCCCTGTTTGCCATGTGTGCCCATGACTGTAATAATGGAGTTAGTTCTGAAACCAGAACCTTTGCCTGCATCTTCCTTTTATGCACAAATATTCAACTCAGGCCTTTAATGTAAGCCATTTTAACTGAATATATACATTTTCTTCTCCCACTTCAAAGATGTATCTTTCAATACCTGTAACATTTAGGAATCAACAAGAAATTTTCCAAGGAAGCTACCAGATGTCTATCCTCACTAACCATCTTCCCTTTAAATGCCTGATCATTCTGATTGCTTTGGAGGAAACTCATTTTCTCTTTTAGCAAACAATTATTAGATGTGTATTCTCTGTAGAAAAAGAAAATTTAGTGAAAATATTTCTGACAGCCCTCGGGGATTCACTACAATATTCTTTAGAGACCAAATGGACTTCTGTGAATCTCTTGGAATTTTCTCGTCTTCCAAAGTTAATTTAGTACTGGTGTCCCTTAGCTATGGTGATAGCCAATAGTGAATGTAATAGCTAAACAAGTCATGCAAATGTTTTCATGTGTCTCTCCTCTTCAGCTTCGTTGGAGGTGAGAAAATAGCACAGATTTCTGCAACTTTTCCATGTAGACTGGCTCCTGTTCTCTGTGAATTGAGAACCACATCTTGAATCACATGGTTATGTTAGCAGGAGGAATTGGAAACTTTTTTCTTGTTTCTTAAAGACCCTGGCACTTGACACAAAAACTGGCCGGACTCGGTAAGTGCAATGTCTGGTTGTTTTATGTTGGCACTGAAAAAAAACAAAACCAAAAAGGACATTATTTTAAGCTTAGTAGCATAAGTGGCACTGAAATAACACCTTGTACTCCTTTAGGTGGTGGATACAGAATGTCCTACTGCAGATATCACCATAGTTAGAATTTTAGAAAAGACTACATTGATACCTTGAAAAAATATTAGAGCAAACAGTGCTTTCTACCTTATCAAAGGTTATTCCACGTGTAGTTAATTCCCTCCTGTCCCTTTCCTGAAACTCATGTATGAAAAGTAGGTTATAGCCATGGGACCATAATGAGGGTACAGGCAAAAAACTCATATGCCAGGGTGAATGGAAGTGTGAGGATTTTGGATTTTGTGCCAGAATTTCCATTTGATGTTATTTAAAACTGAAGATCAGGACTACACTGTATGACCAGCTCTAGATGAGTGTACAGTTGAGCCATGTAATGCTTGTTTATATCCTGGCTCTTTTAACATGATCCTTTAACAGGAGGCCTGTGAGGCCTGTTATCTGAGGCCTGTGATGAGACAAATGATGTAAAACTGGTCCATCTCACACAACCTCACTTCAGGCATCCAGCACCAAAGCTTGGATTAGGAGTCTCAGCTTCTCATAAAGCCAGTGGAGAGATTTTGGTGCATATGTGTGCCCAGACTCACCTCATGAAGATCCCAGTGGCTGAGACCTTCAGCTGGACCTTCCACACAAGGGAATTTGAGTTTCAGTTGCACTGTGGGCTAAACGTTTGGCAGTGTGTCATTCTTGTAGGAATTTCTTCCATAACTCTGGGCTGCCCCCTGCAAAATCCTCTTTTGCAAGAGAGGCAGGTCCACTTTGCCAGAAAGTTCTGTGAGAGGACTTTTAAACTAACCTGATCCAAAAGCACAAGCATTGAAGAGAGGACTGTAAGAGGTAATTCTGAAGAAGCCACAGGAACAAGTGAAATAGCAGCACAGTGCAGTGCTGGTGAGAGTCTCTAGGGCTGAAGAGAGCCAAGGATAAACTATGTCTATGTCTGGGAACACCGATACCTCCACAGCCTGGCAGGGTTGTTATTCTGTACAGACCAGAAAGGCTGGAGCCTCTCCTTGGTGAGAGGAGATGGAGTGTCCTTCTGTGTGAGAACAATAAAGCCATGAATTGAACAGTTATGTTGCAAAATGGGCCTTTAATTATGGTCTGGGGCAAGCAGGTAGGTGTTAGAGCATCTCTTTCTCTTTTCCAAAAGGTATCACCTCTCCTGTCCGAATGCTTGGTTTCAGCCAGGTGCTTACACAGATTCTTTGTCCAGGAAGCTTCCTGCTTTAACTTTGTCAGGACACAACCTATTAGCAGATGGGCCAATCCCAGATCAAAAGCTGAGCTTGAAGAGAGCATCCTTAAACTTTTGCAGTGTGTAGGTTTTGGCTGGGCTCTTATCATGGCAACCCTAATGTGATGCCGTGCAGGATCTGTTTTCGTGGCTGGTCCACATGGTGCCAGGGGTGCTGCTGTCCACAAGGCCTCATTTTTAGTGTAGTTAAACAAAGACCATAATAGATTCTTCCCCAAAGTACAGGCCAGCAACTTCATTTATCCAAGCAAACTTCTGAGGTTTCCTCTCATTTGATACCTCACAGAATGAAATCTCCCTTTAAGTGAGTTACAGCTAAGCAAGGGATGGGAGCTGTGTATTTCAGCGCAGTCCCCTCAGGAATTATAGCAACAAACACAAAAATTGCCCAAGACTCTCTTATATGGGTGGCAGCAGCCAGTGTCTGCCAAGGAGAGGGCATGGCCTTTGAGAGCAGAGGAGGAGTACAGCAGTGACCATCCACCACATTGTGGTCTCTTTAAATCTTCTTCTCCACTTGGCAGCTCCAATATTTCAGTGTTGCTATAGCAAATCTCCATGGCAATGACCCTAATCAGGGAAGGGGGGATGCAAAAGGGGCGCATGCTCAGAGTGGCTGCTGGAGCCTTGCCTGCTCACCACAGCTGCTCCAAGGGTCTGGCACACAGGCGAGGACAAAGATCAGGTACTGGGCTAGTTGGTCCTTGGGGTGCATCCGGAGCCCATGGCGTGTCACAGCAGTGGTGTGTGCGAGTGGGTTTGTGTGTGCACGGGGTCTGTGCTTGTCACATCTCATCCCCTTCTTTGTGAGGAGCGTGCAGGGAGCAAACTGCTGATTTTTCACTGCTTCTCCTCGTTCCAGGCAGGGAAGACAGCTTGAATTCTTGACGAGAGCAATGGCGCTGCCGTCCGTCTGGAGCGAGATGCGTGTGGGAATCCTGCTCCTCTCAGTGCTCAGCCTGCTCAGCGCCAGGCTCGTGGGGGCTGGCCAGGACTCCGGGAATGTCATTCCTGCAGAAAGTAGGTACCTGCTGCACCCTGTCCTGCCTGCCTTCCTCCACTGCACCCACAAGCAGCCACACGGGCACTCAGCTCCACGGGAACTTGGTGTTGCCTTGATTAACGAGCGAGTAATGATGAGTTTGTGCCATGTCAGCAAAGTATATGAAAAAAAACTGTCACAGAAACAGCAAGCAAGCAAAGGATTAGTAGTTATTTTAGAAAAAAATGCTAACTGCATCCTCTTAATTTTCATTTAAACTTGTACTCAAGCTCTTTGTTCATAGGTCTTTTAGATCTGCTTCTTGAGAGTTTCATTTCGCTAGATAGTTTTAATTGATATACACACATTTGCCACAATGCATCTGATGTCCTTACTAGTCTGAGTATTGTTAGAAGAAAATTTGTGTGAATTTCTGCTGGGGCATTTCATCTTGCTTATTTGAGTATTTGGCTGGAAAAATAGGTCAAGTTCAACTTTCTTGTAGCTACTACAAATCAACACAGGGGATGTTTACCCAAACAGTGCATTTGTAAAGCAAATATAAATTTCTGAAATCCTGCAAACCTAAAAAATAAATAAATATGACAGACTGGCTCAAGCACACCATGGAGCTGGGAGCTTTTGAATTTGGATCGCAGCTCTATATGAGCTTTTGCTGTCATTTTGAGTAAGTCTGCAAACTTTCTCAGCTCCAAAATGAGGCAATAGTTCAAAGTTATTAGGGGACGAAGTCAATGTTCTCAGGGTGTTTTGGTGACAGCAAGTGGGAAGTAGCCACTCATTAGAAACAAAAAATGTCCTCTGGAAAAAAAAAAAACAACAAACAAAAAGCAAAGAAAGATAATTGCATAAAAAGAAATCCCTAGTTCTTAATCATGCTTACTTTGTATCACAGCTATCTTTTTATATGACTATCAAAATATTAAATACAAGGTCTGATTTTGTCACTACATTTTATTCTCAATTAATTCCATTAGATGGAACTAATGGAACTTAGATGTTGAATTTCCCTCTTCTTCCATTCTCTGATTTTTTTTTTAATTAGGGCTGAGTTTTGGTCTATTCTAAACCAGACCTCACTACTACTTTGTGTGTCTGTTTCCTAAGAATTCATTAGTTCTAATAAATTTTGTGATGAGTAGTCCATTTTATCTCCTCAAAGAGAAAATCAGGCTTGGAAAATAAATTGTATGTACCCTTTGTGTGTCAGTGTTAGCAAAGGCAAGTCAACACATTTAGGAAAATGTGTACAGTGGTTTCTTTTTCTACTTGTGTAGTGAAAACTCCCAAATGAACTGTAGAACAAAACTCTAGGCCAGGGTTTCTGACCCAAGTTTCAGAGAATTATAAAACCAGGAAAAGGTGGAAAGGGCCCTTTAGAGCTCATCTAGTCCAGCTCCTTGCCATGGGCAGGGACATCTTCAACTTGATCAGGTTGTTCAGACTTGAGTTCAACCTGACCTTGAACATTTCCTGGGATGGGGCATCTATCACCTTTCTGGGCAACCTGTGACAGTGCCTCACCACTCTCACAGTAAAAATCTTCTTCCTTTACTAATTTAAATTGACCCCCTTTTATTTCAAAACCATTACCCCTTGACCTATCACAATAGGCCCCACAAAAAAAGTCTGTCCCATCCTTCTTACAGTATCAAGGAGTCCTTTTACCATCTTATTACCATCCTCTAGCCAGGCTGTGGAGTCCCTTGAACAGCCTTTGAGGAAGATTCCTTGTCTTGTCTTACTCCTGAACATAAGAGTGTGGAATGAAGGGCAGGTCAGAGTGTTCCTGTGGCAGTGTTCCCACACAGACACACTGCCCCATCCCAAGGAACAGAGGCTGGGAGCATTGCTACAAAAGCATAATGCTGTTTCTGCCTGAGACCAGGCCAGGAGCAAGGCTGGCAGGTTATCTTGTGAGTTGTAAATTGTTTTGGGGCTGCTGCAGGGACAGAGTTCTAAAGCCACAAGAACTCCTGATGCTCCTCATCATCCACTTGTTGGGAGAGTGCTGCATAGCTGCTAAGTGCTCCAGACACTTTCCTTTGCCTGTTACAGCTCTTCCTGATGGTAAACTTGTGAAATTCTTCCCTTAGGACATTGTGGATGCTAAATGTTTGCATAAGATTGCAGAACCGATTGGTTGAATTCAAGGGAAAAAAAAATCCTAGAAAGGGCTGTTAGATACAGTGGCTTTTCTTCTGGCTCAGGACCTGCCTTAGCATATTCCTGAGACCTGGGAGGGTCTTTGGGAATGCATCCCTCCAGACTTGTCCTTTCTCATGCTCTTCCAAGGCACCCAGTGCTGGCCACAAAGGTCTCCTCCATAACAGTGCCCAGGGATGCACCCTGGCATGGGGGCATGACTGTACCAGTAACCTGCTAGGATGGACTCTGGCACACTTGTGTCCATGACAGGAGGCCAGTTGTCTATCAGGAAGACAGACCTGACTGTTCCAGAGTGGAGCTATCCCATGCTCTCGAGGCTTGGGAATGCTCCCAGACTTTCAGTATTCCTCAAGAGATGTAGATCGTGGGATACTGGACACAGGGTTGGGCACTCACTTTGATGTGCTCTAGTACAGACACTCCTGGATCTTTTCCTCCTGGATGTTCCACTGGCTATGTCTCATCAAGGAGCTGATCCCCCGTGGGCACTGACCCATTTAGGGAGCACTGCCTCTGCAGCACGAGCATATGCTTTCCCTATTGCTGCTGCACTTAAATCCTTACTGTGAACACAGGCAAATTGCTGCTTGTGGGACCCTGGATCGCCCAGAGGGGAAAGGGGTCTCTAGTGCACCTTCTTAACAGCGATATAGGATGGACATGGACCATATTTAGTGTCCTTCTGCAGGGTAGGACAGTGTGGTACTCGATGCTTTTCCCTGTTCCAAAGTGTGTGACACGGCACTGGCAGTGCGCCCTTAGCAGGAACATTCCCGCATGGACCACACAGTGTCTCTCTCCCACCTGGTGGGAGGAATGTGTCCCTCCTGCAGCATCATGAGCAGGACAGGGACAGCAATGCTCCGTACAAGTGTGGGAGGTGCAGGAGTCACAGGAGAGGAGCATGAGAGTGAGTCACGGATCTCTTCAGCGTTGCAGAGAGTTCCTGTCCTGTGTGTAGCACTGAGATCCCAGCTCGGGGCACCATCCCCTGTTCTCTGCCAGTCACACAGCCAGGCACAGCTTTTTATGCATAATTCTAATTGGCAATTATTAATTGTGTCCTTATACTTTATTCACAGCACTTGTATATGCAAAACACTGTTCAAGTTTGAAGCTGTGCTACTAATAATCAGAGATTATTTTCTTTAAAGTTCTCTGCAATCCACTAGAAAAAAAAAAAGTTATTTCCCCAACCTCCCATTGCATTTATAGCCCAGATCACCCACTGTGAAAGCTAAAATATGGAATCTGAAGACCAGAAGCTGGTCTGTCTGTTTTCATTAGGCAGGGTGCATGAAATTCAAAGAATAAACACCAAGAGTATGCAAGGGAAAGTAAATTAGACTTACACAGTGCTTTCAGTTCCGGTTCTTCCCCAAGAAGAAGCCAAGAAACATATTTTTACTCTTCCCCTACTTCTCCCAAAACACACAAAGACACATCCAGTCCTTGTGCTGACAGGACCCAGTTAAAGAGTTATAGCTGACTCTTGATAATTCTCATTATGTTAATCCACAGACCTGTTAAGTCTCCCTATGAATGATAGTCTGTTTTCAGCTGTCAGCAAGGAATTAATAGCATTCTGCTACACTTTGCTGTGGTGTGACTTAAGATTTGGTTTTGTGACTGCTTTAAGCTGATGTAAGCCTGTGCTGCCTCTGCCCTTCTCCTCTCCATAACCTGGCTTCCTCTCCTTGCACTATTTCTTGTCCTGGGCTCAGAATTTGGGCATTCAGGATCTGCTCTGGGGAAAAAATCAGTGATCCAGCTGATGGAGGAGCTGCACTGTCACTCCTGCTGTGAGCAAGTGGAAGTGTGAGATGCCATAGCCAAGGACAGAAAGCACAGTGGGATTGCTCCTATTTGCAACAGCACATATTTAGATTTGTTTGGCAAAACAGATGCTTAGACATATTTCTGTGGGGAAATGTCCATGGGCACCTTGTTGAAAATATTGTGGGCATGAAGAGAGATCAAATTCCCCTAGATAGGCCAGTTTAGCAGCTGAACTCCTCATTCTGGAAAGCAGACCAAGACAGAGAGTGTTGGAGAACATCAAAGTCAGAAGTGGGACAAAGTTGGTGATTATTTAATAACTGTCTCTTCCACTGCAAAAATTAGAGGCAGGAAATGAAAGCAGCAGATGTCAACTTCAGAGCAGACAGGAATGGTATTTTGTTCACTCAGTGAATAGCTGAGCTGTGGAACTCATTGCCACAGGATGTTGCAGAAGACAAAAGTTTACATGGATTCAGGAAGCAACAGTGCAAATTAATGTGAGAAGAATTCGTGGAGGGTTTATCAGATGTAGAAACACTAGCCAGACACAGGATATCCTCCAACCTCCTGGTAGGCTAGAAGAACATTGCTAGACACTTATTCTTATATCTTTCTCAAATATCTGCCATTTGCTACTGGCTCCCAGCAGGCAGGGATGCTGACCTGACCCAGAGACAGCAGTGCCTGGAGAAGGACCCTCTCCCACAGAGCACAGCCCAAGAAATGACATTAAAGAGTGAATGTGTTATGTGGTGAAACTGGCTGCATGTGCACTCTGACTTTGGAGGCCAGTGCTGTGTTAGGAGCTTTGCAGGTGCTGATTCAGGACACCCAGAGCTGCACAGGCAGGTGTCCCTCTGTGCCACCACCCTTCTCCTGCAGAAGATACTTTGATACCAGGGCAGCTGCTTTCCCAGAGCTGGCAGAACTGAAATAACCACTTGGCAAGGTTGTGCCATTCCACTAGTACCTCCCTGTCCACACAGGAGCACTTGGCTGTCATAAATAACCAGTGAATGATCCCACACAACCATCCAATCACTGCTTTCATAAAGGCCAGGGAAGACTTCCTGTATGACAAGCAGTGACATTATGGAATTCATGGCTCTCCTCAAAAGTGCTTTCTCCCCACTGCAGAAGCAGGAGACGTTAATTTATCACCTGAATGTTGTTTGATTTTTTTCTCCTTCAGGTTGTGATTTTGAGAACACTTTGGTGCTTGCCAGCACTTCAGGGCATGCAGCACCTCCCCGAGGTGGAGCCAGGGCAGGGTATCTCTGAGCAGAGCAGAGCGAGGGGAAGGAGCAGGGCATGACACTGAGCAAATGATGGATTTGCTGACAGCAGTCTGAGCATGCAGGTTCTTTCTAAAGGCTCTGTTTCATGATCTGAAGTGGAAACAATTAAATTACTGAAATACTGAAAACAGGAGGGGGTTGAGTGTCTTCAAATTGTGCTCAAAACCATCCTGTCACTACTCCTGTGCCTGGAGAGGCAGAGTCTTTGTGAGCAATGCTGTTTTGTTAGAGGTGGGGGGTTTGCATCTCCTGACAGCTTGGGAATGAAATCCCTAGCTTGATCCCCAGGTCTCCCTGAGATGTCACTTGAAGAGAGGGGAGATGGAGAAGGACAGGTGGGAGAGAAACTCCTCCTGAATAGATCAAAACCCCTAAGAAGCTTGCTGAGGAGTGACAAGCACTCTGGCTGCTCCCTTCCTTCAGGTACAACTCAAAAGGCAGTGCTGGCAGCAGGGTGCCAGGCACAGATGGGTGCTGCAGTGCTGCTCAGCAGGTCCCTGGCTCCAGACAGCTCCCCAGCCATCTCAACAGCAGCTTTGCACCCTCTTTGCTTTGGTAGAGCAGCACAGGTGGCTGCATATGGTCAAGGATTTTGGCACTCCCCCCAACACCGGGGCTCTGTGATCAGTGTGAAATGTCTTTCCCCATTCCCCCTGCATCTCCTCCAGTGTCTGCAATTCCTTCTTCTGAAAACTCACACATCATTAACTTCAAACAGTCAGAGATCGGTGCAGGGTGAATCCTGGCAGAGCAGAAATGCCCAGGTTCAGAAGTGAGCCATTTTAGTTGTCAAGTTCCCTCTTCCTCTGCTCTCTGCCTTTTCCCTGCCCTGCCCCTCTGTGCACACACACTGGCAGCAGCTGCAGAGCCAGTGGGATGCTTTGCATTCCTGGCGGAGAAAAAATACAGCAGCAGGTGAAAGGAAGCAAATACAGATCTGGCACTGTCCCTTGCCAAGCTGCTCTGTAAGAGCTCCTGTAAAAACAGACCTGCCTGTCTGGTTCCTGAACCACTGCAAACTGCTATGTTCAATGTATCTGGTGAGAATTAACCCATGTCTGAGAAGGGGTAAGGGTTTCAGTTTTAAGGAGAGAGGCTGGGGGCTGAAGCAGCAGGCAGAGTCAAGTCTGGGCCATGTTCAGAAAAGCACACACAGCAAAGTACTCTTTGTGGTTTTTGCTGATCTTCTCACATTTGCACAAAGACAGATACTGGCAGCCCTAATTTTGCACACATGCAGGTGTGGGTGCCTGGTAAGATGGAGTTTCTCCTGGAAAGGTGTCTGAGTATTCCTCCTCTGTGCTGCTGAATGCCAAATGTCCTGCTGTGACAGTGATGTGCTCTGCCTCTCTCGGCAGCCCGTCCCTGCGTTGACTGCCATGCGTTCGAGTTCATGCAGAGGGCGTTGCAGGATCTAAAGAAGACGGCGTACAACCTCGACACGCGGGTATGTGTTTCCGCAGGAATGCTTCCCCTCCAGCCTTTATCTCCCAGCGGCCAGGTTTGCCTGTCTGGGTACAGCAGACATGACATCTCTGCTGACTCACTCCCATCCCAGCAAATAGGTTTATCCCAAGCACAGATTATTTTTTCACAGTCTGCAGAGGTTCATTAATGATCATCTAGTCTGACTTCTTGCATAACAGCCTAAGGAATTACCTCAGACAGTCCCTGCACCAAACGGAGAAGGAAAGAAGATGTACAAAGGAGAGGAAAACAAGACATATTATTTACTTTCTGCCTCACAACATTGCTTCCAAGCTGTGGACTGACTATTCACTGGGCAGGAGCAGAAATGAGCAGGAGAGGGAGAAGGTGGCAAGCAGGGCTGGCAGAGGAAAGGGAAGCACACACCCCCTTTGCTCATGGATTGATACTTGGTGAAAAAGGGAGAAGCACATTTTTTCATGCATTTGTCACAGCACATGGGGGATTCTGCCACTTCACATGTCAGTCTCCAGAGGTCTCAGTGAACAAAATGAGAGTGTGTAAAATGCCCCGATTTTAGTAATTCATACATGTGTGAGTTCTTTAATATGTGCAAACTGGCTAGGGTGGGATTTACCACAGTGGTTCTGCTGCTGTTTGAAGTTTGCAAGAGGCAGGAGGTCTCTCTCCTCTGATAAAGCCCTTCCATGCATGTCTTGTCCTACTTCTCCCTCTGAGCAGGGCCATCTCTCTTGGCAGGTGAGAAGGGGTCCTTGCTCCTTTACAGTCACACTCAGCTCAAATTGTCATTCCCAGCAAAGCCAACCAAAGGGACATAAATCAATTATATGTCTCAAACTATAAGGCAGTTATGTAGCTTTGCCTTTTGTTTCTTGTGACCTTGGTCAGCCATGTCAGGCCCTATACAGTAAAGTTGGAGTGACTTCAGTTTTCTTGAGCTATCAATAGCAAAGTGATTAGGACAAAGTTCTGAGTATGAGTTACATTCCAAAAGTTTCCCATGCACTGGAGTAATAATAAATAACTCTTAAGTGGTAAAGTGTCAGTAGAGGTGCTTTACCTCCAGCAACTGTGCTGGGCTCTCTGGTGCATTGCAGAGTTCCACCTGTTTGGATTAGGGTCAGCTGAAATGTTTTGTACCTACACATGACATATCAAGACCAGGTGCAATTGCAGCTGTGCTGGTTCTTATACTGTCAACAGGCTTTATGTGGGAAGTTAAGGATTTTTTTGAATGCAAGGGAGGCAGCACAGTTCCTTAATCCCACCCACAGAGATATCAGATGTGTCTGTGATGTCTGATCTCTCTGGAGAGTGGACTGAGGATGCAGCCCACCAGAGAGCAGCACTGTCGTGGAAGAAGTGAGGCAGAATATAAAGGGAGAAGCTGGTCCCAGGGTGCCACAAGATGAATTTCTGTTTCTGTGAGGACATGGACAGGCCCAATATGCCAAGGCACTGACTGAGACAGCTCCCAGTGTTACAAAGCAAGGGGCATAGGAACAGTGCATCACAAAACCAAACAGAACCAGTTGTTTGGAAGATCACCCATCCTTAGACAACTGGGCTTAATACTACTAGTAATTAAGGGCTATATTGCACCTTTCCCAGCCTTTGGATTGATACTCCAAAGGGCTATCAGAGATGCTTTGGTTAAACACAAATTATTGAGTGATGCAGAGACACTAAAGTGAAATACATCAGCCAAGGCCCTACAAATGGCATACTGTGGCCTTCTATACTCTGAAAGGTAGAGCTTCCATATCCTTACTCCACTGCTGATGCTTGGCTATGTTGACCAGCTATAATTTCTCAAGTTTGACACACAAATAACCTCACTGAATAACCCTTGAGTCTTGGAAATTGTTGCTACAAGGACAAGCCTCATGCAGTATTGCTCCTGCATATCAGGGACTTTCTAAGCCAATGCCATCGAGGCCACAATTAATTTTTGTAATTGATACCTCTCTTTCACAGTCTTTCAGTTTGCAATTGAGTGCTCCCAGAGCTGCTCTTCCTGCCTGTAAATAGTCCTGAGTGACGCCCAGGCAGAGTTTGTGGTAGCAGTGACAGCTTGTTGGCATTACTGTGAAATCCAATAAGCCTGTTTGATGTTAAGATGATTCTATGATTTCTCCTGGGCTCCCAACAATGGGAGCATTCACTCATCCAAGATTTCATTGTGCAAGCAGGGAGCAGTGTTTAACAGTGCCTGCCATTGCACTAAGCTGATAAGTGAAAGCAGGCAAGGAATGTGAACAAGCCCTCTTCAATGCAAAAGTGGATGTCAAAAGTTTGAGTTGAGGAGGATATAGGGCTGGGCAGGGGAGAGAAACATTCTGAAACAGCCTGTCCTGCACAAGCTTGCAGTCTGAGAACAAGAAATGAATAACAGAGAGTGGGCACTGCTGGGGGACAGAGGTACTGCTGCCCAGGCAAGGCAGGAGGGGAGCAGGACCCACTCAGGAGTACACAGCTACTCTTTGGGCACTGCCTTTGTTAATTAGCCCTTTGCTGTGCCTAATGTGCCAGGAGGTACCAGGTCAGAGGAATACCAGCAGACTGAAGACCTTGTTGTTTCACAGAGCTTTGAGACAATTTCTTAACAAGTAGGTTTCAACCTCTAATGGGTTTTTGCAGTGCAGATGGGAAACTCATTCACAGTGAATTTAAGCCCGCTAAGTTATTTTGTTCTCCCCTCAAGAAACTTCAAAGCCAGTCTGCAAACCCCTTGAGGGACCGCAGACCACAGGGTGAAAACCACAAGGTGTGCTCAGGAAGAAGTTTCTCTTCAGTCACAATTGTACTTACTGATGTGACTTCCTTGCACCAATAATTTTGAGTCTCATGACAAACTGGCTTCTGAAATGATGGTGCTGTGCAAAAGATTCAGCCTCTGTTTCTCCTAAAGTGTGACAAGAATCCACAAAATGTTTAAGTTATTTGATCACAATTAAATAAATAATACTTGAATACCTTTAAAGATCTAAAATTAATTTTTCCCTCTGTATACAGAGAAAAAAAGCTTGGAAATTCTTTTCCACTAAGGACCTCCAAATACAACAGCAAGAAATTTTAAATTATGTATATTGGTAATGGTTTTTAAGCTTTTGCTCAAGTACTGATAATAAAGCAATTGTCAGTAATTTAACTGAGATTGAAATAGGAACTACACGCTCAGACCTAGATCTGCCTTGAAAGATTATGAGTTTCAGACAACAGGGTTAGACTGACAGCTGGATTCAACTCAGAGTTGTCTAGAGAAACAGCAGTGTAACTGAGAGCACAACTGGCTCTTCAGCACTTGCTATCTGGTGCAATTAAATTATACAGGACTGAAGGCATTGTCAACAGGAAGCCATCAATCACCACAAAGGAATTAAGAGCAGTGCAGTTGAAAGTGGAATTTGTCGCAGCACTTATAAAGGACACTTTAATAATTTTGACAGCCTGCTCCCTAGAAGTTAACTGCGAAAATGAAAACATTCAAACTATAAAAATACTCTTCCTGCATCTCAGTTCCGAATATACTCATTTCATCACTTCTTCTGGATAAAAACCAGCAATAATAACTACGATTTTTCACTCAGCAGAGCACCTTGGCTACAGCTGTGCAGAGGGATTAGATCTAATCAATTATATACTCTTTTAAAGCAATACATTCAGTTCTTTGATTTCATGGGGTTTTGTTTGGTTTTTTTTTTTTTTTTCAGACAGAAGCCCTCCTCCTGAGAGCAGAAAAGAGAGGCCTGTGTGATTGCTTTCGTGCAATACACTGAACTAAGCTCTGGGATTTGGCCAATGGACATTTACTCATTTTTAAAATGCTGTTCAGTAAATTACAGGAAGATACAGACTGCAAGTTGTGCCCCACCATAAGGAAAAGGATTTTTATCAAAACAGGCAGAGCTCAGTTAGATTATTTTTGCTTTGCTGTGGTTTATCATTACTCTATGTGATATTGCATCTGCTGAAATGTCAAGAGAAGAAACAGTGCCAAAGTCTTGCTTATGGGTTTTATGCAAGGATAACATCCTCTTTTTTTGGTATTTTACACCAAAAATTGTCCTTGGACTCTCAGGCCAACCTCTTGGCTTATGTGAAATGCCACAGATCTGTGAAAGTCAGTGAAGTAATTTTTTTTATGTACTTATAGAAGAATAACATGAAAAGGAAGCAACTTTGCCATGATGCATAGATAAACATTTACAAACAAGCAGACTTGGCATTATATAGAAATTAATAGTTATCACTGACTGCTTGGCAGTCCAAGGGAGGGATTTGTTCCTCAATTGTATCAATAGTCCAGTGCAAAGCAAACACAGTAATCTGTCTCACAATTTTAATTTCTTCAGAGCCACACAGTAGCTGTGATCTTTTTGGAGAGATTTATTAAGTATCTAATATGATCAGTAACATTTGTAATCACATGAATACTGCCTGGCAGTTGAACTGATTGCATTTGCCAAAATCTTCTGGAGAAGTGTCTTTCATTAAGCAAATCACATGCTGGAATGAACCACTCAAACTGGCCTCTACAGAGAGCTTTGGCAGAGAGCCTACACAATGCCTGCCTGCCCAGGAGTGTCTTGTAAGCTGTATTTGGGAAATACTTAAATTCTACTAAAATGGTCTTTAGCTCTTGCATGGACTCTGCACTCTGTCAGGGTGGGTGACTGTGCTGATGTTATTTGTATTCCTGCTGCAGCATGAGACAAGAGAGAACAAAACATTTTAAGCCGTGTAGTAGTAGTAGGCAACAAGATTGTACCTTGTTACTCTTTAAAAGAGAATAGCAAATCCTTTCTCATTGTTTGCATTTTTTCCTTTATTTTGGGAAGGAGAACAGAAAATGGCCCCAGTGGAAAATTCCTGTTGATAATAATAGATTTTTCATTGGGCTTAAAACATCATCCCCGAAGTAGAGATTTGTGTATCAGCTCGAGCATCTGTGTACAGGCTAAGAACTTTTATACAAACAAGAATATTGAAGCAGGATCAACAAAAAAGAGGTTTTGAAAGTCATTTTACTAATTCTTATCACTATGTCTGTCTTTCCATAAGTGGCTAGTGGCTTTGATATTTTGCTCTCAGCCTGGTCAGTAAATTAGGATGGAAGCTATCTGTATGTTTCCAAACTGCTTCTCTTCCATTTTGTCTACAACATCAAACACAGGGAAATAGGGAACTCTGACCCACTGCCAACTTGTTATTTCATATGCAGTCATACTCAGTAACACAAAGGAGTGTGTTGTCATATATTTTGCCGAAGTTGTTTGAAAAGTGTGTGGTTTTCAGCAAGGAAAAGCTCGTTGCACCTGCATTTCAAATAAGAAATCTGCTGGGTCCTTTGTGGTATTTCAGCAAACCCCTTTATAGGTCCTTGGGACCTGTTTTGTGTACAAGAGAAGCAGCATGACACAGCAACAGCTCCCTTCTGATAGCATCACACTGCACTGTGGCACTGGTCAGTAGAGTAAGAGAGGTTTTCCTCACTGATCAAATTTTATTGTACAAAGAAAACAGTAGGATTAACACAGCTTCCTTGCAAAATACCTGACTTTGGCTTCTTTACTCCCACTTATATTTGGACCAAAGTAATACACAGCTTTTGAGCCAGCTTTTTGCAGGAGATGGAGTCCCAGCACTGAACCTGTGAATTTTCCAGCACGGGTCCCCTTTTCAGGGGGCAGCATGTCTATGGTTTGGTATTGCTATTGTGCGTGCTTATTCTGCTGGTATCCTAAAGAATCTTGCAAAGTCCTGTTGCAAGAACTGGGGTTTTTTGTCCGTGTTTTCATTAAAAAAAATGGTTGCTCACCTGTGTTTTGATATACGCAGCTTGTTACGATAGAAAGGTGGAATGAATGACAAGTGGATGTTGTCTGACTCCCAAAGGGATCAGAGTGACACTGCAACTTTATGAGTGTAACAGAGTGATTATTCTGTACTTCTCTTTGTCTAGAATATAACACAATAAAAGGGCAAGATGCATTATAGTATTTGGTGTGCTTTGTTTCTGATTTGACAAATTGATGGTGCTTACACATTAATTAATGTCTGTTCTTTAATTAGGTGGAAAATACACAGAGAAAAATGTTATTTTTAATACAAAAATTAAAGTATCTTGCATGTGGGCTAAATGTATTAATATATTCTTATTTGCTGAAGTAGAAAATCCAACTCACTCTTATTTGAAATAAAGTTACAGCAATGATTTTGTGAGCTTCTTTAAGGACCCCTTACTCTATACTTGGTGGTTTTGATGAAGTTCCTTATAATTGAAGGATAGCATGAAGAAAAAAATGTAGCTAGATAGTTTTAATTTATTTTTGCTCAGGAAGTTAATTTAAATTCAGAATCCCTGGAGTCTCCATTTTACTAGAAGAAACTGGTATTTTGCAGCAGGATTTAATTTCAGGAGTGCTTAAAGCAGAAAGTTTTTTTCTCCCACCCAACACTTCCAGTACTTTTTCTGCTGCAGAGCCAAGGCAGTTCTTGTGACCTTTTGAAGCAAAGCTGTGTCTTCTTTCTCTTGGTGCAGTGCTGCTGCTGATAGCCCTGGGCACGTGGCATTTGTACACAGGGTGGAATGCAGGTGGTAGCAAGTGAAATTCACAGCTAAGTCCTCTCTGGAAGAGAAATGGTATAATCACGTTAGTATGGTGCTGTCTCTGGCCAGGCAAGGTGACAGAAAAATCCTGGTAATGATCTCCACATGCCCAGAGCTTCTCATACCTGAGCCAGTGCTTTCTTTGGGTGTAATTCTATGTATATTCTAAGTCAGTAGTTTTGAACTGAGTCTCAGAACAACTCTCTGAAGACATGTCTGGATTTCATTGTGGAAATGGAAACACAGTTTACCTTGCTTGTAATGTAGAATCCTATTAGGTAACATCAAAGCTCAAATTTCAAACTCAGCTAGCTGCATCTAGCTGATGAATGGACTCTCTGGAATACTCTGAAAATCCTGTGGAATACCCTCTCTAGGTGGAAACCTCATGTTTAGAAACCAGTTATGTCTCTTTACCCAGAACTAGTCTGTAGGTAACTCCTGGGTGATCTGAGTAGCCGATATACAGTCCCCATTTTCAGGGAAATAATTATAAAGTGTTGAAGTATTTCCTTTAAGAGTGACCATGTGGTTTCTGTGCCCTCCTCTGCACCTGCCCCAGGCTGGAACCCAAAGAAGAGAGCTCCTCCTGTAGTAGTGGGGCTCATGGTTTGCACACAGATCTCACCCTGATGAGGTGAGCACAAACCACTTGCTGAGCTGAAGGAGGTTAACAGGAATCTCAGCTCAGTTCAAAGTTTAGTTCAAAGGTAATTTAAAAGCAGAAAGGCTCTGAGGCTGTTGAGCCTTTTGTGAGGCAGAGAAGCATAAAGGATGTTTTCTCTTTGGAACTGGCACAAGGCAGGAAATTTGCCCTTGCCCCTCTTGGCCCGCAGATGGAGACCCCCTTACCTAAAACAATGTTCTGCTCAGTCCTTCCCTGGCCAGGACTCAGTGCATGAGAGAAGAGAGGAGCAAGTGTGGAAGGGAAAAGACACCTGCTCTCTGCAGCCTGGCTGAGTTCCTGGCAAGGCTCCTGATGGAGAAACCAGAGCTGCAGCCTCCCAGGGATTTATGTGCTGAGAGTGGTAAGCAAGGGCCGCAATCACTCTGGCTGAGGACAGTGCTGCAGACAGGGTGTCACAGCAGTGTCAGAGGCAGGATTTGAAAAGGGGAGCCCAGAGATGTGTGCACTGGTGCAAAAGAAGGGATCATTCTCCACACTCTCATCAAGCGCGGCATGTGAAATTTCCAAACTTTCCAGAACCTGCTTTTGAGAGCTGTGCTATGAAATGCAGATGGAAGAGGTGGTTGTGAATAATCCCTGTGCTCCTCAGCTGAAGCTGTGTAGAAGATGGGAGGTCTCAGGGAGGCTGTGTGCTGTGCTTGTTCCCAAAGAAGATATGGAAGAGACGGAAGCATCTTTTGCAAACTGGTACTTGCTGATTTAAAGAATAAGAGGAAATTAATTTGCAGGTGCTTTTACCATCTGAGGAGAAAGGCAACACTCAAAGAGTGTTCTTTGCAGCAAACATTAAATAGAAGTGGAAAATTAATATCAATTGCAAATATATATATATATATGTGTGTGTATGTGTGTATATAATATGTATAAAATATTTAGCCTTGCTTTTGCTGTATTAAACATTTTGAATAAAAAAATCCTGGCTGCAGTGATGAAGCAGATGGGTCTGCTAAACTTCTGAAAAGTCACCGTGATTTTCCAATGTCTGATTCTGTTTCTGCCTTTAACCGGCCTTGGGGTTCTGTTCAGAACATGCACCTCCACAGAGGAAAAGGAAGGAAGTAATTTTACCCCATACACTCATGATAATTTGTTGACTGCTGATGAAGGATCCCACAACAGAGGGGCCTTTGGTCCAATGTGGACAAGCTTCTGTGTTCTTGCTGTATTTTCTATGTATGTGGCTAGAAACAAGTTGAAGTTATTAACTTGCTGAATTCCAGAGGGGAGGACTGAAAAACACCAGGAGGCTCTTAAAAAGTCACTTAATCATTCTCATGATTCTTGAGAAGACTGAAGCACATGGTAGACTTTGCAGGAGTCCACTTGCCTCAAACCTGTGTCATTCCCTCCATCACTGAGCTGGGTGGCAAAGGGGAGGGAACTGGATCCTTGAATTGTATTATTCCATTTGGCCATTGAGCTCAAAGATGTTGGAGAGGAAAAGCAAAAAGCCCAGTGGCAGCACAGAGAGCCACCTGTGATGGAACTTTATACACTGAGGAGCCCCAGGTATCTGCTTGCCCTGTCTGTGTTCCTAGCAGATAAAAAAGCCCTGTCCCTAGCAGATAAAAAAGAATGAACATTGATGGCATTCATAAATGCCCATTATTAAATCTCCAGTTCACTGCATCCATCATTATCTTTCCCATGCAATAGCTCCTTTCAGAGAAGTCTCCAGTAAATTATGGAGCATTTGTTCAGCCTGGCTTGTCTCAATGCATTCTTTGGACTCCATATCATGGTTCTGTTCATGCTGAAATCATCTGAGCAGTTTTCTCAACACTGAGGCCTGAAGTCCACCCTTATATGCCCACATGGAATCTCCATGATCTCACTGAAAACCACATGAGGTGATCCAGGCCTCTTTCACAGAACACAGTGCTTTGTTTCCTCCATGTGCCTAAAACATGGATCATGGATCCTGCCTAAAACAGCTGCCTTTTGGATCTCCTACAGTTCCCTTACAGTGCTGTAAAAGGTTTTCCTGCATAGAGCAAAGCTCCTGTGCCCTATCCCTAGAAATACTGAACAGGGCGCTGAGGGCTAAAGGAATTTGATCCTAGAAATTTTGCTTGTCAAGCTGATCACAAGCTCAGGGGTAAATATTATCCATAGTTCAAGTACTGACCGTGTGAAATAGCAAAGAGAAGCCCAGCCTTTTTATAGTGGTGCAGAAGGTATTTCATAATCTTAAAAGCATTAAGATACTAAAGATAGACGGTGCCTGCAGCACAGATTACTGAATATATCTGGTTTTTCTAACTGTTGGTACACCAACCTGCTTTTACCACTTTGTACATTATAGATGGGGACAGAATGACACGTCTCAAGGGGACAGATTCTCTTTACATCAGATTTCATTCCATAATAAATGAAAAAGGAGAGGTAAAACTATGGATCTACATTGTTTTTTCCCCACAGAAACACAATAATGATAACAAGTCCATCTTCCCTGATGTTTAATTCCTTTTCTTTTTAATTGCTTAAGAAAGTGTGCATGTACCTCACTACTCAAGGTGTGTGGGGGAGTTGAATGTAAAGCAGGCTGTAAAGCATGTAAAGCTCATCAGTAGCAGTTTAGTACAAGCCTGAAGAGGAATTTGGAAGCCAGGAATCCTTGAGCTGTCATACAGCTTTGCTACTTGAGTGCTTTCAGGGACTGCCCACGTTTCTTTTGCCATTTTTGGCCTCCAAATTCATCAAAGGAGAAATATTCTTTCCCAAAGAAGAATGCAAGCCACTGTACCTCAACTGTGGCTGTATTAAAGGCAAATGTTATTGTGTATGAAAATAGCAAATTCTTCAAGTTACAATTGTTTTAAGGTGAAATCAGTAGACATCATAACCCTGTCTGACTTCTGGCATTAAATATATAAAAAATTATTGTCTAACTATTGGCTGTTTAGCTAACATTTGGGTAATATATACAGGCAATAAAAAGATAAGTGTTATACATTTAAGCCATTTATCAAATCACCAATTTTCCTACTTAGAAACTAATGAAAAGCTTTATTTCAAACTCTGGTCCCCATTTCTAATGCCTCTTCCTGAGCTGTGCTTTTTATATTTCCTTCCCCCAAACAATCCCATCAGTAAGTTTCAATACCAAGATGTTCAACAGCAAAGAAATACCAAGGTTATTTTGTGAGCATTCACGAAGGAGGACAAAGGAAAAGGTTATAAATTTCTGTTCAGAGACTCGAGGTAAGATGTGATGTGCAAGGCCCATCATAACATGACCTTCTCTCTCTAAACACACTGCTGGATATTGCCTGCAAAAGAAAAGTAGTCCATGCCAAATAATGCATTGAATAATTGTGATTTTGAATTTGTGAAGTGATTCTGAAGAATGGATTGTAAGGACTGCAGAATACTTAATTGTCATGCCAAAAAAACACACAACAAAAGCCAAGGAGAAGTGGCAAAATTTAAAACTTTCTTCATTGCAAATAATCAACAATTTCCCATACATACAGTTATATAACAGAAGCAAACAACTTCACTGTGATGTAGTTTGAGCTGGATCTGGATGTAAATGAATTCCCTCATTGGATTTAAAAAGTGTTGGACCTTGGTTAGTTCTCTAACAGCAAGTGCAAAAATGCAACACTTGAGGGAAAAAATCCCAAAGAAAGTCATAGCAAAAATTTGGGAAGACAAGTATGATAAACTTGGGAAAATGCATTTAACTGCTTTCCATTTGACATGGGGACTGATTTACACCATGCCCATTTAAAACTTTAGTTGCACATGGCACGTGAGCAAGTTTTTTGTGTTGCCTCCTCAGTATCAATGCTGTGAACAGAGAGAAGCTTTGGACTGAGTTTATTAGAGAAGCTCTCCTATTGAGTCATGAGGTGCAGAAAGGACACCCTGTCCTTCTAAAGTCCTTCTCAGAGGGGAGTATGGATGTGGCTGGGTCCAATCCTGGTCCCAGACTCAGTCAAAGGGTTTTATAGATGCAATTGAATCTTTTTACAGCTTTGTTCTGTGGGATTAAGGATGGCGATCCACATATACTTATATTAATAAGATTAATTATTTATTTTATTGATGATTCTTATGATAATCATAAGAATAGAAGACCCTAATCAGAGTTATTTACTGCACAGTATAGATTGTTGCAGTTACTAGGATAGTGCACTCTTTTCTGAAGCAATATTGACGCAATGATATTGAAGACAGTAAAATAATTATTAAGTAGACTCTGGATGTTACTCTCCCATACCAACAACTGTGGGCAAATCTCTTTCACTTGGCCTTGAGGAGCATCTCCACTCATGAGAGAATCTCATAAATGCTCTTAGAAAAGGTTTGTTAGAAGCCCCTGCCATTACAAAGTAGGATTTTAAAGTATAAAATTATTGACTCTTGGTTTCTGTGCCAGCTGTGTCAGCTCAGCAGCCTTTAGCTCAGCAGCTTTAGATAAATGACCAGTACTATCACTTGTTGGTTCCTTTATCAGTGATTTGCCTGCTACATCCTCACTGGTGCCAGTTTCTGTCAGGAAACCTTGTTCTTTACATCCTCAGAATGTTTAACTTCAGGATTGGTCAGGCTGGTCCCGGCATTCCTCAACACCAAAGGCAGTTCAGTGTCCCTTCATTCTCTATCCATCACTGATAACTTTTGCAAATAGGGCAAAGTTCCAGCTTTTTTTCCCCATGTAATCAAAGCAACCTGTTATAATCAGTTGCCATTTAGACCCACATTTTATTCATTTAAGGTCACCTGATGGCTGATGTACATCAGGACAGGAACTTTATCATCAAATTCAGTCTGCAATTAGCCAGTGTGAGGTTTTCTGGCTGAGACTGGCACACAGTTGGTCATCTGGATGCCCATATACTTCTGCCAGTCACTGACAGCCTGGAGAAAGCATCCAGGCCCTTCTGCCTGGGTCACTGACTGGCTCTGTGGGGAACTCCTGGCAAAGTGTTCTGGCACATGGAGCCTGGGAGGGTGAGCCACTTCTCTGGACTTGTCACTTCCCCCGGGTGTTCAGCACTAAAACTGCCCTTGGGCCCATCCTTCCTAAAGAGAAAGGTACAGAAACACCTCTGCCTTTCTGCTGGGTCTATGAGCCAAGTGATAATGGGAACAAAGGTTCATATTCTGTAGGAATGGGAACCTCAAATTTACTTTTGCCTGAGGCATTTGGGCTTGGCCACTTAGGAATGGTGTTCCCCTGCCCCGAACTGTCTCCCAGCAGCCTTTAATAAAATCCCAGCCTTGTACTGTCTGACATTCATTGCTCACAGGACCCCTTCACCTTGAGACAGCCATACTGCAGGATTTGGGATGATCCCAGCATAATCCTGGTGGTTTTTTTGCCTGCAAGGAAGGAGCAGATCTAAAATGCAGTTTGCTACTGTGTTACCTCAGTACCACCACTGTGATGAAATTACACGGGATAAAAGGTGTGAAAGCCTCAAGGTCAGTCACAGAATCTTCCAGGTTATTTGTGCTGACAAATCCAGCAGTCCAGAAGAAGGAATCATGGGATTTGCACAAAAAGCATAAGATTAAATTAATACATCCAAATTGGTTCTCTTAATTTTGTGCCAATTTTCATGCTTCAAGTCATGCTAGATGGAAATTACAGTAGGAAATAGTGCAGAAATTGTATTAAATTTGAAAATCTGATAACTCCAGAGAGCTGAGGTTTTTAATGAGTTGCCTTTCATTGTTTCAGTAGATAAAACATGAAGAGCCCTACTGCAAAGACCCCAGCAGCCTGTAGTCAGAGAACTCCACCAACTTCCTCAGAGTTCAGCTACTGATTAATTTACTCTGGTGAATCAAAGGTTGCTTCTACATCATGCCATTCATTACATTTTGATGTAGATTTGGGTGAGTTTGATGTGCCTCATTAAGCAAATCAGATACTGGGCTCACACACACAGATGGCTTCTCAAATACTTCCTAAGGAAGTGACTGTGGAGCTCAAGGGCTGGAGGTGTGATCTCAGAATCAAATCAATATTGAGATGTTTTGTGAAATTTTGCTTGGAAAGCAAGGCAGGAGAGATGTGCAAGGATACCTACAGATGAGCAGAGGGAAAGAGACTCAGTGGATGAACTGGCTGGAGCTGTGAGCCAAGATACAATGCTCCAGATCTAATGCTCTAGAGCTTCTTTCTGTAACAACTGTTTCAGCTCTGTACATCCCAGGAATCAATATGTGCTACCAAAGTACAAACAATAAATCTTGCAAGGTGCTACAACAGCAGCTTGCTTAAAACAACATACATCCATGCTTAACAGCTTTGGAATTTTGGACCTTGAGGGCTCAGCATGCTTTGGGATTCACTGCTTAGTGAGTTTTGCTCTCTGTTCAATGGAGCCATTACTCAAGCTATGACAGTATTTTCCATTATGTATCCACGTGTTTGGAACTGCTGAGAAAAGATCTCCTCCGGATGGAAACGTAGTGTGCAAACTACTCAAATGCTATTTTTGGAAACAGCATTTGCAAAACAATTGTTTGGGACTTTACAATAATAGGCCCTGCTGAAAAAGTGACACTCTGGCTGGGCAAGGTTGATGGAAACAGAAGAGCTCCAGCCCATTCCTTGAGGACAAATATTTCAAGCAGATATTTAGAAAAGCAAGTTGGACATTTAACTTGAAGAACTTTGGGGGTGAAACATTCGAAGATGAATTTCAATAAATGAAGATATAAGCAGGTGCTGCTATATTCAGCAGCCCAGGTCTATCCATCAGGAATCTCTGAGGAAGTGGGAAGGCTTCAGGCTGACTCCTGTCAAACCTGGCATGAAGTGCTGGAAACTGGGGCTGGGAAAGTTGTGGAGAGGGGTTGAACAAACCAACAGCTTCCTCAGCCTGCAGATTTCATAGACAGAGAGGGCATTCCTTAGGGTGTCCTTAAAAGGGTCTTCTTCTGGGGACTGAAAATACTGACCAGACAAAAGGGGTCTAGGCAGATCACAGTGGGATTTAAGTTGTGTTAAGCTGATGCATTTTCTTGGGAAACAAATGCTCTTTGTATCATTGTAAGTTAAAATGTTGACATTTGCACAGCTTAGCTAGAATATAAACAATTTATTTTTTTTATTTTCTGGAAAAGCATGACTAGTCTATTGCCATTTTAAGCTCTGTTTTGGGATGCTGGGAGTGGTCTTCTGCAATGGATTAACCTGTACTATGAAACAATTCCTTCACCATGATTTTAAGATAACTGTAAAGGAATAAGCTCCTTAGTGGAACCAGATATCTGAAATATTAGGAGCTTCCAGACAAAGCATAGATACCTGTGACTGCCCCACAATAAAGCACATGCAAGATCACTCAAGAATTTCAACTGTGTGAGAGGGGCTTGAGGCTGTCAATGTATAAATCTGGTTGTCAGTCATGCTCTGGTTTCTTTTTGTTTTAGAGTGATTTGTTTTGTCAGTGTCTTAAGTACATTTGGACTTCTGAGTCCTTCCTGTGCCGGCTGGCTCTTTGGCTGCCACATTTGTGTAGAGAACCAGACTGAAACACTTGATTATTTTGTTTCCATGCATTTGTTAGCTTGGTGCAATTTCACATTGCCCCCTGAGTTTTTACTGCATTTAAGTTTGAATTTGCCTCAGAGTTTGAAACCCCGTTCTTACAAATTTCTAATGGAAAATAGGCAACCAAATCTTTTACCTGTCTTTCCTTTTCCGAGTCATCTAACTTTATACAGAGGCTCGTCACTGTGTGGAACCTGTGAATCTTTGTCTTTCATTGATTTCAGCTTCTTGATCAGCTCTCATCACCAGATTTCAACAGAAATGTAAGTGCTGAGGCTGGAAGTCTGTCACAGTTGTTCAAGGCTGGCTCGTTTTTCCCTTTGGGTATTTTCTAGAATATCTTCTTATACATAATGTATCTCTTTCTCCATAGGCTTCTGTTTCACAGCTCTCCAAAGCCTTGGCGCTTCCTTGTCAATAAAGGTTGGCATGCTTTCAATCCCAGTGCTTTGGAGCTTTATTCTTTTGTGCTGAAAGAGTCAGTGCTAGAAAATGCCTGAGGAAAGCACAGCTAAATGTGATAAGGAAGGTTTATGTCATTAGAAAGGGAAGCTTATCTTAAATAGGGTTCTAATAATTAGGTTTTATTGGGTTTTGTTGTTTCTGCCCAAAAAGAGTCTAACAGTGGTGGTAAGGACTGGAAAATACAACTGGAAGTGCAGAAAGAAAATGGCATAGGTTTGCTCAGCTTGCTGGCAAGGGTATCAAGAAGTTGAAAAAGAAAATTTGGTCAATGTTTTCAGCTTTAGCAGCAACTTATGTTTTCATTGGGGAACATGATTTTTCAAATTGACAATGTTATATTGAGTTTCTGCATAAATAATAGTTAATGATCCAAGTTACAGATCATTAATGATCCATTGTGGTTGAGGGGGAATAGAAATGCCAGTGGAGGAATGTGCTGCAAGCAACTGCATCCAAGTAACCCAGGTACCCACCTGGTCCTGGAATAGATGGGGAGAACTCAGTGTTCAGAGAACCAAATACCAGGAGGCAGTGGAAGTGATTGAAATTCCTGTGCTGTTGCTGGGGAACAGAACAGCAGCAGTGGTACAAGTGGAGTCCTGTCCTTCAAGACATTAAGTGGGCATGACTCATCAACCACATTGTGTATAAATGGTGCTGTCTTAGAGGCTTCAGCTAAACTGGGATAGCCACACAAGAGGGGCAGCCTGGAACTTATTAAAATCCAGGGGCATTGAGGTAGAAAAGAAAGGATAGAAAAGGAAGGTAGAAAAGAAAGGATACACCGGTGCATTGCCCCCATGCTGCCAGTGCTCCCAGCACTGGGAGGTTGGGGAGGCAAGAGGGTACTCCAAATTCTGTCAGACTTCCAGCAGGGTGGAAGCAGCCAGTCAGTGCCATTCTGGGCTCTCCATCCTGTCCCCTGAACGAGCAACACTGACTGTACAAAAGCTGAAGAAAGGAAAAGGAAGAGCTCAGCAATCTTGTGCATCTCTGTCCCTGAGCTTTGCAATATCTTGAGAAAAAGAAGGGACCAGCTTCTATAGTTTTAGAAAAGGGAGTTGTCCCCATTGATGGTCGGGAAGGACAGTATTTTATGTGCTAATAGGTTGGGTTGTTACAGTGCTTCCCCACTACTTACTACCATTGCAGAAAAGGCACATCTTTTAAGAGCTACTCCATCTACTGCTGTCTGAGAATTGAATTAATTTTATGACACTGTCATCCAAAAATATGGGGCCTTACAGACACCTAAGGCACAACTGTAAGGCTCAGTTCAGATCTTGGTGTGTCAGTTCCTCTGAGGCAAGTGTGGTCAACAACCAGGTTCAGCCTCTCAAAGAAGAATAAGTGGTCAGAAAAGAAAAAAGTGTATCCCTTTGGCCAGCAGTGACCTCTGTGGACATTTGGGAAGCCAAGTGCATTGTTTCACCTCACTGCTCAGCCTCAGAGAGCCAGCAAGACCAAACGGATGGACACAAGGGGATGACAGTAAGTACTTCTGTGTGCTTTTGGATCTGCAGGCATCTTTATATAAATATCATTCAGCTGGTGGAGGCTGGCAGGGTATTATTTTTGATGGTATTATCTCCTTTGCTTCTAGGATCAGTTTGATTTCCTGCAGAAGACATGGGGGGCTATGTCATGCACTTAGTCCCTGCTTCAGAGCCATTAGCACACTTGGTATAATTATAAATGCACTGAGCCACAGTTCAGACCTTATGATATTTATTTCTTTCTCTCTGGCAACTTTTCAGACGTGGAAGTACAGTATTCACCCCCACATCTGAACTCCTGAAGTGATCACTTTTCTTTTCCTGGCTGGAATGACACTTTCAGCAGGATCTGAGTCTCCCCAAGCAAAACAAACAGATTATTGGGTCAATAGCTCTTCAGTTTGCAAATCTCAAACTTTTGCATTTGTTTTAAGAAAGCTGCACAAACATATATCTCAGCCAATTGCTCATACACCACTGTACTGATATAGTGTGCTATCTTGAAGTCAGCCATCAGTTTTAAGTAGATTTTGACTTACAGGAAAATGTCTGATTTGATCTTTGAACTTCTACTTCTGTCTCACCAGTATCTGAAACCTTTGAAGTTTTTCCCCCTGAAGTGGTAAAATGGATGGTCAAGGTCAGGTTTGTCTTGGATACAGTCTTGTTTGCTTTACAAAAACTGTATTTAATGTCCTTTCTCATGATCTGTATTTAATATCCTTTCTCACCAAGCACTGCAGTGCTGTTATAATTCAAGGCCTTTTCTCTACTGCCATCTCTGAGCACCAGCTCCACATCTGCCTGTTCCCTGGATAAGGAGTTCTGCTCATCTGTGAAATCAGTGGATAGAAAGAGCCATTCAATGGATAGGTTGCTGAACCCATATAAAAACCACACTTCAAATCTGCTGTTTACATTACTTTAATTCTAGGAGGGTTACAGGAAGGCTGCAGCAGAAGACAGGAATGGGAAAGATAACACAGTTGATGATTCAGAAGCAAAATTCACCACTACAAAAGATCTGTATGCATTATTTATAGGGCAGGCTGGCACTGCTTCTTTGAAATCACTCTGCCCTCATGTTTTGGCTGCTCTTCTGTAAGTCTGCAGAGAAGTGGGAGACAAGATGATGCAGCAGAGGGGACGTGTGAGAGTCTGGGCAGAAGGCCATTTAGATGGGTTACATGAATCAAAAAGAATAAACCCTGGATGTTTCCTGGATGCATTTCACTGAGTGCCATTCCTCAAGGTTTACCTGAGGTTAGTTAAAAACCTGGTCCCTGCACATGGAAATACAGCGGAGTTGGAGAGGTACATTTCTCTTTAAGCAGGAAGGAGGTATGCCTGGTCTCATGGGATAGGTGTGTCCATAAATTCTTTACACAAGAAGGCAAAGGCTTCTCACTTCTTAACCCAACTGTGTAAGGCTTGTTTTCTGTGCCATGAGTTCAACACCTGCCAAACTCCCTGCTCATCAGCATTTTCACTGAGGTCAGTCCCTTTCCTGCTGGAGGTTCTGTGCATGTGTTGTTAGGGACTTGCTTTGCAGCTCACTTGCTGTGAGATGCACAGCCTCTGGCTCTCCTAGAAGCATGTACCTGCTATGTACAGTCCATTTAATTTGCCCCCCTGTTTGATTTCTGTGTTGAACTCTTGGTGTTGTTGACTTGTAGCAATTACAGAGTTTTCTGCCAATTAGGCAGTGGAGATGAGCAGCCATGGGCTCCCAAATTGCCCTTCTGATATTCTGGCTGCTCAGTGCACTGCTGAGCTGCCGCAGGCTATTGCAGAGCTGTTGGCACTAGCATTTTTCTTCTGCTTGCTGAGGGCTTTTGGGTCAGCCTGCAGCCTCACAAAATCTATTCAAGGAAAAATTGGAGTTGAAGCTTGTTCTTGCATAAAAGCAACAGGGAGAAAAAGGCCAAAAACTACCTGTTCTTCTGTAGCAATTGTCAAGAAAGAGGAATTTTCTCTCTAAATTAAAAACACCATTATAGTTCACTGGGGAACATGATGTGGTGTTCTTCACTTATGTAGGGCTCACAGACACAGCTTCTGAGCTCATCAGAAGCCAACTCAGCCTCCAGAGCAGTTTTGGCAACACCTGTAATCCCCGTGTGCCCCACTTCCCAATCAGTTGACTGAAACTCAGATTCTCTTTTTCAGATGCCTGCCCTGTTTCCCTTGGAAGCAATTTGGGTTAATAGCTGCCCTATCAATTTGCAGTGACCTGTAGGAGGAGGGCACCAAATTTCAGGTGGTAGCTGAAACTTGTGTTTTTCAGTATTAATACTAAAAACCACCCTGCTGCAAAAACCAGTATAGACCAGTTTCCTCTGTCTAAATGCCAGAAGTGCTCACACCCAGCAGAAGAGAGTCCAAGGGCTACCAGCAGGTCTCACAGCTACCAGCAGAGCCCTGCACCATCCTGCCTGCTCTAGAAAGTGGATGCTAATGTTACATATTTATGCTGCCTTGTTTTGATCTGTAGTTCTGTAGAGTCATCTCTCTGTCACCTGACTTGGCTGTGCCTCTTTTTTTTTTTTTCCTTTCTTACTTTTTCTTCATTTTGGTCACTGTTAACCAAAGTTCTGGTAAAGCAGAAGTTTCACAATTCTTCATACTGTTTTGCCATATCCTGCTGGAGGTATCTCTCCTAGGTATTAACTGGGTCTTGTGTAGCAAAATACTCGCTTTACCCATACTTTGTTATCTGCAATTAAATCTGCAGATAAGCCTTCTTTTATCTACTGATAACTTATGTCTTGAGACTTGCCTGAAGAAATCTTTGAACTATAAGCACAAATGGGAGCAAGATTTACTAAGAAATGGCCCCTCTCATGTAGCTGGCCTTGTATTTTTTACAGTTATGATCATGATATCTTTTATTTAAACATGCCTAAATAAACTGATGTGTCAGTCACCACATACCAGGACTGTGAACCTCCCAGCAAGGCAGATAAAATAAATTCTCCCCAGTACCAGGATGTGGAGAGAGGAATAGAAGCTACAGAGCAGAAGAAGGCGTGATGACCACTGCACACCTTGTGATGCATAACCAATGTTGACACACATTACAGAACAAGCCAGCAGCTAAACTCCTTCTGGAGAGGTTAGGCACAGAGAAGATAGGCTTGTGGTGGTATGGAACCTCACTGTGCAGATCCTGCACTCAGAGCAGGGCCTCAGACTTCCTGCTGGCACTGCCAGGGCTGTGGAACTGTGCCCTCAGGCAGCAAACTCCATCAACAAAAGGCTGAGCTAAAAATCACCCCAAATGCATCTTCTGGATGCTTTTCCAAGCCAGTCAGCACCACTCCAGTCTTATCAGGTGCCATCTCAGCCACCTTGCCTTCTCTGATCAGGCTCTGCTGTCCTGAGTAACCCAAAGACCCAAGCCAGGGAGGCCAGAGAAAATGGAGAGGTAAAACTGTGAGCACTGTGAGAAATGGCTCCTCAAAAATATCTCAGGTGTGTGCTTGGCACAGGAGAACGTTCTAACAGTGCTAGAAACGGTAATGCAAGGGTTCAAGGAAAAAGAACATGTAGCTGGCATCATCCTCCATGAGACAAGTGATGTCAAAATTAGAAGAAATAAAAATAATGTCTCTCTAACTTTGTGGCTTCCTCAAGTTTGCTTCTAGAAAGACCCTCCTTAAATGTCCTGCCATCCCATAAGCCATCTTCTGATTTATCATGAACAAGAAGAAAATGTAAAGAACCTTCTTGATTTCAGTGCTCCCTTGTGGAATTTTAGCACTGACACAAATTTCAGTGGTGGCATTGCATCTTCCTAGGATCTGAGCCTTTTCCAGGCTCCATGATGCAGGTTTGAGCTGCTCTGATCAAGGCTGGTCCTTCATCTCACTTATCTCCATACCAGCTCACACTAATTAAGGCCAAAGTCAGGAAAGGTGGTCCAGACAACTAATCCCCATCTAATGACACTCCTATGATTTTTTTCCTAGTTCACTATTTTCTAGGCACTATTCTAATCTGTGCCAAAGGCTGCCAGAGGGTGAGTATACTCTGCAGGCAGGCCTGTATGTGTGCACACACTTCAATCCAGCACAGTGGAAGAGTTTTTTCCTCACTCCATGCTTAAATAATGTCTGAGCTCTCCTGGACCCAAACAGGGTAAATTATGAAGGATAAAGCATCTTTTTTAGATGTAAACACTCCATGCAAAGAGATGTTCCTGCTCACAAGGGCTCTTGGCTTTCTCCCCTACATAGGTAGTTTAAATTCATTCCTTAGAAGACAACAGTGAAACATGATACTAGATTTTTAAGCTTTTATTCATTTTAATTTTCCACAAATGGTTTTCACTGTAACAATCTCAACAGGAACCAATAACACACATAATCATAAGGCCCTTGATAATGATGAAAGTACAGTCACTGCCAGCAGCTATTATGCTCATTTGGGGGCTGTGAAAAACACCACACATGTTTTTGTTTGGGTGAGATAAAGGTCAGTTTTACCCTGAAAAAGGGATGTTAGGATGGCATTTCCTTATTCAGTGGCTTTGCTCCTTGTTCGTGTCAGATGTGCTGATGTTTAGGGAGACAAGTAAAATTGTATTATCTCAGGGTTTTAACTGCTTTCTACCTTGCAGTGTCAGATATACTCCATGGTTCATTATCATCCAAACTGATTCATTACCACACTCTGCACGGCTCCTCAGACCAGCACCTCAGCCCTCAGGGGAAGTCCAGTGCATTAGAGGAGCTGGGAAACTTGAAGTGAATTGTGTCCAGCCAGGCAGCTCCCCCTGCAGCCAGCACCCCAAGGGTTAGCGGGGCTGTCACTTCTCTGCACTGTCACCAGAATGAGTGACTGTCCCCACACGTGTCAGGGACAGCCAGGACAAGGAAGGGCAGTAGTGCTACCCTGAGAAGCACAAAATGTGACCCCCTGCACCCTCATGTGTCATGTGGACAAAATAACGTCCTGGGGGTAGATTAAAGTGATCAGCTGCTGGTTTTCAATATGTACCTAAGAACTAGCCTGGCCCTTATCATCCCCATTAGAGCTCTCTGAGCCACCTGCTGATTCTCCTCCTAAAACACCAACAGTGGGGGAAGTGCTGGTATTTATGTGAGGAGATTCATCAAAAGTGGTTGACAGGAGAACTGAAAAGTGATCGTAGTCCCAGCTTTCTGTCTTGATCATCAAGTTCATCCTTGTAGACCTTTAAAATTTATCTGGAATGTAAATACAATTATACAGTATTTACTTGTCTGTAGTGCTCATGGGCCGAAGACATTTTAGGAATAAGATAGAAATGGAATGTCAAAGCATTAGAAATCATCCTTTCAAGTAAGTTTTTCATCTCTTTATTAATACATCCAAAACCCCATTAATTTTATCATCAGCCAAAAGCAAATTTATTTAATAGCCATAAACTCATCCCTAGTCATTAATGATCTGGTTTATTACATTTGCAATTTCCATTGAATTCACTGGGAATTTTAAAAACTCAGAACTTCAGAAAGCTCAGAATATCAAAGAGTAAACATCTTCATATGTATTTATTTTCTTCTGGCTTTCATTATATAAGGAACGAAGCCTATTAATTCAACATTCTTTGGGGACTGGACCATCAGATATACAGTAAGGACAAAATTACATCTAAACTCCTGTCACTTGAAGAGACTGCTTATTTGAAAATTAAAACTTAAGTGAATATACAGTTCTTAACATTGTGTAATTTCAATCACAAAGACAGACAAAATACCACTGTATTTTTGATATGGAGAAATTCCATAAAACTAAGAAGAAAATGAAAGGGACAAAGGACATATAAAACCTTTCCCCCTTTCTCCAGGTCTTTGATAGAATGAAAATTGATCTGCCTTAAAGACAAAGGATCGCAGTAAGATAAAATTGGCAGAGGCAGTACCTAATAATAGTGTAAAATAAAAGAGGGCATTTAGAAAAAAGCAGCATCCAAATGCTGTATCTGTATCTGTTTCAATAAACTTCACCCTGCTATTTCACATATGATGACCTAGAAGCAAAGCCTATTTCCTTATGTCTGCCAAGCTTTTGTGTTCAGGGGAGCCCTAAAATGATTCTCACTTGTAATGGTACGAGAGCTCTGAAAACATCCCAGCTCACAGTGTTTTAGAGCCTGAGTTCAAGGTCATTAGAACTCTTTTTTTGAATGAAAACCAGATATTTGCTTGAAATGTGTAACCTTGAATGATGCTGCAGCCAAAGATGCCTAGCTTATCAAAACAAGTTTGGATCAGGAAAGCCCCCAGAAAAGGTTTAGGTTTTCTAGAGCGCCTGAAGTCCTGCAGCTTCTGATATTACAGCTCTTGTAGCAACATCTTATCTGAGCTCCTGGAGATGTGTCCATTCACTCTGGTGTCTAAAGGAGCATTGGATACACATGTGGCAGCAGAGATATGGCTAGGCAAGCCTAGAGCAAGCTCCTGGATGTTAGGAGACTCTGTGACCCACTCAGATAAGGTCCAAGAGCAGAAGCAGGCAGCAATCCCTGTAGACGCAAAGCCTGCTGCTCCTGTGCAAAGATGAGTCACTGGAGGTCAGGTTTGGTGATGAGGGGATGAAAATCTAATTTCATTTACCCCACATTCTCCTAATTCTGTACACACTCACCTGTGACAGCAGACCCAGCATGTTGGCTTTGCAACCTCCTGCCCCACAGTTCTGGAACTTACCCTACACTGTGTGTGCTGTTCAGCAGCAACTGCACATCATTATTGACAGCTGTGGTACACAAATAAACCAGCCTGGTAGTGTCTGGGAAATCCATCTGTACCACTCACAAATTCTATTTGGTATTGAGGACTTGCTATATGTTGCTTGAATTACAAGCTCTCTTTTGAATGTAGGGCAGACCTTACTTTCCTGTCTCTTTGCATCTCTTTGTAGAGATATAATAAAACAGTGTCCAGAGGGCATGACACAGTGCCAGAATTTGGCAGACACTGAATCTTGACAATCTTCTGATGGCAGGGCAGTATCCTTCCTACAATAATGAGTGATCTCTGAGTAGTCTGAGTGTTACATGTATTTTCATGCCATCCTCCTTGAAAGCTTAAAATCTCATCCAGAATGCCACAGAGCACTTGTGATCACCAGGACCCCTCTGAGCTGCCATGCCCACACAATATTAAGCATCACTTTCTCCTGGTGGCTGAAAATTGTCATGAATTCCAAGCTAGTACACCCATGCATGGGGCTCAGTGCAGCACAGACACTCTGTCTTCTTTCTATAATTCAAAGCAAAAACAAAAACCAGCTGCTTTGCTTCAGAGGTGGCTCCAAGTATCCAGCTTTAGACAGCTCCAGAAATGTAAGATGATTTGGGTTCAGCTTCCTAGTGTGAACATCCCTGGCTCAGTGATGCCAAGAATCAAACCAGCATGTCTGCAATAAAACAAATCTAACAAAGACTGCTCCTGGCAATGCTCTGCTGTCACACCAGCACCCAGTATCTTCTCCATTACGTTTGAATCAGTCTCATTAATTTAGTCAGACTTCATTTTTTCAATGCATGGGGTCTTCTTGAAGTAAGACACATTCACTTCATCCTGATTTATAGCCCATGGGTTGGTTTCACTGGTTTGTAAACTGAACTCCTACACATTTTTCCTTCCTTATGGCTGTATTTTCTGTCTTCTTCCCTCCAAGAGCTGCCTGTCTGATCAACCCATGTGCTGTGTAGGCTAGTTAAAGATTAACACAGCCAAACTGTGGCAGTGTAAATCTTGAACATGCATGGAAACATACAAAACAGTTTTGCAAGACAAGTTACACAAGCACTTCTTGAAAAAGGTTTGCTCATAATATTTCTTTCTTTGTTTCTATTATCAGTCAACGAACAGAGGTGTGGGCTGTTGGCAGTTTTACCTTCTTGTAATTCAGTGTTAAACCTAAAACCCACATTGAGAAACTAGAATATGCTCTCTTCAGTCATGCCCTGCACAGGAAGCAGGGTGGGGGATGGAGGAATATCTGTAAGAATTTGCCCAACACTAAATCCCAACACTGCTCACTTAAATAGCCCCAGAGCATGTTTTGCATTGACCCTTCTGAAGAGGAGGGTCAATCTCTATTCCTTGTGTGTTAGAGAATCAATCCTAAATGGTTAGAGCAAAATCCTTTGGGAAAAGCCTATGCTAAGATAAGATACTTGACAAGGCTGCCACATTTTTAGTGAGGTACAAGCTTGTAAGAATTGCTAACCATGGCACTTGGGCAGCACTTTTGCACAGCCTTGGAAAATCCAATTCTTCTCTGTGTTACATCTGTGCAGCAGGAGATACTTGCATCAGGCTCAGCAGGAATCTCTCTATAGAGGATAGAAAACTTGGGTGGAAAAGAAAAAAATCTGATGTTTTTGAGCTTTTCTGTTTTATCATCCAGCCACAGTAACGTGTCAGTTTTTGGCTTTGTGCTGGTAACATCAGCAAACATGGCCTGATAGGGTGTTATGTTGAGTCATAGAAGGTGTTTTCAAGACAGCCTCACATGTATTCAGTCTGTATTTCTTTTACTTCTATTTGCCTGTTCAATGCGTGTCAAGAATTCCCAATGATGCCAGCATCTAAATCCATGTTTTTTTCTCCACTGATGAATTGTCTAAAGTGCACCTGTACTTCTGTGGGGCTGGGTGCTCTGCCTGTAACCACTGGGCTAAAATCTTCCCCACAGAGAGAGACTGGGGCAATTGGGGTGAGTCCTATGGATTTATGTCCTACAACAGCACTGCCAAACTGGGAGGAGCATCCATGAGAGGGGAACTGGCTGATGCAGGGACAAGTCTGGGTTGGGCTGTTTGCCCTGGGTTTGCACTGTGGTGTTACTGAGCTTCAGCTGCTCCAATAAATGTAGGAAAATTCCATAACTACAGATACAACATAAGAGAACCTGCAGTTTCTGCTTTTCTGGAGATGCCATGTGCAGGACAGGACACTGAACCACAAGCATCTCCAGCAATGCTTCATTCTCCTTGGCAGAAGTTGTGGTGGGCATGCATCAAAAGAGATGGCAGGAAAATGGAACCAACCAATCTCTTACCTCTTCTGGATTTGGGGCTGCTTACCCTGGAGATACTTGCCCTTCTGGCCATCTCTCCCCTCCATGGGATTTTCACCAGTCTCCATGACCCCATCTGGATATCTGCTGCAGAACCTGGCAGTTTTACCAGTGCTGTAAGTTCAACTAAAGAATCTTCTGCAAATTCCCAGCCTATTATACCAAAAAGGAGGATGCCAGAAGATCTCATTTTCATGGCAGTGGGGATGAGCTGTGCACTACAGAATACACTGCAGAAAAGGAGGGAGGGATTGGGCAGGGATTTCAGTTCCCAAGGGCACAGACTGCCATGAGGCAAGGATAAAATCACAGTGTACAGAGATGCTAACTTTCTACAGCACCCAGCTGGGGACCAGGTGAATTGATTTTTCATCATTTTGGGCCCTGTCAGCTACAACAAAACAGCACAAATGTCAAAATCTTAGTGGAAACCTGCAGTTTTCAAAAAGAAGCCCACAGCCATTTCTCTGACAGTGGCAGAACAAATACAAGCAGTTTTACTGCATGCCAATTTCTTCTTAAATCTCTTCCCTCAGGGAGCTGAGTGCTTAGAAAATATTTAGGGGGACTGGAAGCTTGCCGGATACTCAGCTAATGTAGGTCTCAAAATCTCTGATGATGCTCCAAAGAATGTTGGGCTGCATAGATGGGCCGAGTTCCTTTAGATTAGGCAGAAGATGATGTTTTGGCAAGGAAAATAGAGCTCCAACCAGGTGCCTCTGGAGAAGGAGGATTTTATATTCATGCTGTTTGTCACAAAAATTCAGATAGGGTCATCTCCAGAGCTGTGTAAATATTAAATTCAGCCTAAAAGCTGACAGAAGCAGTAACTGCCTGCAGAGTGGGCAGCTCTCCAGGAGGAGACAATGGTTGGCTTTTAGCACATCCCGCTTTTTTATTTCCTTAAACAACTTGACTTGCGTGTGCTGCCAGTTGCTTGTACTCAAACCTCTCTTTAGATCCCTGCATCCACTGAGACTCTGCATTCTCATGGGTGGGATGTAGCTGAGGTGATTTTCCTTTCTCTCCTGCTCTGTGCGTATGGGGTAAACTGAGACAGTTAATGATGTTGGACTTCTCAGTTGATGCTTAGGGCCTTTTCCCTCACAAAGGTACTCAGATGCTTTTCAGTGCAAAATTTAAGCAGGGTTGGTTCGATTTTTACATTACAACTTGCTGAGATATAGGAAGGAGTGAGCTGCAGCAAGCAAGTGAAGCTGTGGTGTGAAAGAAAAAAGTATTTCCAGTTTCATTCTGGATAAAACTTGCTGTCCCCCTCATATGGCAGAGGTTGGCATCCTTTGACTCCACAGGGTTTTTACACAGGAATTTTGCTCCTGACTTGTAAATGTGAGAGATTGTTCCCAGGGTTATTGCTGACAACTCCATCCAAAATATGCTCTGGCTGTTTTGCAGAAGCAATAGAAACTTGGTGGTAAGACCTGATCCAACTGCCACTGCCCTGAGAAAAGAGCTGCTGATTACAGGAAGAAAGAGATATTTGGATTTGAGTGGATTTCTGTCTTTGTGTCAGGGTATTTGTCATTTTCACTGCTGAGAGTGCTGCGGTGGACACAGCTGGTCACAGGTGACAAGCAGCTTCTAGAGTGAAATTCAGTCAGTAAGGAAAACATGAGATTTTGGTGCCATCCGGGAAAACTAAAGAGCTGGCTGTCTGTTAGCACTCACATGCTGAACAAGATGGATTTTGTCAGACTGAGAACACTTTTACTTCTCTGACTGATGACAGATAAATCAACCCCCCGGTGATAAACCTACTTCATGGACTTCCTTTGCAGGTATGGCCCCTGCCCCTGTGTTATCTGTCAACATTTTTCTGCTTCCAGCAGGTAAATTGCATTGTTTGTCTCTTCTTGCAGTTAGAAAATCAAAGCACAAAGACCTCAGAGTTAAATCCACAAAGTCACTGAGAGATCTGATTTTTTTTTTCTGTGGCTGGAGCTCTGAGTGCTTTACCTGTAGCTATGAAAGAAATATTCTGTGCATGGAGTGACAGCAAGAACAGTGTTTTCTCTTCTGAGCATCCCTCCTCCCTAGACATGAGGGTTCCCATTCCTTTCTCATCCCTGAGAAAGTACCATGGTGTCTCTGTAGTACAAAGACAATTAAATCCAAGCATTTTCTGAGTGAGGTTTTTCTCTTTCCACTGCCTCTTATAGCTCTGAGGTTCAAGGACACCTTGTAGTTTATGCATCAATACTCATTTTAAACTACCTTCTCTTTTGACACACTTTTTACTTAGCCTTAGTCAGCCTGCAATCCTTGCTTGTCGCTTCCCTCTCCTCGTTGCCACCTTTGATAAGGGAAAACATTTTCAGTGTTTCAGCATTGCTGCTTGCCTCTAAAAGGACAGTGTTGCTTAAATTAAAAAGTATTTCATAACCACAATGATTTTTTAGCTCTAGCAGTAAATGATTTTCACCTCTAGCAGTAAAACAGGGAAATTCTCGTTTTCATATCAATGCCCTTGGGCATTACTGAGACGTGGTGTTGAGGACTTGAAAGTGAGACGAGCGAGAATCAAAAACGGACCTGACTCATTGATTTTTATTCTTTAAATAAAGAGAAAATCAAACCACAATGGAAACATCTGCCTTCATGACGTGTTTGGATATTTAAATGGGGCTGTAGAAAACCTGGGCTGGGAAATTCTTTCGGTGGCCATAGGTATGGGTTAAGGGGCAACCGGGGTCCCTGCAGGCCCGGGAGTCCCTCACGGCCGGGTGTCCCTGCACGGCCGGGGGTCCCTGCAGGGCCGGGAGTTCCTGTACGGCCGGAGGTCCCTGCAGGCCCGGGAGACCCTGTCGCACCCATTCCCGGTCCCCATCCCAGATTTCCTCGAACCGTGGATCGGCGGTGCCCGCCCCGCCGCCGGCCCGGGAGCCTCCTCGCCACCTGCTGGCAGCGCCCGGTACCGCCCGCGGCCCGCGCCCCTCTCGCCCCCGGGGCCGAGCACGGCCGCCGAGCCCACAGCGTGGTTATCCGCCTCCCCTCACGCTGCCGAGGGCATTTCTTCTCGCTCTTAGGCGGCGTTTCGCTTTCGACGAGGCCCTCAGTTGCCCCCTGCAAGGGCATCCCCTCCACAAAGACTTGCGGGGCTTCAGTTATCGACCTTACATGGAGTTTTTGATCTAGTGGCTGTTTTGCGGCGAGTCAGCTTAATTAGTCCTAACAGTCAGTCTCATCTCTAGGCTGTGCATGTCGTATTAGTGAGAGTCCCGGGGACCGGATCACTTAGTCAGCGCTTCCTGATGTCATCCAAAGTCTTCGCTTCATACATTTCAGATGAGGCTCGAAGCCTGCTGGCTTCTCTCTCTTCTGATCTATTTTTAATTAGCAGTTTGGGGCCTCTGCTGTTACAGCCACAGAAGGTGATCTCGGTGGCACAGTCTCATTTCTCTGTGGATGTGGATGTTGATGCCTGCGCTGAGGGCTGTAACATGTTGTCCAGGCAACAGTGAGCTGGAGAGCAAGGAGTTGGAGCCTATGGACAGCTCTTGGGAAGGGACCTGCTGGATGCTCCAGCACAAGATGCCAGGATATCTAACTAGAATGGCAGGGTGCCTACAGAAAGAGGACAGGGAGCCAGTAATGGAAAACTTGTTACTTTTTGATGAATTAGCTCCAGATCATGCCAGAAGGACAGTTGTTTTCACTGTCCACAAAATCTGTGCATAGCATTCAGGAGAACTGCAAGCTGTCAGAACAAGCCCTCCCAAAATGAACTGCTTCATGGCATGGTATGTATAATTTCCCATTTTTCTTACTACAGGGACTATTTAGTATCCATGCCTTGGTAACAGATTTCATCCTCCTTGATTATGATACTGTTGCAATCAATGCATCAGGGCCACATCCTGCAAGGGACTGAGTATCTTTTGAAACATGCCGAGTGCCTTTGGCTCTACCGTTGTCATTAAGAGTAAGCAAAAAGCCTCAGCACTTCCCACCAGCATTTTAGCAAGGGCTGCGACAAAGTCATGGAGTCCTTTGGCACTGTGCAGCCCAGAAGGGCACAGAAGAGGACTATGGGGACTGTTCAACCCAGCCAAAACCTGTGCAAAGTCTGGCACTTTTGCTTGCTGTCTTTACAAGACATATTGTCATTATTTATTGATTGTTTTTTTATGTTGCAGTAGCATCTTGGACGGGAACCCTTAGGCCAGGAGCCATACAAAATCAGAATAGAAAGACAGTCCTTGCTCCAAAGGAGCTCACAGTGAGATGAGAGACAACAAATGGCTATTACACACAGTGGCAAGGTAAAGAAACAAGGGACTATTAAGTGGGAGAAAGAATTAATCCTCAGTCAGATATTGTTGCAAAAAAATCACAAAAGTCATCTACTTTCTTGCCTGTTTTCCCTCCCTAGCTAGATTTTCTGCAAGGCCAGAAACGTGTCTGTTGCTTTCGATGTGCTGGATTTGTTACACATCTTCCTCAGAAAGTTCCTGACCTAAAACACATGGAAAAAGATGGGAGTGTTTTTGCTGGCTTCAATGGACCTTGGATGAGCCAAAAGTCTTAAATGCAGAATACTTTAGTGGAAATGAGATATTATGTTTGCAGCTGAACTTTTGTCAGCCTAAAGCCCCATGCCTCAAAAGATTTATTCAGGGACTTCCTTGTTTACTAGTACTGCTAGTTTAGTAGTTCCTCCCATTTTTTTCCCTTTAAATGGATATGTTCCAAAACCAACCCAGTGCCACCTAATATTGGGATTATTTTTTGCTTGAATCAAAATATTTTGGTCTCAGGTCCAGCTTGTGCAGATTCACATACCTTAGGTAAAATGCAAATAAATTCATCTTAATAACGCCACTAGTCTGACGAATATTTCACATGACAAGTTTTGAAGAATCTTCTTCTCCAGCAACTGTACAGTCTGAGCAAGTATCTGGATACTTCCTTAGATGACATAGGTTTGTGCATCAGCAGTAGCAGAGGATACAGCAGTTATCTGGGGACCTGTACCTTATTTCTGTTTACAGCCATTAGGGTAAAAATGAAAAATTTCAGAAATGGAAAAATTTTAGAAATGGAAAAATGTATGGATCTTATGTATTTTCTTTTTTTCTTTCTTTTCCAGAAATCTGTCCTCACATATATTGTTGTAGAACTACATTGTGCTCTGAGATTAAAAATAGAGTTTCACTGCACAAGTTCTTCCCTTTCTTTGTTCTAGCCAACCCAGAAGTCTGAAGGAAAGGTGACTTTAATTGAAAGAGCAGGTGCCTCACTGGTAACTACCCCTGCTTGCCTGTCCCCTCTGTTGCTTACTCAAGTTCATGCCCATCACAGCTAGAAAAGCAGCTTTGATGGTGATAAGAAGTAGCAGTAATCCTGCTCACTGAGCACACAGGGAGTGAGAACAGACCAGGAACCTGCGAGCAAAGCTGTCATTGTGCCATCAAAAGAAAAAGAAATGTCACAAACCCCACTCCTTTAGAGGAAAAGGCTCATCTTCAAAAACCACTTAGAAGGGGAATAACCTGTAAAAGAAAGGGATGAATCTAACAGGCACTTTCAAGGAGCATCAGGCCAGTTGAGGGCAAGAAGATAAATAAGCAAAGTGAGAAAAATGAAACTCAGAGCAGTATAAACCTTTAGTAAGTGCTGCATTTCTGTGGAAGAAGAAAATATCTCTCTTCAGGTTTCCACAAACAGGCAGAAAGTCACTCTGGCAGCACTTTGGTACTACCATGTCCAGCAGTTGATTTTAATCACTGAACATGAGATTTCAAATCACATGGGATTTTTTATATAATACTTTACTAGCTCCAACAAAAGGTCTGATTTACCTTGCTCGCTGAGCCATTTTTAGAAAAAGCATCTTTCCAGGCACTCAGCATTCAGTAAACTCTGCAAAGAAGAGTTAAAAATAATGCTAAACCTAGAAGACTGTCACAGTTGGCAGGAGAGGCTGTTTAAGTAATTTAAACAGTAATTTAAGTAATAGGAGTATCTGGAGAAAGAGAACAGGATGGGAGATGGAAATTTGTGATCCAGAGAGAGGGACAACACCTTCCTGTACTGGGAGGAGTTATGCTCATTTCTTTTCAAAGTGAGGCACTGGCCATGACAATAAGAAGGCAGTGGGCACAGATCTGTCCCCCCAGGATTGTTTTGGTATTCCTCATACTATGGATCAGACCCTTAGGTGGGGTCTGTGAAGATAACTTGATTTAGGCATGCAGGGGTACATTAGTGGAACTCTGCTCCATTGGTGAGTGGAGTTCAAAGCACCATTCAAGGCATCTGTCAGCTGAGAGGGAAAGTACATCTCCACGGGTTGAAATGGAGAATTTGCTGCACACCCATAGATCTCTAAATGTGGGTGTCATTCTGTGAGCTGAATGTCAACAGTGGAAGCAAACCATCAGAGCTACACCAGTTGGCAGTAGCTATAAATCTGAGCCTATTATTTCCTGACTTCCAGCATATCTATGCCCTTATTTACATTAACCAAAGTTAGTAGACACAGTTTGCTAACGAATTCACTACTGGCAGCAGGATAGAAATGAAGGTATTTTACAGATCCTCATAAAATAGATTGCTAACTGTTCATGAAATATTAAATTCAGGAGCTTATGCCTGGAATATTTAATGTGGTTAATGATGGATCTTTGACCTCCTTTGTGCTTTTGTGGTTTGGCCAAAGTATTCATACATCTGGAATTTGGCTTCTTCATAAAATGTTAAGTAAATGCAAAGTTGTCATCACATACATGAGAAATTACAGAGCTTTGCTTTAGAAATTTCACCTTCACTGTGTCTGTACTTTTGAGTAAAATGCCACATTTTAAGTATCTCTTTGGATGTAACAGAACATTTGCTGGTCTCAAGGAATGTAATACTTTTCTTGCTTCGAGTTGAGGCAAGAACTTTGGCTCTGTAGTGCAGTGCACACACCCCCTTAAATGAGGTTGGTTTGCCTGCAAAAACCTCCTGCAGAGCTGTGCAATGGCATGGCAAGTAATAGCTTAAACCTGCCTAGAGCAGCATCTTTTAAGAAAAAATTTCCAGCCAGTGTCACATTTAGTCAGCACAGGAGATGCTGTCAGTGCTCTAGCTGAGACTGCCAAATTTTAGCCTTGAAAATGGTAAGTCAGCCTCGCTCTTATGTCCTGCTCTTCTCACTTCCTGGGGCAAACAACTGGATTCACACACACCCTGTGTGTGCCAGGACATGCTGAGAAATGATGAACTGCAGTCAGTGCTTCCTCTGAGGAAGAGGAGCTCTGGCAGGCAAAAATATGCTAAAAATGTGCTAAGACCTGCCATTTGAAGAAGAAACCCCAGAGTCTGAAGAAATAACGAAAACTTGCAATTACTTCTCATAACTGTTTTTCTCTCTTCCTACAAGAAAACAAACAGACTGTTTTAAGTAAGCTCCTGAGGTAGTGATCTGCTTTTCCAAAAGGGTTTTTACAGTCCTTTTCGTGTCTTCTCTGGAGCATGGTTATATGAATTGAAAGTTTATTCACCTGGGCTTTGACACAATTTGTTTTAGAGTTCATCTCTGCATCCTTGAATGGATTTTCCTCCTTCCCTGATTCATTATAGGGTATGGGTTTGAGTTCCTTATGCAAGATTTGCTAATGGCTATTTTCTCTTTCCATCTCTTCTTTTTATCAGACATTTTGCTCAGTAACTCAGGATTTGTATCAGCTATAAGAGTTCATTTCAGTTCTTGGAGGAATTTGGGGAAAATTGAGCTTGGCATTTTGTAGGTTAGTTGCTTAGCTACCTAGTGTGGTCTAGGAACATCTCTCTTTTTTCCCCTCTATATTTAGCATGTCCACTGTAGTCTGAACTTTCTTCTGTGTCTTCTTTCATCTTATACATTAGCAGGCTTTTATAAAGTTTTGCTGGCTAGTTCTGTAAGAGACTGACAGCACATTTTGTAAGTGCTATGTTCTTCCTGTTGTTGGTCCTCAGCCATCATCCATTTTGAATGGACTTCTGTGAGTCTGTGGTATGTTACGTTTCCTTAAGGAGCTGTCAGAATTTCTACTTATACTGGCCAGTTTAGACTTGGTAGGTCATTTCAAATCTGGCCTGAGTACAAACAACTCCATTGACTCCACACATAAACACGGAGCAAGTATTTATCAGCTATTTCAGTGTCTGAAATAGCTGATCTTCTGTAATTGTCACTTAGTTCTACTTTGTTTTAGAAGCAACTATAATCATTCAAAAGGCACAAACTTGTGAACGCATTCACACATCGCAGTATCCTGGGCTCACTGTGTAACCTCTCACCAAATTAGGAGCTAATCGACAGGGATGGTGCCTTTGAAAGTCACCAGATCAAAAATACCTGGGCTGCCTTCAGCCTGCACATTCCCCAGTCCTGCTGCTAATGCTCCTTCACACAGACAAAGTTTTGGCTTCAACAACAGTCAACTGCCAGCCACTGGGAGCTGTGGGGTCAAGGCAAATCAGTTTTAATGAGGAAAAGATCCCTCTCATATAATTCCTAGCTGATCCATAACATTCATGTTTCTATTTCTCAGGTCTTTCCCTTTCCACTGCTGGCTGCTCCTATAGAGCAGAACACAGAACTGTTCTATAGCAGCTGAGGTTCTTCTCTGAGACTCAGACTTTCAATAAACAAAGAAAAAAAAAAGATAAAATGTCTGGCCTTCGTAGCTCTGAATAAAACCTTCCAAGCATGAAAAGAAAGTCAAGTCTTGCCTGTGCATGGAAGCTGATTGCTTTAACCACTTTAAAAGGCAGAATGGAAGGCATTAGCCTGGTATAAAGCTATTTTATACCAGTGTAGCTAATCCCATATGGCAGGGAAACATATGGGCACAGCTCTCAGACACTTCTATCCTAGTAGAGGACCGAGCATACTAAAGGAGGCATTTTGGCCCATGTTGGCAATCAGGAACAACCTAATTTAGCCCAAGTGATGCAGCTCCTGCACCTGATGCAGTAATGCCACTCAGCACTTGGTTCATACAGAGCCTCCTCTTGCACAGCAATTATACCAACCCAAACCCCAGCTGTAACCTTGCTCTGAGCAAGGCTGCTGTGCTCATATCAGAAGGGATAAGTTCCAGAAATGTTTGACCACATCACAGCATTGTTAGGGCTTTGCTTTTCCTTTTTAATAACAGGAGCCTGCATGCAGACATACCTCGGGTTGCAGGCAAGTCGTCTTGCTGGCAGAGCTCACTGTGCTTGAGAACTGTTCTGACCTTTCAGCAAAAGAAGGATCATTATGTCTGTAGAAACTGAGTTTCTCCTATACAGGATGGCTGTGAGAGCAGCAAGTACATCTTTGCAACAGAGCACAAGTCTAAATCTGCAGCTGCCCTGAAAAATTTGTTTGTTCTGAGACAAGTGGGTGCAGTCATCCTCTTTCTGGGGGCATGGACCCTAATGAATGTATCATCCCCTTGATGAGCTGTTTCTGAGGAGTGTAACTTCAAGGGGCTTTTTCCAATGCTTTTTCCTGGTTTCCTGTGACCCTCAAAAATACTTTGTCTTCTTTTCAAACACCAGGAAAAAAAAAAGCTTCAAATGGTTTCTGCAGCTTATGTGAGTTCCCTGGGGCCTGCAGAAGAAAGTCATTCTGGTTTCTTCTTCCCTTGTCCTCCAGCTCAGCTCTGCAGCTCCCTGTGGCAGATGGCAGAGCCTGATTTGTCCCAGGTAACTGCTCTGTGCCAACACCTGGAACTGTGCCTGAAGACTCTGGGCCCTCAGGACTCTGCCCTTGGACCTGTGCTTCCTTTGCATAGTCATCTTCTCAAATGGTCTCAGGCTACAAGAACAGCTCATGTCAGTGCTCCAGCAGCCAACCATGGGCATGGTTATGGTATAGATTGTCCATACTGTTACCAGTACAGTTCAATAAAGAGGTGTCATTACAAAACCCAGGTTTGCTTCCAAATTTCTGTCCTGAGCTTTTAGGTTCTGAATTTGCCTTAGTCTGCCTCCAGTGCAACACCAATATTTTTAAGACAGCTGGAAGGCAGAAGTACATTTGTGAGGACTCTCAAAAAGTTCCTTACCACTTACAAACTGGGGATGTTTATTTTACAGTGGACCTTTTCATGTGAAATATCTCTATCATACCTTGTTCCAGTAAAGTGTTTCCTCTTGCACCACCCTGCAAGGGGGTTCAAAGAGAGAAAACCTCTGGGCTGCCTGATGGAAAATTCTCACTATCTTTTCATTGCCTGAAAGGGAAATCCCAAATTCTGTGCTTAGATATTTAGTGGCATTTCCCTTCCATCTTTATGCCTGTGGGTTGTGTCTGTGATTACTTGCACATATATAGCTCATTTTAGCATGTGCCTGTCTCTCGAGACCCAATTTTTCTACATTATTGAAGTAGTATTGTCTGAAGCCACACTGCCTTCAAAATGTGAAAGGGATTCTTTTACCCAGTGCTGGGAGATATCTCTGGCTTTGTTTCTGGTGGGTACAGACCTAAAGACAGTTGTGAAAAATCATTTCTTGAGGATAAGAGTAATTTATACTCCTGAACAACATCCAATGGGCTTCTCAGTCCCTAGGACACAAGAAAAGGCAGTCAGGAGAGTGAAAGACAAGAAAGCAGGGGAAAATTGCTTTCCTCAGAGAATTTTGCTTGACTGTTTGCTAACTGAATGCAAACAGACCAGTGTTTCCCAGCTCTTAACAGATTCACCACAAGCTTCTTCTGTTTTTCCCTGCTGTGCTGCAAAACAGAGTCTGCAGGCTTTGCTGTGAGGCACACTGTTGGCACATTGCTCAGGAAAACCACCTCATACTCAGGCACATTTCCCAGGTGCCACACTTCACCTGCTACAGCAGACAGGCCTTTCCCAATTACTCACCCCAACCTGGGCCAGTCAGGAGTGGCCTTTCTCCCAGTCCCTCCACCTGCAAAACCTCACACATCCAGGGCTGAAACCCATCTCCTGTCCCAGCCCTGTGCCTGTGGCAAGCTCTAAGGAAGAGCATGGGGCTGGGTATGACAGCAGCAAGGGATTTCCTTTGCCATGGCAAACCTCAGCAATCTGAACAGCCACTTTTCTGCTTCTTTCTACCATTCCCCATCCCTGAAAATCTTCAAGGCCAGGTTGGATGGAACCCTGAACAACCTGATCTAATGAGAGTCATCCCTGTCCATGGCAGAAGGGTTGGAACTTGATGATCTGTAAGGTCCTTTCCAACCCAAACCATTTTATGATTCCCTGACTACCCCCTCAAGCCCAGAGCATTCAGCAGCACAGCTGGGGACATGGTAAGTCCTTGCTTTCTCAGGGCTTGTTAAACCCACAGTGTCTGCTCAGCAGCAGGTGAGAAGCATGGAGGCAAGTACTGACAAAAACAGGCCCAAAGGGACCAATTTCTATAGGAAATGCCAAAAGACTGGAGTGTATGAAGCATAGTTCATGAACTTTGGTGGGAGGGGCAGCAACACCTTGCCAAGTGTAGGATTTGGAGAGGTTTCACACTCAGAGAGGACAGTGAAAATATGCAGAGCAGCTTCCAAAGAAGAATTAGAGGTAAGCTTCGTCTGTACAATGTGAAAGTGAGAATGGAGCACAGCACTAGGGCAGCTGGAGGATCAGCCTGTCCAGGGAAAATTGAGCTGCTGAGAGGGCTTGAGGTGTCCAAAGCCTGGCAGTGCCTTGGAGAGAGGCCTGGTAGCTTGGCAGCCATGCTGCTCTGCTCTGAGTTCCAGAAGGAGTGAGAGGTTTAGTTCAGAGCTGGTATTTACTCTGTGGTGCTGCTCCTAAAAGCATTAAAAAATGCTTTCCTGTTTCATTTGGCTGATTTATTGTTTTTCCTCTCTTTTCCTTCTCAGTCCTGTAGTAGTGGCTAGGCTTTGTTCTCATGTCTAGAGCTGTATGCTAGGCAGGAGACCTGTCAGGTGGGATGTGAGCCCAGAGCAGGGACAGTCACTTTCCAGTTTGTTCTAGGTATAGAGGCTTTTGTGCCTGGGATCCTTGGAATGTCTCTCTGTGACTGCTTTCAAATTAATCCAGGTGTTATGCTGTGCCATGAAAAATGCCATTAAACACAAGGAAGGAAACCCCCACAGATCCACACATTTGCCTTTGAACAAACGAGGACTCCAAAGAGATGGAAATGTAAGGGATGTGCTGCATGCAGACAGTGGGAAGCATTAGAAACACTGGGATTACTTTGCAAATCCTTTTTCAAAGCAGAAGCAGTAGGACACAGCCACATCAGACACATATCATTTTTCTGTTCACAAATGATTTTAGACACTTAATCATAGCCTGTGGCATGTTCACAAGACGATGTGCATTGGAGCAAATCCTTGGTCCATATGCTCTGGAGCAATCTGCAGTTCCTCCTCAGTTACAGCCAAAAGTGGCATGAGTTTTGGGAAAATCATCTGTCTTGTTATCATTAGGAGGATGGATGTATTCCCTGCCATATGTTATAACCAATGATTTTTTATTATTAATGTTTAAATGAGACTGTTACTCCCAAATGCAACATCTCCCTTTAATAATGTCAGATTTTCAGAGCTTCTAATCTCTGCACCCAGACAGTCTTTTGTTTCAGTCTGTCCTTATCTGCAGCACAAATTTTGTCTTCTATTTCTCCTGCTTGGTAAATCACATTTTTTCATATGCTGCCACAGATGCTCTGCATGGCCAGACTTCATTCTCTTAATTACTGCCTTCAGCCAAACACTGCTTGTATGAGAATTTTGGCTCTTATTTGGTATGGGGACTTAGCAAGGGGAGAGAGGCATATGCCTGCCACTGGCTCATGCCCCTTCTTTTATTTTTTTTTTTTGAGCCTGGCAAATCTGCAATGTGCTTGAATATCTGGGAGCACAGACTGAGTTTCTCCCACACAAGTGATCCCACCAGAATCCAGCTCTGTTGCCCAAGACAGAGGGAAGGAAAAATCAAGGGGTCAGAGGAAAAGAGTAATTTCTTTCTTAGCAAGAGATAGGCCTCTGAACAAGAAATTTTCAAGTCCAGCAAGCTACTAAGCAAACTTGAACTATGCCAGAGAGTAAGCTGCAAAGGGGAGGAGGAAAAGCCAATCTCTGGGGATGGGATAATGCACATCTGACATTTTCACCTGATTTTTCAACACAAGGCTGGAGGAACACTGCAGCAGATTTCTTGTGGAGGCTGCCTCCTCCCCAGCACAGGATATTTGGAGCAAAAGCCATCTATTAGGAGCAGTTGCAGGTACTGTCATACAGTACCTGTGCACAGGTATGACTGCAGAATCTTTCAGGAGCTTTCTTGTATTTTCTTGTCACCCTCCAGCTCTTTCCCACAGGGGGCACTGACAAAATATTCACCCTCTATAGGGGCAGGTAGCCAGTATTGGAGTCTGGTACTTACTAAAAAAGTTATTGCTGTCCTCTTGGTTATCAGCCATGGCTCTTCTAACCAGAGTTTTACATTGTGTCTTGTAATGCACACAACCACCTTACCTCTGCCAACAGAGGAAGAAGCTGACTTGGAGCCAAGACAAATGAAATGTTCTCTGTTCATTGCCCAAGTTGAGTAAAACACTGAAAATAAACAAATGTGTGCCTAGAACTGCTTGGATTTACTGGTTTTATATCCCAGCTTAGCTTGGTTCAGTGAAGGATTCTTAGGGACATTTTTAACCTTGGCAACCTAAAACGGAGAGGGATCATGGTGCCTAAACACCCTTCCTAGGGGAAGGGAAATCTCAAAAGCTGTCCATGATCAACAGCCCAGCCTCTCAAACAGCCCTACATGTGCTTCAGCCAACAGTGGCCTCTGGGAAGTTGAGGTCCAACCTCTGCCTGCTGGGCCCAGGTGCAGATAAAGGTACCTTTACCCACCTTATATGCTGCAGTTGTTTTGCAGGCAGGTAGTGGAGAGCAAAGCCTGCATTTGGGGAAAAGCTCTTGATGGCTCCAAGTCATTTTGCATGTTTGGTAGCACACAAAACTGTTTATGTCTTTATGATGTTGCACAGCACTCAAGCAGGAAAGTGCTTAAAATTATAAGACATCTTGTGAAGAAATTCATAACCTTCCTGTGCTCATCAGAGTATGACTCTCAACAAACGCTTCCCCTAAAGAGAAACCTGCAAGCCAAGGTGATCTTGCTGCTGTCTACAAGGAGGAGATCCTATTGACTGAGGCAAGAACTGAGATCTCCTCAGTGTGCAGACTTGTCTGGTAAGACATTGTGGGTTGACCCTAACTGCATGACAAGTTCCCATCAAAGCCACTTCACCACTCCCCCTCCTCACCTGGATTGGGGAAAGAAATCATAACAAAAGGTTCATGGGTCAAGATAGGACAGGAAGGCTCACTCACCCCTTGGTGTCATGGGAAAAACAGACTCAACTTGGGAAGAATTATTATATTGTCAATTAGATCAGAGTAGCATAATAAGAAATAAAAACTACATCTTAAGACCCCTTCCTCCCATCCTGCCCTTCTTGTTGGGCTTAACTTCACTCCTGATCTTCCCTATCTCCTCCATCCAGCTTGGAGCTGGCTGGCATTGGCTCTGTCAGACATGGGAGAAACTTTTGGCAGCTTTTCACAGAAGAAGCCACCCCTGTAGCCTCCCCACTATCAACACCTTGCTCCATAAACCTACTCTGCCAGGCAAATGGGGGAAGCAGAGCTCAGTCCTGGCAGAGCACATGTGAGCACTGAGAGGGTTTGGTGCACTGTGATGGGCACTGGTGGAAGCCAGACTTTAATGCAGAGCAATGTGATGCTGTGTGAAGCTGAAACAACCACTGTGGGACTGTGGTACCTAAAGTGCCCTTCCAGGATCAGTCACCACCACAGCTTTATCCAGGTAGGAGAGGCAGCATTCTCCTCTGCACAGCATGGAACAAGGCTGGTGAGGAAATGCAAGAGGAGCAGAGAACAGTGTTTAATAATGAACATCTGGCTCTCAAAGCACAGGCTGAGAGGCTGATTTATCGACACCAAGACAATAGACTATTGTGCTGTGTCACAGGGACCATTCCACTGGCTCTATTCATTCCTACAGATATATGAACTGCCCATCTCTTATAAATGATCTCCTCCTGTCTTAGGTTGTTGCCTTCTCACTTCTTTTCTCTCCTGCTCTTCCTGGAGGGTATTTTTGAGCTGTAATATATAAATATTTGACAGCAGTGCATTTTGTTTTTCCCTTGGCCGTGGTCAATGGCAGCATGTAAGAGTTGTCTAAGGGGGATTTTGCTACTTGTAGCAAAACCAGATCCTCTCACTATGGTTTGTTCTGCCCTTTCATATTCTGGCATGTAATGTGACTAGGCAATCAGTGGCAATTACTACTGTCTGAGGACTAAGACATCAGGTGCTCTGCTGGAAACTACAGACCTGCTCTTCCCAGGTTCTTTATTAATGGTGCCACCAAATATTAGTGAAGCTTTGAAAATCCCTCAAGAAAATGAATCCACATTGTTATTGTGTAAATAGGAAAACAAAGGCACAGTCAAGTCCTAACACAAATTATGAACTGTGATTCTGGGACACCCCTGTTCTTGGCTTCCCAGTGTTGATGCCAAAGGCCTCATTTTCTTGTGTTGTGAGATCTGTACTTCCCACCAGTGTAGAGTGGAAGAGAATTGCTGTTTGAAAATAGAAGGAAGCATTTGCTATCTCTGCTCTGTTTCCATTTCCTTTGGCCCGAATAATGTTGTGAAGTACAAGACTGGAAGACGGAAAAGTATGTTATAAAAGCAGTCAAAACTTAGCATTCAACTAAGGAAATGTCAGCACTAATAGTGTTTGTGCAGTCTTAATTCAGGCCCCTCCATGCATATACATTTGACGACAGATTATGTTTCCTCTAGTCCCACTTGTTTCCTCTAGTCCCCCACCTCATTTAGTACTCAGAAAGGATGATACTCAATTAGTGAACAGTTAGTCAATAATCTCTTCTATCCTTACTGTTGTGGAAGGGTCTGATGTCTTATTTAATGCCCATCTTTAAATCCTGCTCTGAATACAGCATTACTCACTTTCTCCTGGGCACATCTCTGGAACTCGGTGTTTGGGTACTTCAAAAAAAACAAGCATTTGTTGTCACAGCCTGCAAGTTAATTAGTGAAACCAAACCCCTTGTACCAGGAAGGGAAACAAGACACAGACTTGGTTGGAAACCATTTTTAAATTGGAATGTTCAGCGGAAAGACATTGAGATATTGGAGTATAACAAGAGAAGGGCAACAGAGCTGGGGGAGGGTCTGGAGCACAAGTCTGATGAGGAGCACCTGAGGAAGCTCGGGGGTGTTTTATCTGGAGAAAAGGAGGCTCAGGGGAGACCTTATCACTGTCTGTAACTACCTGAAAGGAGGTTGTAGCCAGGTTGGAGTTATCCTATTCTCCCAGGCAACAAATAATAGGACAAGAGGAAAAGGCCTTAATTTGCACCAGGAGTGGTTAAGATGAGATATTAGGAAAAAAAATTCTTCACTCAAAGAGTGGCCAAGCCTTGGAACAGACTGCCCAGAGAGGTAGTATAATCACCATCCCTAGAAGTGTTCAAAATAAGTGTAGATGTGGTGTTTAGGGACATGGTTTAATGGTGAACTTGGCAATGCTGGGTTAATGATTGGATTTGATGATATTAGGAGGCTTTTCCAACCTTAACTATTCTATGATACCAATGACTGTTTCCTTTGTTTTTAACTGCTTGATCCAAGCTTATGGCAGAATGACTTCAGTTCAGGATTACCACTGTCCAGGTCTTTCCCTACAAAACAGCCATGTAGGCCTCCCTGCTGTTGCCTGTGTGTGAGCTGGGGAGAAGCTGTGCTGGAGCTCTGAGCCTTGGCACTCAGCAGTGACAGGTAGATCAGGCCAGTTAAACATGGAGTAAACCCAGCAGATCTGCTCTGGCAGGTCCAGCCAGACAGAGCAGGAGAATGTGTAAAGCCTGCTGGCAGAGCTGCCCAGGCAGGCTGTGAGCCAGCAGCCTGGGCTGGGACACAAGGACTGTGGTGGGCAGGAGACTGGACACTCCGTGCTGGAGCCGCTCCGGAGGCTGATCTTTCAGAGCAGTGCAGGCAAAGCTAATATTGCCTTGGCCTCAGGTTTCCAGGATTGAAAGCAGCATCGGTGCTGCTGGAGCCAAGAGGAAGCGTCAGTCTTCAGAAAATGTCACCCAAAAACTGCAGGCCAGTCTTAGAAATAATCTGCAAGCCATTTGTCCACAGTCATATGGGAAATCTGTGGCAAGCTGGAAATATGATGTGGACATCTATCTCCCAGCCCAATGTTTTAAAAACAAAGCTGTACTTCCCAGATACTCACCTACTTTGTTATTTTTTCCTCTATCAGAAACATTCTTTATACATGCCTATTTTTTTTTCCTGCAACAGCTTTACAAGGGTGGATCTCTGTTACAGATCATTTTTTCCCACTGCGTGCTGAGGGCATTCTAATGAATTTAGTTTGTAGAGCCCTGTGAAAATATTTTTGAAAATTAACATTCAAGCACTCCAAATGCATTTGGTAGCCTGCAGGAACATAAAGCAGTGAGAATTTAATTCACCAGTGAGATGCAATGTAGAGGGACCTACAGCTAAAAGGTATTAGCATTTTAGGAATCACAGTCCAAGGGGAAAAATGCTATAGTGTGTTGCATTCAAAAATATGAGTGAGTTGGGGTAAACAGAAATGCTGTTCTCTGAAGTGGTGCTTAGGGAATAGCTAGTCAAACCTTTCTGCTTACTACTTAATTAATTAATTAATACTTCCAGGCACAAAATTGATCTTTTTGAAACTTTTTAGTCTTTTAAATCTTTTTGTTAGTGTTCTTCTGTGCAAGTTTAGACAAGACTTAAGCAGCTAATTTCGACTGGTACTTAATTTTTGCAGAAACTCTGGATACCTGGTGACTCAGGGTGAGGTCAGTGAAAGGATCAGTCCAAGCCATTGTCCAGGAGATGGTAAGGCCAGGGCATTATGGTTGTTCTTAACCAAGTTAGTCAAAGCTTGATATATATCAAAGAAGATCACACTTCCCTCCAGACTTCAATAACCAAACAAAGAAATGCAGTTAGCTGAAAAGGTTACTGTGAGAAGCCCTGTTTAGATGCTCGTTACTGTTTCTTTACCTGCATGCCACGGAGATAGTTTAAGAGCAAAGTCATCCTCTCCACAGGGTGCTGAGCTCTATTGGCTATTTTAAGACATAGAGGCAGCAGGAGAGGAAGGACTACTGATGATTTGAGAAATGATAATCACTGTGCAAGGGCAAGATACACAAGTGTCAGTGACTCAGAAAATTGTGTGCCAGCCGGAGGGAGGACTGCAGGGTGAAGGGGTGGTGGAGGAACAACCTCTGCACAGCCCAGGCTAGGGAAGCTGCTGTTCCTTTCAGGCACAAACATGCTGTTGTGACTCAGTTCAAAGCCACATCAGCCAATTGTGAGATATTTCTGAGCAGTGAATTGTGAACAACTTATTCCTTCCAAAGCCTGCATCTACCTCTTTGAAATCACATTGCAGAGATTTTTTCTGGTGCCAGAGTTATGATTTAAAGACAGGTTCTATTTTTGCAGCAGGGGATAAGAAGGGTCATTTCTGGAGAGCTGTTTGTGTAAGCTACAGCAGTGAATTCATGATTAGATGGGGGAAAGCAAGCTAAAAAACCAAATAGTTAAACCTGTGGATATATTTTGGACCCCAGATTCTTCCTGGATTAAAGTTGGTTACAAGCACCTAAAGTAGCAGGAGACAAATCTGGTGAAATAACTACACATGGGAAGTCTCCAAGACCATAGAGAGAACATAGCCAGGGTATCTAACTTGGACATCTGAGGTTTGGTATGTTGCCATGAGATAGAGAATGTGAGGTCAAGAGGACCCAAGTGTCATCCCCTGATGAGGTGAAGGTCGGTGTCTGTGTTGTACAGAACACAGAAGCCTTTGCAGAAAATGTTAGAGAAAATATTCAGGAATTCAGATGAATAACTGCAGAGATGTTTGGGAAGTGCAGTAATACTTAGGATAATTCATGAAAAGGCTATTGCTAAAATATAGAGGCAGAGACAAAGATGATGAGAAACAAACCCACAGGCTGAAAAATGTTTTCCAGCACTATGAAACACATGGTGTCCTTACAGCAGCAGAGCATGGTCCACTTCAATACTACCCAAAAAAGTCAATTGCCTAATTGTCCTGTGCAATTCCTCATCCCAGTGGGGGCCTTGCCCTAGGTTCTTCACAACTCCCAAGTCCTGTCATTATTAGCAGTATGTGTGGCTTCTGGATCTCAGGATGAATTTGAAGGCTAGTGAGACCCCATGGCTTCTTCATCAGTCTTTCAGACAGACAGGGACCAACTGGTCTTGGTATGAGCCTGCATCATTGCACAGAGCAAAACACAACATTAAAACATGAAGGGCTTTCAAAAAGAATACTTGGGGATTTTATTGACATATTGTCCACAGGGAGTTGGGAGAGAGAGATTTGGAAGAAATATTAGAGAAGTGTTAAGAAGCTGTCAGTGTAATGCTGTCATGTGTTAATTAATGCAGGGGAGAAGATGATTATACTGAAATTATACAAATAGCCTTATCTCAGGTTAGCAGCAATTGACTGGAGTTTAAATCATTCACCAGAATTAATTAAACATTGCATCCAAATGCCTCAGAAATTATCGTGGTGCAAATCATGCCAGAACAATAGCAAGCCTCACCATTAGTTGGTATGAGTTGGTTTACTCCACTGACTTCAAAATACCTTATCAAACCATTCAAACAATAGGAAACAATAATCAAAGGACTTATTTCAACCACTGAACAATTCTAGCAGCAGCTCAGAAGAAGAGAGGATATTGTTATCAATTTTCCCAGCACAATGTCTCAGAGCTAGCTCATGTTATCAGACCAAGTCATTACAAAGAAAGAAAAGATATCACAACCTGAGGGGCTGCCTCTCTGCTCCTGGAGAGATACTCAGAAACAGGCCAAATTTACCACTTTATTCTCAGGTAAACTTAGCCACCATCTCCCCATCTGCAGTAGGCCAGTGAATATTTCCCCATGTGGTTATAGAAGCCAGGGAAAATCAACATCATCCACCCCAAGAGCAGATGGGTGGACTTAGCTTGAGGTGAAACTGTCCTCAGATCACAAAGAGAACATAAGACACAAAGTTTTTGGAGGCATCTGGGCTTCAATGAACTTTGGAGACCCCTCAGCTTCAGGGCTGACATAAAAGGTTCTCCAAAGTTGGTGGGATTGCTCAGGGTGGAAAGCTGTATGTATGGGAATATCAATAGTCCAGGAAAGGAGCATTTCTTCCACCCTGCTGCCTGCTTGCCTTCTTAAACCCCAGGAAGATATGTGAGCAGAAAATTCTTAATCTTACAAGTTAATCTGAAAAGCCTCCTGTAGCTGTAAAAGTAATTCCAAACTGCAGATGTTCACAGCTTGTAAATCTTGACTGCATGCAAACCCAAGTAAAAGCACAGGAAACCCACGCACCCATCACCAGTGAACAAATTAAATTAACCTCTAGTTTGTTACTAGAATCCTTGTGCTGCAAACTTGTCAAACACTCATCCCAGCAGAGGCAGAGGTGCCTTTTGAAGTGGCCCTGTGAGCCACCAGCCAAGCTCGTCAGCTCAAATAAGCAAAGCCTTCAATCCTCTGCCCACCACATCACAAGCATGCCCTTCTCAGCTCATTTGATTGCTCTTGCTGGACTTTTTGACATAAGCTGCCTCTCTCCAGCTACATTTTCTTCACCAGTGCCTAGGGACTCTCCCGTGACAGCTGATGATAAGGTGAATTTGTTCTACACGAATTACAGTTGCTGTTTCTCCATTCCCCGGGGAGAGCAGTGATTATTTCCCTCTCAGGAGTTATGCTGGGTTTCTGGCATTTGCACTGTCTGGCATGTCACTAGGAGATGGTGCAAACCCATGTGACTACCAGAGTATGTCTGGGCTGCTGGACCCCAGGCACTGGTCCCCAGTCCTGTGGGTTTGGTCCTCAGGATGTTGCAGGTTAAGCAACAGCCATCAGTCAGCTAATGCCTTTTAAATTATGGTTTTTTGTTACTCTGCAAACAGTGTATTAAAGATAATTTGAGTCAAGGAGGAAAGTCAGGATCACAATGACTTGTTTTTTGATACAGGGCATATCCATGGCTGCCATCTGGCTGTGCTCTCTCTGAAGGTGCTTTAGTTTCCCTCTCCTACTGCACAGTGCTTGTGCTGGGCAGCATTTTAACATCATGGTTTACTCCCTGTAAAAGACTGTTTGCAAGCTGAGAAGCTTTCCTGCCCTGCAGTGGGGTTCCCCAGGCAGTCCCACTGCAAGGAACCCTGTTGGGGGCTACCTGGGGAAACCAAGCCCCTTTACAGTGCTGCAGGTGTCTACAGTACAACAGGGGACACTGTAAGGCCAGAGACTGTCACCTCCTACCACTAACATCTCTGAGGTGCCTTTAGTCATACTATGGCCACGCATACAGCTCTCCAGTGTACTCAGAACTGGAATCACAGCCCCAGGGTCTGCCTTACAGGCAGTCAGGAGAGCAGCAGGGCAGCAGCTGCCACACCACTGCATTTCAAAGAGGCACAGGGAGCAGCCAGGGCTCAGTCATCACATGTGTGCATGTCAAAGTCAACACAGGAAGACAGCCCTAAGGGAAAAACAACCTTCCTCTTCACCATTCACCTTTGTCACCTCTTCTGTGAGTGATCAAATTCCCAGCTTTGCTCTGGAAACCTTCCAAAACTCCCCTAATCTCTGCAAGTTTTCTGTCTGCCTTTTCCTACCTTTGTAGTGGTTGGCAATTTTCTCATCCAGTTATTAAAAAATTATCCTGATATGCAAGGGGCACCTACAGAAAAAACAGCAATAAAAAATATGGTTTATGCATAAAGAAATGACTACCATAATCTGGTTAGAGGAAAATGCAAAATTTTACTTGCTATGTGAGTGGCACACAGAGAAGGATATGGTTTCCATGTGTGTTCAAGGAACCAACACATTTCTGATGTAATTACAGAATTAGACATAAACAGCAGCAGTCAGCAGTGTCAGGAGGTTTAGAAAAAGGAAATGTGATATCTAGATGGCTATGGTTCAGAATAATGCACCAGACAACAGATTATTAAAAAAGAAAATAACCCATATGTACCCAAAAATGGAATAGAGAAAGGAGTAGACAAAGCCACAAGATCATCTGAAATGGAACCAGGTAGGAAAACTGATGAGATCAAATCCCTCTGAAAATGCTTTTGTTTTAGTGCATGCAACTTACCAGGAGGACAAGATCTGTGCAGCAGCCACAGCCCAGCCTGATGCAGGATGCCCAGGAGCATTTCTAACCTCCTAAAATACAGCAAAGCACAAGCCCTCATCCCTACACAATGGGTAAGATGCAAGTCTGAGTGCAGATCTTGGGTCTGGCCTGTCATTTCTGTATCCATAAGGTGAGCAGTGCCTCTTGGTTTGCTTACACTGTGGACTGCTGTAATTCCTTTCATCAGATGTCAGCCCCTGGCATATCTCATTTTGGTTTTGTGGTTTTTTGGGGTTTTTTGGGGTTTTTTTTTTTGGTTTTTTTGGGGTTTTTTTTTGTAGCTGAAAAACTGGAAGTAAATTGGATTTTGTGTTTGCTCTGAAAGCTCTTCAAATGTTCATGTAAACAAAAAATCTTTGTCCTCTACACCCCACCTATGGCAAATAAAATTTGTTATTTTTAAATTTATGGTAGGACAAAGGACTAGAGCAACAGTAAGTCTTGTTTCCAGTGATGCTGGTTAGAAAGAGATGCTGAGATGCCAACTGTATTTCTTGTGCCCTGCAAGGCTTGCTAGTCTGCTGCAGTGTGAGGGGCTGTGGAGCTGAATGATGTGGGGAGTCCTGGATGGAGCTTGAAGACCTGAGTTTCATTTACAGCTGTCCTAAGCTACACAAAGGGCAAAAACAAGGTCTGTTTTCAACTTTGGTCTTTCTTCTGACCCAGGGTTGGTAGTGAGGTCAGGCATCTCTCCTTGACAGGAAAATGCTGTGGTGAGTTTTGCCAGCAGTCAATGGTGAGCAGCAGTGGTAAAGGTTTCCACATCCGTGGGGTTCAAGCCTCTCTCAATAGGATAGATGCAGCATCTGTTAATGAAAGAAGATTACATTGAAAACATTTCTTTGCTGTTGACTCATTTTTATCTCTTTCACAAAATACTTCACTTACCATACTGCCTCCATTAATTTATACAGAAACAATTATTTGGCAGGAAATACTGACCTTTCAAACTAGGGGGAGAGGGAAAAGAGAGTCTCTGGTCTCAGAATTTCCAACAATTTTTCATCTGTCTGCTCAAGCACTGTAGGGAGCTGTACAAAGTCATCACTAGCTTGGCCATGGGCAGACTCTTTGGACCAGGCTTTGCTGAAGTTTCTCCTACAAGTAACCCCAGAGGATGTCACTATGGACATGTACCGCAAAGGTTGTTTAAGTTCCCATCTCTGCCTCTGGATGTTTGTTTCCTGTCTCAGGAGTAGGGATGGAATAAGCTTACATCAGTTTCTCTTCAGCAAACATGGAAGCAGCCCTGTGAATGTAGAGTACAAATATCCCTCTTTACATGACTTCTGCTATCAGGAAAAAAAAAAAAAAGCAGCACTCATGACATCTCGTCAGGTTCTATAATATTGCTTGACCTTTCACTTCAAGTACCCTTTTCAGATTTTTAAGACCATGTGAGAAATGTTTAATTCATCAGGGTACTTGGAAACTGTTAAGTATTGAAATCACTGGAAGTCTTTTGTTGGCTTAAGAGGAATGCTGGTGAGCCACCTGTGATCCTGCACCTGTGGGACAGCTCTTCTGTCAAGCATCACAGGCTTAGCTCTTATCAAAAGGATTCTTAAGTCTTCAGGAGCAACCAGCAAGTGAACAAGCAGTTTTCTGACCTTGCAGACATTTGAGTGGCTCTATGTCCCGGAGAAGCTTTGGGCAATGGCTTTGTTTCAGTTCTGTGGTGTGTTACCAGGCAGGAGAAGGCACAGGATGGATGCATCCCCTGATACGGTTCAGTCTGTTGACAGGTAGAGGAGTTCCTGCTTTCCAAAATGCAGGGGAGAGCACACAAAGCCTTGTTCATGTCTCCAGCTTTCTTTGATTCATCCAAAAAGAGACTGAAAGTTGCCTTCTCTGGGATTTACTTCCAACAACCATTAATGGCACTTTGGATTCAGTCTTCCTTGGTTTCCCTTCCTCAGACCTTTCCAATGTGCTGCCCAACACATCTTACATTTTCTATAGTTTTAGGCAGAGACATGCCTTGGAGGAAGATGTTTTAAGAACAGCTTCCCTGTTTTTTATATCCGTAGCAATAATCCTGTTCACAGGATAATGTGGTGCCCACTAAGTGCAGCCCATTCTGGAACAGCAGTTTGCTGCAGCCTACAAATAAAATTGATTACTTCAGCTATTTTAAGGCATTTCCAGTCTCAGTTATTCCTCAACAACATGGATGGATTTTTTTTCCAAACTAGGACACAGCTGGTTTATATTATAGCTGCACTCACAGCATCCGAGAAGGAGTCAGATGAGTCATCCCAAGAACCTTTCAGATGTGGGGTGGGAAATCTATTCATGTATTGTCAGAAGCTGATCCAATATCCAACAGTCTGTTACACAGGGCAGATAAGCAATGGATCTGGTGAGAAAAGCTCTGCTTCTGATGCCCTTTCTCTCTTTCCAAAGAGAGAGGAAAAAAAAAAAGAAAGAGCCAAGCTTGACTGTTCACAGAGGAGATATTTGGTGTATTGCAGGGAGGAACATGGCACAAAGTTAAATCAAATTTCCAGCAACAACAGGCTTTCAGATCATGTCTGTGGGGGTTGGAAGGGTTAGTGTGGGTGATGGCAGAGCCAGGTGCTGTCTGTGGATGTGGGATATCTGTGTCACACCCTGCAGGGATGTGCCAGGCCACCTGCCTGGCTTTGGGCACCAGGAGCCTGCTGGGCAGGAGGAGGTGCGAGGCCACCCTGACCAGCACTGGACAGCCTCCAGGGAAGAGGGAGATGCAATGGCCACAAATGAGCACTGGAAACCTGGCTAGTGACTTTGGCCATCAGAGAATGTCACTATCGTGGTTATTCATGCATCTAACCTGTAAATAAAAATCTCCCTGTGGCTGCCTTATCCTTCACCTAGGGAGAGGATTTTTGCAGACCTGAGCCTGTCACTGATTGCCTGCAGACCCTTGGGGGAAGAGCTGTGGAGAGCTTGTTAGTGGGCAGTGCCTCCTTCAGGAACTGAATGAGAGGCTGAGTGGGACATCATGTAAAGGCAACTATGCAGATGAAAGTCTAGATGCTGCTCATGTCTTACAGCTACTGCCCACTCCCTGTGTGAATGTGGCTGGTAGAAAAAGGGCTTGGCAGACTAACAAGAGAAATTCCATGTTGTAAAAACACAGTCAAGATCTCAGCTTGTCTGTGTTCAAAGCAGAACAGGTCTCTTGTGAAGGATGTAAATGACAAGCTCCCATCCCTCAAAGGAATCATGTGTGCCCCTCTGTGCAAAAATCTCTTGTTCACTGCTGGCCTAGGTGAAAGCAGCAAAAGTTCAGCAGGGACCAGAGCAAAGGAAGCCTCCATGGTTCATGTGTACAGCCAAGCCAGAGGATAGAAACTCTTCTATATGGTGCTGCAGCATGACGAAAGTGGAGGTAGTCTAGCACATCCTCCTTTCCAGCTCCCCTGGAGATTGGGAAAAGGGACTGGAGGAATCATCTTCCTGACATTGTATCCTTCTGCATTGTGGGATCTGTATCCTCTGGTCCAATGGAAGAAGATCTTGTTCTTGGTATATTATTTAAAAGTCCTTATTTTCCCAGATACTTTTATCACACATTACCAATTTTCTAGGCTTCAGAACTTGCAATTTTATCAGCTCTGATCTGCTTCCCCTCTCTTTCTCTGTCATATGTTGCTTTTCTATTTCTGATTGGAGCCTTCACTTTGTCACAGAAATTGGAAGAGATTTTAGCCAATATTGTCTTCTTTATTGATTGTGGGAATGTGATTATTTTGATTTGAAAAATTGTTGCTTTTCATTAGCCTTCTGTCTTTGCCTTTCGTCCTGTTTGCTTATAACTTGCTTATAATTTTTTTTAGTCTGGAGGAATTAGCCCTTCTGAATCATCACACTTGTGTGTCATTTATTAAGCAGGATTGTCCTCTTCCCCCTATTAAGCAGTGAGACTATCACTCAGTGCCTGAGGTTTTGCAGTGTGCAATGTGTACAAAACCCCAGGACATGAATCTCCCTGGATGTCAGCAGCACCTTTCTGCTCCCCTCTTAATTGCAGTCAGACCTTGTAACTGAAATCCTATGGTTTTCATGTCTGAGGACATGACTGTGCTGAGGTGAAGGCCTGCACTGTTGCACAAACATTTCTTAGCTTTAAATTACCTAAGAGATGTCATAACCATGGGGGAAATGTATATTTACTAATTTCAGCCCAAGGGAACTGCTCAGCCCGTGGTACTGGCTCCCAAGTGAGGATATTCACAGGATGCTGCAGCTCCTGAGGAACTTTCAGGCCCTGCACAGGCCCTGCATAAGCAGAGGCCACCCCATTTCACAGCCACTGTTTTCCAAACCTCCTGTACCCTCAGGGGCAGAGTTTCTGAGGGTTAGAAATTGTAATATGGTCTGTGGGCAGAGCAATTAATGCCAAGGCAGAGCTGTGCAGTCAGAGCAAAGAAGTTTTATCAGGAACCTGCAGAGCTTCTCCTTTGACCTTGTGCCCAGGGATGTGGTGCTATCCCCACCTTTCTGATCCAGGACAGCTGAGGGTCAGGCAAAGGTTCTAAATGTATCTGCAGTTTACACATAAGAAAACCTTCAATGCATCTGCAGACAGCCAACACTGAAGGTCAAGCATAGAACAAGGAGGGCCTTGCTTGGAGTGGGCACTGAGGGAGGATTGGCAGTGCAGAAGGCCCTGCACAAGACCAAATGGACATGAAGGGGGCACAGATCCTGCAAACGGTCTGAAGCTTATGCAGCAAACAGAGAGGTCTGAACTTGACCCAAGGCTGCTGGAAGTGGGAAGGGTTCCACAGCATCTGCTCATGGCACCCCTAGCAGCACACTGAGGCTGGCAGAGGTATCACAATCCTCCCCTCTACTGTAAATAAGAGATGCAGGGATGATGGGCAGGGCAGGAACAGGAACAAACCAGGTCTCACCAGTTCTTATTATTCTCACAAAGCATTGTGTGAACCTGTGGTTTTGCAGCCAGTTTTGCAGCCAGTTTTGGCTGTAGGGCCACAGTGCCAGTGGCACACAGGTGAAGAGGGTTTGTGCACCCAGGAGTTCAGGAAAGACAGTGGCTGAAGGCCAGTCACATCCTTGCAGTGAGCACTTGGCTTGACTTTCAGACAAGCTGCAAATGTTTCAGTCAGGCCGAAGTTACAAAGAATGAACTGGGGGGCAAAATCCTGACATATTGTGAATGTCTTGACATGTAATGTCTGCAAGCTCTTGATACAATCCCAGCTAAGGAGATGATGAGGAGTGGAAACAGCATGGGCACTGCTGTTTAGCTCATTATTTAGACATATAAATGCCTCATGGTGCCATTGACTGTGCTTATACAGCCTCATTTTTGAGGTAATTAGTTGTTGGATTAAACACAAATCAACTGTGATATCTCTCAATAGGAGAGGAAGGGAAGATCTTTGCATTGGCCACAGAGTAAGTAGGACTGAACAGGAACAAAGGAGTTGTGCTGTCAGCAGAGCAGAGCTGCTGGAAAAATTAATATTTCAGAGAGGACAAAATTTTCATCTTTTTCTTCCTTTTGGGAAGATATGAAGCATACCAAGGTTTGCAAGAACCTTGAACTACTTCTGTGGATACTTTTATAAAAAAATTTATTGCAAAGTCTGATTCACTAAATGCTTAATGTGTTAATAGACAAATTTGTGGCTAAATACACGTTTTTCTGGAAAAAGGAAAAAAAAATCTTAGTAAATCTTCATTTTTTGTTACGACTCTTTTGTTTCCCCAAGAAAAATAATGAAATTCCCTGAATGCTGGGCAGGACTGTGGGAGGCTGAGACTGGAAGCTGCAGAAATAAGTCACCCATTAAGTCACACTGCTAGGCAAGTGTCACTGCCAGGAGAGGGTGAGCAAGGGCATGTGGATAAATACCATTATATACTGAATAGCAAAGCAAAGGAGACACTGGAAGGAGAACAGGAAAAATTTTGTTTTGGAAGGGATGTGAATTTTCTATTACAGAAGCAAAGAACACAGAAAATTCAGTCAAATGCCTGATATCTGCATTACCATTGCATTTTAAGTACTTTTTGTACATTGTCTCTGGAATGGAACAAAATTGAGCTAGATCTGAGGATGAAAAAAGAGTAGGTAAGGTCCTGTGCCATTTCCCACAGAGAATCATAGAATCACAGAATGGTTTGGGTTGGAAGGGATCTTAAAGATCACCTTTTTCCAACCCTCCTGCTGTGGGCAGGAACACCTTCCACTAGACCAGGTTCTCAGAGCCCCATCCAGCCTGGCCTTGAACACTTCCAGGGATGGGATATCTGCAACTTCTTTGGGTAACCTGTTCCAGTCTCTCACCACCCTCACAGTAAAGTATTTCTTCTTCATACTCAATCTAAACCTTCCTTCTTTCAGTTTAAAGCCATTCCCCCTTGTCCTATCACTACATGTTCTTTTGAAAAGTTGTTCTCCAGCTCTTTCACAGCTCCCTGATAATGATCGTATCTCAGCTTATCTCTGACCATAACTCTGTTATAGCAAATCCACCATCCCTGCTGTAAACCTACTTGCATCTGTCAAGTGGAAGATGTTTGTGCCCTCTCACCCCACAGATTAGGTAAGGGAGTTTGGTGAGTAAAGAAATAAGTGATTTATAAATGTTTGGTTTGTGTTATTTTTCTTCAACTCACTATCTGGGCAAGGGAGTTTGAACTTTGCATATCTTTGAAGGTCAGTTCTGAGAATCAACCTGCTAATTAGGTAGAAATACAACTTAATCATTATTGCAGCAACCAAAGTGACTGTACAAGACTGGGTTTCTGCTTCATTTTTTCCTTCATGGAGCTACATTGCAGACATAAAAGGTAATATTCACAGCCTGTGAGTTGACATGTGGCTATGTGAGAGTGAAAGCTCTGTGGTTGCAACCCAGGTCTTCTAAAAGGTAATTAAATCAAGTTTTTTGAGCTGCACTATATTGCACAAAAGCATGACAAGCAAAGGGAAAGTTGAACAGTCAGAGCAGCTAGAGAAGTAATGAGATTTGAAAGCTAAATTTGAATAGAACAATGGATGAGAAAGGTGCCTTGAAATACAAAGAATTAGTTTGCTTTCTTGGTTCACTTAAAATAAAGCAAAAAATGTGTTCTTTCCCCCAGAAAGATTATTTAAATCCAGTCTAATGCCAAATGGCATTAGCAACATGCTGTTTCATTTAATTTCATTTCATTCTGATGCCCTAAATACCTCACCTCAGTCACTGAAAATGTGATGGAATGGCTCATCCTGGAATCCTGTTCAGCCTGGAGAAGAGATGACTGAGAGAGGATTCTATCCATGTCCATAAGCATCTGAAGGGAAGGTGTCAAGAAGATGAAGCCAGGTTCTTCTTGGTGGTTACAGACAATAGGATGAGAAGCAATGGGTAGAAACTGGAACAGAGGAAGTTCCTCCTCAATGTGAGGAAGAACTTTACTGTGAGAGTGACTAAGCACTGGAACAGTTTGCCCAGAGGTGCTGTGGAGTTTCCATCTCTGGAGATCTTCTAAAGCTGCCTGGACATAATTGTGAGTGATCTGTTCTCAGGGACCCTGCGTGAGCAGGCAGGTTGGACTAGAGGACCTCCAGTGGTCCATTCCAAGCCCAACCATTCCTTGACTCTGTGACTGTTAATCTGTCAGCCTACACAGGAAGGGGCCCTCTTCCCAGCACATATCCCTACAATGCTCCAATCTGACACACTGGGCTCAAAACCCATCACACTGTAGCAGAGGAGTGCTGGTGTGCCCAGGTTATTTTCAAGGATGCGGCATGGTGGCAGAATCAGGTTTCATGATGGCAACAAACGTTACCTACTAGTTGCTATGTTTGTCATCATATGAAACAAGATACTGAAACACAAATAAGAATTTTGCCATGGTGCACCATTGCCTGGGCAAACTCAAGGAGACTGATGGAAGATGTAGTTCAGCTGATTTTCCAGTCCTCCAGATTTTGTCATATGCCAGTACCAGCTGGAGGTATGGCATCAGTAAAGGCATTTAAGACACAAGAAGAGAAAACTTGGAAACACAGACAATCAACTGAACTTGATTTTCAGTCAATCACATTTTGGGGCAGGATATAAGCCAAGAGTGTGACAGGGGGACGATGGTGACATGTATGGAGGATTTGGATGTCAGTCCTCAAATAGTCAGAGAAGTTTACAGTCTGCACTGGCTACAAATGACAAGACCTAAGTGTGGGATCAATACAAGACTGACATGCTAAATCAGTGTAAAAGAGTATACCTAAACCAAGTGTCACAAATCACATCTAAGTACAGACACTGAAAAATAGAGAGGCAAGTCACAGTGGTTGCACAATTACATTTCAATCTGATCTGTGTTTGCTTATAAAAACATTTGTGCATGTTCCTACCTGCTATCTCAAGTGACAAGTGTGAGGATGAGGGATTTGAAGGCACAGAAAATGAAGCAGAGCAACAGAAGCATGACATGGACTGACAAAGTAAGTCTGTGACCTCTTTGTGGCCAGTATGGCAATTGCAGCAGACTCACATGCCCCATCTTCTGCAGACTGAATGAGGCAGAAATTCACTGAAAAGGGTAAGACAAGAGCAGGGTTTTTTCTTAGAAAAAATCCAGAGGTTATGGAGAAGTGCACAGCCCTGGGCACTAAGGGCCAGGCTGAGGGATCTCAGTACTGTGGACAACTAGATTGTGGGAAAAGCCTTGGTGAGAAAAGGCCAGAATCTGCCAATTTATCCCTCTGAGGAGAGTTTTTGAAGCAAGGATATGGCAACCACAGCCGTGGTATTGGGGCAGCTGAATGCCTGAGACAGTACCAAGCATTGGCCCATCAGCCCAGCAGTGTTCAATGTGTGAACACAAACAGCTTCAAACATCACCCTGAAATTACTGCCCCCCGTGATGGCTTCCTGCTCTGTCCAAGCAAGGATGCAGCTCTTCATTAGCAATTCCTGTCCAGTGGCTAAAAACACACTGAATGAAGGGTTTAGCTTAATGGCATGTTAGTCCAACAATATGAACGCAAAAAATTATAATAATTAGAAAGGGAAACCTGGGTCAGGAAAATACCTATGGCTTGGACTGCACCCAAAGACATTTTCTCCTCTTCTGTTATGATCTTCTGCTTCCAATTCTACACAGTTTAGGCCTCGTAAATACTGTTGTTAATTGTTATCTAATCTCCCCTGAGTGCATGCTCCATGGCCTCAGTTTCTCCTGAAGTTGTGATAGCTCAAGGAGAGCCATGCCATGGAGAGCTACTCTGAAGATATTCATAGGGCAAATAAATTCCTATCTGAGAGACAGAGTAACAAGAATAAGACAACTATTGTCTCACTCACCGAGGGAGGCCAGGCCAGCTGCTCTGCATAAAACCTTCAGCATCCGAGGGGGATAAACACTGTCTCTTCTGAACAAACACCCACACTTTGCATCCTCTCCATTTTGCATAACATCTGCTGAAATCGGTGTTTGCTGCTTCAGACAGGAAAATGTGCACCCATAAAGAAGGGAGCTAGAACAGAAATTATTTGCAAGCCAGCAAGGAGGGTTTGCATCCACTTTCTTTTAGCAAAGGTGGGCAAATACCCCTCCAGCTCTGCTCCAGAGCTTAGTGGTACCATCAAGCTTGCTCAGTCTGGTGGTGCTGTTTCCTTTAGGTATGCTTCACTGTCAGCTGTAACTGATAGAAGCCTGTGAAATAATCCACCATTTATTTCAAGATCAATTTTGAAAGGAATTGTTAGCTCAGTGTTATCGGCTCAAAGGAAATATTTCTCCAGAGAATACACTTCCTCAAACCAGGCATCTTGGCACATGACCACCATGAGACTGATGCTTCATTTTGTGGTAACTGAACACTCAAAAGAAGCCATGACTGGGGATCTGAATGATTTCTTTATTCATTTTAGAGCAGAACCTGGCCACGTTCAGGCTTCTAAGGAGCTCCAGTTCTGCACGTGCACTGTGCATTTTAGGAGTATCTATTTCAGCTGCATGCTGTGAGGACAGCAGTGTGCCTCAGTGCCAAAGATCAGCAAATGGAGATACAGTTCTATGGAGGCATGTATCCAAAGGCATGTACCTTGTGGAACAGTGCTTTCAGAGGAGCAGATAGCCCACAATGTCAAGCTTCACCACAGCAGAAACAGGAAGCCTCTGAGAGACTCCCCAGAGCGGCAAGGTAACAACGAACTATTTAGGAGCATAAAGACCTTTACAGCAGAGTTAAAGGATTTATTAATATCAGTCTGCACCACAGAGAATGCTGGGAAATATTGGCCCCAGATGTATTTTTTCAGGCTCAAATCGTAGACAGTGAGATGTTAAAACATGAGGTGTTGAAGAAGCTAAAGAGCCACAAGCTGCTAGGAATGAAAGGTATATACCCCAGGAGACCTGGAGGAATTTAAGGAAAGAGGAGCTGAGTTGCTAACAAAAATACGCTGCCTCTCATTTGTGTCATATCCATGTTTTAGAAAGAGCTGATCCTAGGATGGAGGACCAGCGAGCCCTTCTCCAGTGCCAGCTGCATTGGCTGAAACTAATCAAAACCAGAAGTTTAGCTGGATGAACATGACAGAATGGGGACGACTCAGTCTGGATTCACTGAAGGGAAATTGTCTCTAATCTACTAGGGTTTTTTTAATACATTGCCAGAAGAGTGGATGTGACTTTCTTAGATTTCCAAGAGACATAGGACAAAGTCCTCCACAGGAGGCAATCTGGGAAACAAATACCCTGGTATATGAGAACAAATATTGTCACGGACTAGAAATTGCCTAAGAAAAGATCAGTTACAACAGGCCAAAGAATGTACATGAACCTTCCCCTGCAATATTCTTAATAGGATTGATGCTTAATATTTCTAATAAGGAATTAAAGAATTGACAGAACTGTGAAACATGTTGGATGTGCTGAAGGCTGTGAGGAGGGTCCCACGATTGGGGTGTGCTCTGTCTCCTGCTTAAAGGAGTTTGGAAGTGCTCCACACAGAACAGTGCCACCAAGCAGCCACTTGCAGGTTTATGTGACACCAGTGTTGCAGAGACAAAATGCCAGCACAACAGGTTTTGAATCCTTGTTTTCAGTTGCTTTGTAACTGAAGCTGGTTTAAATTAATTTTTGTGACTTTTCTAGGAATAAATACATCTTGCAGTCCTTTCTCAAAACCACTGCTCTGTTAAAATCTCCACACTGAATTCACCTTTCTTACAGTCCCATTGACATATGTGCAATTATTCCATAAAGGATTGTAGCCCAGTGGGATAGCAGGATCAAGCTGTGGTTCAGCTCTCACCCCTTCTGAGCTGCTGTGCAGCACAGTTAACATTACAATTCCTCAAGCTCACTGTGTGGTGCTGGACATTGCATGATTCCTCAGCAGCAGCAAAGTGGTCCTTCATCTGAAGTTTTTTGTACTTCCATCTGAAAGATCTTGAGAACCAAGTATTAACAGAGCTGTTGTTTGGGAAGAGGAAGCATAATTTAAAAGGACTGGAAAACCTCCAAGATGTGTATCTCCTTATTCAAGATTGCTTATTTTCCCATTAAGTCATCTTTGAGTTGCGTATCAGGTTCAATTTTTTGATAAGGATTCTGCAGACGTCATATCTCCTGCTTCCAGACACTTTTCTCTACACCATGTTATGTGTATAAAGGCCTTTTTCCAGAAAGCATCTTGCTTGTAGTACAGAAACAGCCTCAATAAGGGTTTTTCAGGTACTGATTCTGTTATCAGCTAACTTTGCCAGTTCTTACAGTCTTCTACTGTTCAGACATACTTTATTATTCCTTTTGTGATATCTCATCCAGAGATATTGGAGAATTAAAAAATGGCAGAGAAGTGCTAGTAATGATACAGATGACTACTTTTACCATGGTTATAAATACATTATTTTAGCAGACAAACTGCTCTGGAAACTTTTCCTGTGAAGGAAATCTAAGCTTACTGAGCCATTAAGCAAGCAGAAGAGAAAATGTATCTTTGTGAAAAAGTACCCAGACTCCACCAAGTGTTTTATTTGTGACTTTTGACAGGTCAGTTTATATTCTCACTGAAAAAAAAGCCCAGCCCTGTAACCACCCAAGTTCTTTAGGCCAAGCAACTCATTTTGTGTCTAAAATACAACTTTACTGAACAACAGTATATAAAGAGAGATCATAGAATCATAAAATATTTTGGGTTGGAAGTGACCTTTAAGGATCACCTAATCCAACTCTCCTGCAATGAGCAGGAACATCTTCCACTAGATCAGCTTGCTGAGAGCGCTGTCTGATTTTTCAATAAAAAATACCTCCAATGAATGTTTTTAAATGGACCCATGCATGCATTCTCAGCACCTCATCAGCACCAGCACTGTGACTAGCCAGCAAAGGACCTTAATATTTTTAAGATAATTTTGTTTTCCCTGGAGATCTTCAATGAGCTCTGATATGCACCACTCACCAGCTGACTTCTCACAAATATTTAAATGAAGTAGATTAAAGAAGAGATTTGATTTTATTTTGCCTAATGCTCAATCACACACACGCACACACATCTATAAGTCTTAGGCTCATATAGTGAAATTGAATAAGGCCAGATCAATTTCTATTGTAGTCCTTCCCCATTAATTCCCCACTCTTTGTCAGTTTACAAGGTAGCTTCTTTTTTTAAGGCTGAATCATTGACAAAACACTAAAATAGATGAACTCAAGTATTGTTATCAGCATTCATAGGCTTAGGGCACCACCCCTATATTTCTGTGCCTCCTGCAAAAACCTAGACAGCTTTGGGCAATGGAAAAAATACTCATTATATACACAGAATCCTACACAATTCTCTTTTGCAATAGCAGGATTGTACAGGAGCCTTGTACTCTGATCTCATAACGGGTGGAGATGAGTGGTAGGGCTGTAGTTTTTAAATGTATTTATTTCATTATAAAGGGTCACTTATGGTGCAGGAGTGCAAAGGTTTGCTCATCAACCATCACTCCAGTTAGCTGAAAGAGCACGCTCTCTCTTATGCTGTCAAACACAAATCATCATGAGAGGGCACTAAAGAGCTGTCAATAGCGACACACTTTGAGACAAGGGTTGTGGTGAGAGGTAATTGTCAAGTATGAAGTCATCAAATATTTCCACTGAGATCTGAGATTGTGTGATTTCAAAATGTCTTCGAAACACAGGGAAGCTGAAGTTTCCTGAGCCTTTTAAGATCCTGTTCTAAAACCTGAGCCTACAAAATATCTGGTCTGTCAAGATGAGAGGGGACTTTTGAAAAGTGGACAAGCTCTTTTAATGATGAATTTCAAATACTTCCCGTTTCAAAAAATATTCTGCTTGGGAGATTAGAGATATCATGAGTCCTTAGAACACCTGGCAGCACACGTGGAAAATGAATGAATGAAATGCAAATTGGACATCTTGACTAGTAAAGATGGACTATTTTCCCTCAAACACTGGGTTGTGAATTGAGTGCCAAAGCTGGTGCCGTTAGATTCAGCAGAGTCAACCCTGACAAATTGTAAAGAAAATCCCCTATCTCATAGACAAAGCAGAAGATTTTCAAAATTAAAATGGGCTGTTTCACAAGTGACTTGTGAGCATTCCTATGGGACAGTGCTGCTAACAGATGTCCTCAAAATTCTCACAGGCCCCCTGGAAATGGAATGCACATATGGCACAAACTGCAACCAGACACTCGCAGCACACTGATCACTAGGCTGATCACTAATTTTACAATCCTGGTTTAAATCTGAGCAATTGACTCAATGGAACAAGGTCACTTGACATCTCTCAAACCCCAGGAACGCTAATAAGAATGTATTTGGGATTTAGATAAAGCATAACAAAACCAATATCTGCTTACTTGCAATTAATTTTCGTTCTTAGACATTTCTTTACAGGGAACATTTGAGGGAATAATATGAAGATGGTTTCAAAACAGGGGCATACAAAGACATGTTTGATTAAAATCCAGACTCCACATTTGTGTCTCATAAGATCAGAACATTGTGACCCTAAATTTCTAGTCCAACACCTTCCCAAAGGTGAGATGTGAGTCTTCTCAGAATTCTATTCCAGCAAGACTATCTTCTTGAAAAAAACCCCACCTTTTTCTTGATCCAAAGACTTTAAAGACAAGAAGCAATAAAATAGGGAACATATTTTTTTGTAAACCGTTCCTGTTGCCAGCTTCCATCACTGGTAGAAACCTCTATTCTGAAGTTGCCTGGCCTCAGCTCTTCATAGTTTGTTCATATAAAATGAAGTCCTTTGGTGTCAGATTTCTGCTAGACAGCGATCAAAAAACTCAGTCACTTTCCATTTTTTCATAAGTCATAGAGATATTTTTTTCTTGTGATTGTTTTTCCAAGCCACATCCTGAGTCAAATTTATTGACACTTTCTTGGATTCTGGATCCTAAAAAGGAGGACACCAAAGCAAGAAACATCCTGCATGGACATTCAGTCCCATTTGCCTTTCTAATCACTGCATCAACCTGTAGGCCACAGCTGGCTAAACAGCTACTGCTGCTTTTTATTGCTTTCCCAAGTCAGTTTTCCGCAGAACTGTGTCTTAGGCTGTGAAAATTTCTTAGAATCTCTCATTCTAAATACAATATTTGCATTCAGTCATGGTAAAAGTCATCTTGTCCATGCAGTTTCACTTTTGCTCAATACCTCCACTCTGTGGAGGTGCTTCTGTGGGCAACCTGTGCCAGTGCCTCACCACCCAATGAACAATAGAAAGACATAATAGCATGGGGACAAGCCCTGTGCAGCCTTGATAGAAGTTTACTTCATTAATTATGATTCTTGTACTTCTGAGATTGTCTAGTTTAGCCAGTTTGCCTCCCTTTTAGTGTATGCTGAGTAGATTTTTTTGAATCTCTCCCTCAAAACTTTTAAAATGATCTTTTGTTTCTATTGTCATTTGAAATTGTGTCTTTTCAAAAATGAACTAATTACTTGATTTTGCTTCTGAGTAAGGTTTTCAGAAGTTCTGATTCTTGACTGCAGGGTTATGAATATTTTTTGACCATTTTGAGACAAATCTTTAAAAAGCTTGAGCTAGCAATCGTATTTTCACATGCTTCTTTCCAAGTTATTTGGATTATCACTGTTTCTATTTGTAAAACAGTTCTCCAAGGGATTGAATATATGTATCAATTCACTACAATAATATTCTGGGCTTCATTTTGCCTGTATACAAGAAATCCAATTAAGTAAAACCATTTGTATCAAAGCCATCACTAAAATTAATTCTGTGGTCAGTTCTTCTGAGACTGTCAAGATGAGGTTTAATGCTGAATTTCCTGGATTAAATGTAACAGTTCAAGTAAGGAGATTAACTTCTGTAATTTTTAGAAATTCCAAGGCCGTTTAGTTTTGGCAGAAAAATGCCTCCAGCATGTATTAGAATAAGGATCCCCTCTCTTTTCCTCCAGCTACATTTGATACTTGTGAATTCTCTGTATCTACAAGCAGATAACTGTAGTGTGAATGGTTGATGTGTAGAAGACACCAACTGTTATTTTCTTTACTCATTAGGACACAAATCACTGACTGTCAAGGACTTGTTTCTGAGCTGTCAGAAAGATCCCAGCAGTTCTGATCATGTCATTGCCTCTCCTTCTTTGGGCCACTTAATCCTTTTTCAATACAATTCTTCCCTTTGTATCTCTGATAATTTGACTAATTTAATTCTCCATATTTTAATTTTCTATTAAATGATTGCTGACTGTTTCCTTGCTTCATCCTCTGCTTTTGGGTATTGAGTTTAAGTGTTAGTGCAGTCAGACCAGTTCTGGGAAAACTGCTTGTCTTCTTCCTTCAGTCTGTTCTTCAGATGAGGGATTTGCTGCTACAGCCACGTACAGTCAGTACAGATTTCTAACCCTGCCTTGGCCACTGACTCACTGCCAGTTCTTTTCCATCTTGCATTGTTTACAGGAGAGAGAGGCTTTTTGACATCTCCAGGTGTTCCTGTCCGTTAAGACCCTTTCAAGTTCCCTGAAGTATTGAGAAAATTTTCTCCCTGTTCCATTCTGAGGATTTGGAAATTTGGGGGAGTTTTGAAATCCCACTGTTGCCTCCGTTCTGCAGGCTAGAGGGAGTCCAAAACACAGGTGGGAAATGAGTGTGATCTACCACAAGAGGCCTGTCCCTGTAACCACATCATAGAGAAACAAAGTTCAGTTCTACATTTTCCTGTCATCAGGAGTGCCCTCACATCCATGACATTCCCCCAGCAGCACACACATTCAGTGATATTAGCTTAGCTCCAAACCACCAAGGAATTTGTGCTTTGTCTATTTAGTCTTTTCATTCACAGAGCTAAAATTATAGTTTTGTAACTATGAAAAATCCCATGAGGCAGATTTTGCGTGATTTACAGGCACCAAATGAGAGAGTTCAAATGCCTTCACCAGAGTAGCCACACCAGGTGTAGATCTGAAGATATAATTCTGATTTTTTTGAGTTTTCTAACCTGCTTCCACACAGCCATGATCCATGCTTACTTCACCCATCTGACTTTGTCTGCTGCCATGTCTTTAGTATCTATTACGACCTCACTTTTGCTTATTCAGTCTTCCTGCTATTTCATAGGGATATAACTCAGAGCAGTCACTGCCAAGGACATTCTGATTTTTATCTATCTCATTATAAAATTATATTTGTCCTATTTTTTTTCTTCTTCTGCACACTTAATATAGAAACTAGTAGAAGAACCTTACAAGTAGCAAGGTGAGATGACTAGGTTGGTTAAGGCTACAATAACCTATTATTTTGGTGATGGTTGAATGAAGCTTTATTGTAGATGAGGAATATAGTATTGGTTCAAGGCAGGTGGAAGAAGTGGTCAAGCTCTTTTTAAAAAGAGCAAATTAATACAGCCTTTGGGCAGTCAACCCCTACAGCTAAAGTCACCTGTCATCAAATAATGTTGTGTTGTATGGTTACAAGCCTTTGACTCAAGATTGAATCTAAATGCAGGGAATTTGGCATTTTTCAGATATTTGAGTGAATGGGGAAGAGAACTAGAGGTGTAAGTCACAGAAGCTGATAGAAAAGACAGAAAAATGAGTTATTTAAAAAAAATAGTCAGAGAGGCTTTAGAGGAAATCTAAGAGATGTTAGTGGCAGACTTAAAATCATAGCTTGGAATACTGGCAGCTGGTGCATGTCCAGGGTATTTTGTGTGTTCATGTGCATTAGCAAGATTATCCCAAAGAAGGTCTATGTCACCCCATGGAGAACAGCACTTGGGATCCCATTTATAAGAGATCTGTTTGCATCAACAGAGTCACATTCAAGGAAGAACATACTTTAAAATATTACTCATAATTTTGTCTGGATAATTACTTTTCTTTCTAATCCTACATAGTTTCAGTTGTGGTTAGACAGTTGCTGTTTTTCAACCCAAATTACTCCAGCATCATGGTCAGTAATTCCCATGAGCGTTGGAAGTGTGTTGGAAGCTTTCCAGACAATGCTGCCCCAACTTCTCCCAGGCATTTCACCGCTCCCAAACATCAGAGTAAGGTGCAGCAACGACTGAATGTGTGCATACTGCCCTCACAGAAAAGTCACCCTAAGTATGCATTTGTTTCAGTGTATGGGTGACTCATGTTCCAACTTATGTTTTCACTACACATTTGGAACTGCTTCATGAACCCTGTGCAGGTCATGGACCCTGGGTGATTCTCACCTGCTCCAGATTAAAGGAACCAACACTGTAAACCAGAGATTACTATTATTAGCAACATGATTAATTAGTAATGTATGTCATTTCCTTAGTGAGCCTTTCCAAGGGGGTTATAAATGTCCATAGAAGATGGCACACTATCAATCTACATGGCTTCACATATTTTGTCTATGCATATATGATTATCACCATGCCTTTGGCATGATGTTGATTCTAAAGTTAGCCAGGCATTAAGGGGTATAAGGCACAGTAAGATGGAATCAGAGGGAGCAGAACCAGGGTGGTGGGAGAAGAGGCCAGGAAAGAGAGCAGGGAGCATATTTCACATATCAGCATTCGCTTGATCCAATTTAGGAACGAGCATCACCCCGCTGTGGTCATGGTCATACAGTATTTATAGAATGCCATCTCCTGCCTCACAGACATCTAATGGCAACTAAGCATTTGCTCCAAGAGTAAATTTGAACCAGCTGGCCTTTGGGACCAATGGGATATTTTAGAGAAAATCAAAACAATTTGTTTACTTGTGTGATTACCCCCAAAACCAAGTGTTTAATCTTTTAGAGTCATTAATGGAAAGCTCATAAAAATCAATATTATTCCCTGGCCCAGGTCCAAAAAGGTACTTAAGTGAATGCCAAACTTCATGTATGGAAATAATCCCACTGATGAGTGTTCCTGATGAATTGGGACTTCCACTTTAAAATACCACTTTTTCACTCTATGGTGCTTGTCATAGCATTATTTAAGTCTCAACTTAATTTAGCATACACATTAAAAATACTGTTCTCTATTGCATTTACTCCGTATGATCTTAAGAAGAAAAAGTAATTGTGATTGCATGTAGGTTTTTGTGAAAAGAAACTAGGTGTGCATGTTAAAAATTAATCTTCATCAGCATTTGGAAACATAAGCCCATCAGATCCGCTAGGCAGGCTCACAGTCCAAGGAGTAGATTTCATTTTCAAGCATCACATCACATCACATTGTTTCTGAACTGACATTTTCCAGGAATTTTCAGTTTGTGAGAAGCTTCAGACAGCAATAGGTTCAGCACTATAACTTCAAACCACAAGCGAATTTCAAATAAGAATATTGAGGCCATTAATCATATGCTAGAAATTCTGCTTTCACATCTGGTCTGTTATTCCAGGAGCAGCCCAAGGTCTCTGTTAGGGTCAGAGAGACACCCGGTGTGGGACTAGACATTTTTTACACCTTCTACAGCTAAGTTTTGCTTTTGGGATCATATTTGGGGGACACCTGAGGTGGAATTAACTGGGCAATCTTCACTAGCATTGCTCTGCTTCCTTAGGAGGTGAATACCCAGCCCTGTGCCATTGGACAGGGTGACCTGAGGCTCTGCCAGGACAGTGACCTTTGTCTGTCAGCCACTCAATTCTGTGCCCTGCACAGGGAACTGAACACCACCTTAGGAAGATGTTGAGCATGCAGCTCTTGTATTTTAGTACTACCTTTTCATAGGTACACATCTTGCCTAACATTTTTGTCCTACAGTTCACCTCCTGTGCTGCTGAGCCACTGTTGGTCTCTACACCTCTCCTGTAAGGTGTGAGGACTGGCTGAAACACAGTCCCCATCCTGGCCTTCCCTTGCATTGGATCTTCACCTGGCTTTGAGCACACCACAGGAGCTGCTGCATGAATCAACACCAGTGCAGACCTGAAAAAAGTCTTCATTCTGCCCAAGTGCTCTGTTTTCCAGCAGTGGAACTTCCTTGAAAAAGCTCTGGGACTTGCAGCATAGACTGGAGCCTATGTGGAGACACAGGCAACAAAGAGCACATTTAGACAAATGCTGTTGGAGAGACTGTGGTTTCGGTCTGCAAAGGAAAGCAGGAACTAAACTCCATACACTTCACAGAAGTTATCTCTGTCTTCTATTAATATCTTTTCTGTAGCTGCTGGATAAATATATATTGCACTCTGAATATTAAGTGTACCCTCAACCAAACCCACAAATTTACAGGACAGTCATTGTGGATACAGATATGAGATTTTGTGGAGAGGGGCTCCACAGAGAGAAAACTAACAAAGCTACAAAACATAAAATATTAGAAATGCTTGTGATCCAATGCAGAACACCAAAATCCAGTGCAAAGCAGGATGCCACATAATGCCTTTGACTGAAAGAGATAATCAATATGATGGGGTTTTTTTAGTCTGGTGGAATTACACTGTCTATGCAATATCTGTGTCTACTTTTTAGGAAGCTGGCTGGAGGGAGTATTAATATAAGCACAGGCTAAAGGTTTCACACTCTCACATAAAATGTTCAGTATCTGATATGGGAGATGCAAGCACCAAAATGTTTGTGGTTACAGATTTCAAATTATGGTGGCACCAAATTCAAATATTACAAAATCATGAATCAGACTTCTCTAAAGCTTGTCTCAGTGTGACACTGAACAGTTTCTATGGAGGAAATCACCTATAATTGCCATTTTACAAGATTTACAAGAGTCTTTTATTTTAAGACTGACTTCAAAATAATGAGATACAGAAAGAAGCACTCTTCCAATTTATCTTACAGTTCGCAAGCCATTGGGATATTTCAGATCTGTGTTTTAAATTCACTTTGTAACCCAGAGGACTAGAAACTTATTCTTTTGAATAAAATGTGACTTTCTTATGTAATCAGTTGCCCTTGGAGCAAGATCTTTAAGATAAATGCTGAATTTTTTGAAGCTTCTGATAAGCTCCTAAGAATTGGAGTCACTAAATCAAAGAATAAAAAATGTAATCACAGGGTCATACTATAGGGCCTGTGAGAACAAATTGAATGATGTTAGAAAATCAAAGAAACAACTTCATCTTGCAAAATGACAATTATGGGTGCTTTCATCCCTACAAATTTTTCAAATGTCACAATGCTGCAACAAGCTTTGGAGATGTTAAACTGATGCCTTAAGTTTTAGCTTTCATATTTTTCAGATTCTGTACTGCATTAATATATAACTCTGAACTTCATATAAAGTGTTAGCAAGTTCTCTCCACAGTTTACTTTGACAAAACAATCCTTTTCCAGCCCAAGAACCAAGGACACCATTGTAGCTTCAGGTCCAAAAAGCATAAACAACAGTAAACTGAGGAGGGTAGTCAGGGAGGATGGGACTGCATAACCTGAAGCTGTAATTGGACAATTAACCCCAATATGTAAATGGACCAAAAGTTATGAAAGTGTGAAAACATGTGAACCATTGTCCATCTTGGGTGTAGCCTCAGCCAGGCTCTTGTACTGCCCCAGGTGTATCTTCTGAAGGCCTCTTTAATAAATAGCTGCTTTACTCCTTTAACACTGTCTAGCCTCTGCTCTAGGTAGCCTCTCAAGGCATCAAAATGAGTACCTCAAAATGTTCTTCTCTAAAAATATTCTAATGGCGCAATTGTCCCTTAGAAAGAGTGGGTTCAAGAGACCAGTGACAGATTTTTCAAGCCATTTGGGTGATTAAATTATGAATAATCATCATCCATCCATTTATGCTGAGGATGTCCTACAGTACAAACATATGAGTCTCTCTGCTGTGTCATTGTATACACCTTTTCTGAGAATTGCACCAGAATTGCTGATGGTCTGTGTTGCAAGCCTGGTGACTGTGCCATTCTCTGTTATTTTGCCCAAGAATGAAAAATTGAGATGGCACAATAATTGGTGAGGTTTTCAGCAATCATTCCTGAAAGCTGAAAGCTGAGAGACTGGCATGAAGGGTGACTGGATGTTTTGGTGCCACACAGAGAGGAATTCTGACTATTTCAGTTTGCACTGGACAGTCTACTTTTCCTCCCAATGTATTTTCCAAACTTAAAGTTTAGCATGACTGGAGAGGCCAAATTCAGGCAGGCATTATTGAGTGGAAAATACATTCTGGTCAGGTACCACTTTCTTTCCCAGTTAGTTCCACACATACTTAGCTGGTTTCATCATTCTAGTGTGCTGACAGCTCCTCGCAGGAGCAAAATTATTTGTCTGATCTAGTGCCTGGGCTGATTAATTGGTTGTCTATGCAAAATGGCTCTACTGAGGTCTTACTTTATTGAGAAAGAACAGGAGGCTCATTTTGTTCCTGTTTCTGCAGCAACAGATTTCTACAAACACTATTTGTGGTGTTGGTAGAGAGATTCAGAATGGTATCTGCATAATTCTTGTTGGAACTATTTCCCTGGATGTTTCCTGCACCAAAGTGAGTCTGTGCAGCACTCTGCTAGGGCCATCAGCTCTGTGTTTGTGTACTTCACTGCCTCTCACATTATCTTCCTGCCTGGAATGGCAGCAATCGATCACAGCCTAATGTAGGCACTGCCTCAGTGAGGTTGTAGACATAGCCTCAGAGCACAAATCTACCTAACACTGAATTTCCCTTTGCAATCAGTTCAGTTTGGTGCTTCAGATAACCTGTGAGGAGAGGTTGGTTTTCTCTAAATAAAATAATCTTTTACCTTTTTATATTTGTTCAATAGGAAATTAGGCACCTCCAGAACATAATTCAGTCCAGATATATTAGACATACACACATTCCTAGATCTGTCACGAAAATCAGTAGCTTTGAAAGTGCTCCCCTGTGGATGTACCAAGGTGGATTGGAGCTGCAGATTCCCAGCAATGTGCTGTTGAGAGTTTCTGGTGCCATATCTTCTGATTATCATTTCCCAAGGAGGTCCTGGAGAGTCTGGAGAAGGCCAAAACCCTGCTGGTCTTCACTGGGTGAGCCCATCACACAGAGCTGGTGGACGAGGGGTTGTCTCTGTGAGATAAGTTGAATGCACTCAAGATTGAAGATAATTCAGTCTGAAAGGGACCCCAGGAGGTCTCTAGTCCAACCTTCTGCTCAAAGCAGGGCCAACTATGAGGTCAACCTGCTCTTCTGCTGTCCTCATGATGAAAGAATTTCCCCTTTTTCCTGATGTGAACCTCTCTCATATCAACTTGTACCTGCTGCATCTCATCCTCCTTACATGCATGGCAAAAAGCATGGATGTAGTTGTTCAGCTAAAAGCTGGCTTTGAAATGTACACAGAGCACAAGGAGAACGAGCAAATGTAATGTATAAGGAAGACATTCAGACATTCAGTATTTCTTTCTCTGTTTGCACTACTATTAATTGTTTTGTTGGCTAAGGAATGATAAGGTGCTCTCTGTCAAGACTCATAATAGGCTGAGGTGCAAACACTGAACAAAACCAGCACTTTCAAAAATCTGAACCTATTTGCCAAATACAGAAATAGACAAAAGTCACAACTGACATTTTAGAACTAATTGACTGTAGCTTGAAGCAAAATATGACTTCTAGAATTTGAAATATATAAGTGCTTTTCCTAAGCATACAATTTTTTTCATAATTGAATAACATGTAGTAACTACAACAACAATTATTCCTGGGAGGACCTCAGACCTAGCTCATTACCTTGCCATGTCTGGTGGTCACTGAGCTGCTAACAGGACCTCTCTCTCTCTCACCAACCTTGTCCTGGTGAGTGGTTGCTCACTGCCCCTTGCGGCAGCTCCGCTCTTGCTGCTGCCTAAAACAGTCTGAAATGGCAAAGTCTGATTTTCATATGCAAAGATCATATTTTTTTAAAAATCACCTGTTTGTATCTAGTGAACCCAACCTGACTGGCCCCATGCTGAGCAAAGCACACAGCTTGAAGATTTTGTTCCTAGCTGTTGGGCAAGAAATCTTAGATTGAACACAAAGAGACAGACTGGATGTTTGAAAAACACTTTGTTTTCTAAAAAATTTAGATCTGAGGATGAAATCTCCATCACTTTTAGGAGTAGGTTTTATGGCCAACTGTCAGGAATGCATTAAGTTGCTTTTGTCCTGAGTTTGGATGAGGGGATGGACCCTTCTGGTACATTTGCTTTTGGTTATTCCGTTACCATGAGGTAGTGTCTACCTCTTATTTGGCCGTAAACAGAGACAAGGAGTGAGACTCCAAACTTGGGACCACAGTTCAGTGCTTGGAGCTAGATGCAGTGAGCTCAGATTTTAGTTGCTCATCCTGAACTCGTTAGTTAGCAAATGACTAAATCTGTCACTTGAATAATTTCTGATAGGAACAAGAGAAATGGTGTCTGGTGATGGCCATTCATATGCAGCTCATGTTTGAACTTTTCTGTTTCATGGATGCCGATCCTGCTCACTGGGGTGCCCACATGGACTCCAGGCTGTAATTATTCAGCTATATTGTATGAACATATTGAAGAGTAAGTGAAGGCAAGGGAGGAAGAGGACAGGATCATCAGCTTTAGTTACTATTTTAACTTCATTCTCTGCTAATTCAATAGCTTTCCAATTGATCTCAGAGACAGCAGACAGAGATCATGTTTAAGAAAAAGTCCTCTTGCTGATGTTTATGACAAAGTGGAACCTCTGGTGGTTTATTGTACCCAACCTAAGTAGCTCATCTCTCCACTTCAGAGCAAATCTCAGCTATTTGCAGAGGAGATTTTCACCATTCCCTTATGACACAGAAATGACAGGAAGGCTCCTGATGTATGTGTCAGAAAGAAAACCCAGCTCCTCTGACAACACTTGATCAATCTTCAGAACACCATATTGATGCTACCTGAATATGTGTCATTGCTATGTATCAAATTTCTGCAGCCTGCATAACACAAATTGCTGGAAGACTTTAATACGTGAGGAAACCCATCTGATCCTATGGGCAAGCAATTTGTCTGAGATTTCTAACAGCAGGGAAGCTCTCAACTTTTGCCTCTTTGCACTCACCTAATTACCTGACTTTGTGCACCTAATTAACTTGCAATGCTTTCATCAAGGGAATCCATGGTATTTCCAAACAATTTTGTGGCAGCCGCAGATGAGCTCTCTGTAGAAAAGACACAATCTGCTTTTTAATTGCTGTGTCCATTTTTCTCTATTCCCCTTCTGTATTCTCTTTCAAAAGAATCAGAAGGGGGGAGAAACAAAATTGAATGAAGGGCAGAAGAAATGCCATGTACTCCTGAGACAGCATTGTGTAACATTGAATCCTAAAGAGAGCATACGTACAGGAAATGTAGGTTAAATTCCCTTCATCTTTCATTGCAACAAACAGCTTTTGATTATTTAGCTTCCCTTTACATCTGATGGATTTGACCAGGGCATATGAATTTCCACACTCTTTTTCCATCCTTCCAAGGGTGGTTCTTGAGATGATGTTTTCTTGCCTGGCCAAAACATTTCAAAAACAAACTCCACTTGACATCTTCCAGGACACTTATGGACTCTTGTACTTGAGTACAACATTGGGAGTCAGGAGTTTTGGGAACTATTTCTGTCTCTGGCACTAAACACTGTAGGAGGGACTCAACGAAAGACTCTTACCTTTTAAAAGAGAAAGTTAAACTCAAGTTTTCACCTAGACCTCCTCTGCTGAGAGAAGGAAGAGAAATATGCTTGTGGATGTATCATTCCACACCAAATAAACATGTTTAAGTTAAGTAATTCATCTTCAAGGCAAATACTGACTGTTGTAGTGCCTCTGTACTGCAGTGATATTCTATGTGGAATGGAACCACAACCATGAAATTTTAGCTGCTAATTTATGTAATACATTTTTAAAACTCTGTTCAGGAAGATGAATTGAATTTATTGCCATTTTTACCCAATAAAAGAAAAAGCAACAACCTGTACAAAACTTTTCTTCAGTGAGAGAGATTTCCAGAGGAAAACTACAAGTACCTCTTCTGAGTCCAGACAGTCATTATTCATTTAAACAAGGAGCAGGAGGATGGAGAGCTCTTGTACTTTATGCACAGCTGTGTAGGCTGTTCATATTCACTTAAAGGTCTCAGTCCTGCCTTGCTCCCATCCATTGGCGTGCACCAGGTGATGTGGCTGGCAGTGTAGTTAATCCAAGTGCAATGCCATGTTGTACTCCCAAAACTTCCCTTTTCCTATTTTCACTTTTTTAGCATTTTAATTCTGGTGCACTGTTTTTGCTGCCCATGACAATGGCTTAATAAGTGTTTGTTCTGTCTTCTCAGCATTAGCCTGTATTTTTCTGTCTCTGTCACCTCTTTGCCTCTCATATCAATTTGCCTTTTTACTCTCATCATACCATCTTACGACATGCTGACTGATAATTCCTGGCAGAACTGGATTCTTAAGTTAATTTTTCCGTGGGTTTGTATTAAATCTCCCAGTTTGGGCTGTCCTGAACATTTGTTTTTTTGAGCCAAGAGGGCATTTTAGCTCCTGGCTGGGCAGTGGTAAGTAAACACAGCAGCAGTCTGCAATACTGTCCTTGCAGCTACCCATGATTAATTTCTTTCCACACCAAGAATTGGCCATTTGTTCCTACTCTTTGCTTCTTATCTCTTCTCCAGTTTTTAATCCATGACAAGACTTTACCTTTCACCCCTGGCCAAGTTTCTCAATAGGCTCTTGTGCTGGACTTTATCAAAAGCCTTTTGAGAGCCCTTTGAGTCCTCACTGCACTGCAGTTTTGTTAACCCTTTCACGGGATTCAAGTTGTAAAACAAGAGCATGAGAGAAAGAAGATTATGGCTCACAGGCAGTTTGCTGGTTGGCACATCTATCATCATTTTTGTGTTTTCTTGGCCAAATGGATTCCAGTTGCAGGAGGGATGTGGTTTATATGAACTTGCTTTTCTTGGAGGCAGCCTGGCTGCTCTTTCATCACATTTTGGGAGGGAGCAGGGGATGGCCACTTAAGAGTTTATTTAAAATCATGGACTTATTTTGATCTCTAGGTGTTCATGTAAAACTCTGAATTCACTGTTCCAGATCCCCAGCCTTGGAAACAGACTTGTATGGATCCTGTCATGCCAACTGTGTATCCAGTCTAAAGGTACAATTTGGCTGCTTGAATGTGGCCCAGCAGCATTTAAGATGCCCATGAGTAAGTTTCTCATGGAACACCTATGTAGGTAGGTACCAAATGGGCACTATGGGAGATCTGGGCAGTGGTGGACAGAGAGCTGGAAGTGGGCATTTCTCCAGAGCCAGAGTGCACAACCTGCAGCTTGAGGTTGGGCAAGAGGCCTCCAGAGGTCCCTTACAGCTCCACGTTCTTGCCTATGCTCCGATACAGTCTTAGCAACACTTGACACCCCCTGGCTCCTTGCCTTCCCTCCAAACCCTTTTGCAGAGGGGCCAACCTCTCCAAACAAGGCCTGCAGGGCACTTCCCATTTTGCAGCCCCAGCGGGTAAATGGTGTGGCTGGCAGAAACCAGGCCCTTTTCTCTGTTCAGAAGCTTCTGTTTGCAGTGACTTGCCATTTTGCATAATCTTACCAAGCCCCTCCTGTACTCTTATTTCACCACTGCAGTGTGTGTCCTTTACTGTCACCATGTAGATATTCCACTGATAATGTCCCACTCACTTATTGTCATGTCTCTGCTTCCACTGAAGCAGGTCCCTGGTGAAATGTCCCCAGCCCTACATGAACTAAGCCTGGTCACATTATTGTCCAGTCTTCAGCCAGCTCTGAACAGGCTTCCCTTCCTGCATGTTTGTACTGCCTCTGTCTGGGCCTTTTGAAGCTTCACCTGTCAAGATGTCTGTTAAAAAAAGCTGAAAACCCTCAAATCTACAGCGCCTCCACTTCAAAGCAAGATGGGTGCATTCAGTATCTCTCAGGGCATAACTGACTAATGTCTCTGGCTTTTGCTCTCCTTTTTGCCTTTCATTTTGTCTGGATTAACATCATCATGGCTGGACTTGTGTTTTCACTTCATATTGTTATCACTATAAAACTGGCAGACAGAAGAGAATATAGGCAGTAAGAGACTCTTGTTAGGTCTTGCTTTGCTTGTGAGACCCATGACCATTTCCTTTTTCCCCTGCAGCCTTGATTCTGCTGCACTTGCTTCCTGAGTCCATGCCCCTGGGGGTTCAGTCATACATGCTCCAGAATGATTCCTTTTGTAAAGAAAATACTGAAATTGTAAGTGCATCTAGACAGGAGCTCGCTGGATCATTGGGGCAAACAATGGGAATTTCACCATTTGCTTTCTTGTTTTTTTACCTTATTAATTTTTTAGATTTACTCCAGCCTATAATGTATACATACAATGATAATAATACAAAAAGTACTTTGACCATAAATAAACATACAGTTTTGCTTTCTGTAGTACTGTCACCTTATAATGAATATAGCAGGAGTTGCGGAGCATGTACTGAAATCTCTGGCATTCACAAGGCATCCCACAATTCCCAGAAGTAAAAAAAAAAAAATTAAAAAAAGGAGAAATACAATAACATTTTTCAGTCACTACCTGTAATCTTTAGGGACATCAAAAGACTCTAGAGGGATCTGCTATATATACTGAAGAGTCTGAAGAAAAACTGTCATCAAGAAATCAATTCCCATGTCATAAACAGGCAGATGAAAGTTTACAAAGAAACACCTTCAACACAGATATATGACAGTCCTACAAAGACAGCTACCTCTCCCGAGGCAGCTGCATTAAGAAAGCTTTAACCTTTCAGGCAGTGATCAGAAAACCCAGCCAGTCTTTGGACATGTTTTTGTTAACCATTTTGCCTCCTGAGGAAGTAGACACCATAAACTGTTTCTTAGGAGAGAGCCAAGGGCGTGCTGAGGACAATGGTTTTATCCCAAAGCTCTTGTTCAAGATTCAAAGAAACACTAATGTTGTGTAAACACCATTTAAAGTTGCCACAACAAGAACCCTGACAACAGCAGATAGTATAGTATAGTATAGTATAGTATAGTATAGTATAGTATAGTATAGTATAGTATAGTATAGTATAGTATAGTATAGTATAGTATCAATGCAATATTATGTAATGTAACTGTTTGAAAGGAGGCAAGATGTTCAAATCAGTGATGTCACTACTCATGCCAGGTTGATTCCCTGAAGAAGAGCAAATCTATTATCACCAGAGCACAGGGAAGTGCCCTCTACAACGTGACCTCCTTGTTCCTTCAACTTTGGTCAGAGTTTGACAGCTTTTTAGTAAATTTTGGCACTTAGCAATATTCATGTTACAGCTGCCTTGCCTTTCGGAAACACTGCTGCTGACCAGGGGTACAGCAGGTCATTGATTTTGCAAAATACCTGTATTTTTTGGTAGGATTTCTTTACAGGAAGTTTTCTGACAGTTGTAAAAACAAATTGTTCTGATTATGTTCTGTTTTAATTTTTAATTTTAAATTTTAATTTAAGAATCTTTTTTAATTTAAGAATCAACAAGGTTAATCTGAAGGAGAAGATTTGAAAGACTGGAAATTCACTTGCATACCACAGCTTCTTGAAGCCAAGAAAGAATTAAACAAGGTATGAAACCTGTAATGCTGTACTTACTCTGGCCAGTGAAGGATTAGGAAAAAAGTAGTTAACATTTGCTGGAAGAGAGAAGGTTTTATACACAATGGGGAAACCAACCATCATTTCCTTAAATGTCAGCAGAGTGAATAATCACATAAAATAAAACTAAAAAAACCCCAAACTCTTCTGCACCTGAAAAAATAGAATACTGCTGTGGGATTCCTGCAGGAACCATATAACTTAGGGTTAAATCTGAGTAAATCAGATTCTGCTCAGCTCAGCTTCAGAGCATCCAAAGGAAAAATGTGCTGCTTTCTTTTCCAAAAAACCACAGCTTTTCTTCTATTTAATTTTGGGACTAACAAGAGGGAAAGATTGTATGAGTCAGAAGTAAATTGCTATAATATGAAATAATTTTTGTTAATCTCACTCACCTCAACTGTTTTCATTTGGCTTTCTTAAGTGTAGTACAGAGAAACCTTATCCAACCTTGATGCTCTGGTGTCTCAGGGATTATATATCAAGCTCATTTTAAATCACAGATTTAACAGATCATGTGTTAGCTTTCAGCACCTGATAAATGTTATGGGTTTCCTAATGAACTTGCAGAATTGGAACCACCAATCCATCAGTTCTCCAACTGTTGTTTGACTGTGTAGCATTAAAGGCTGCATATTTTATTAACAAAAGGAAAAACACCCTTAAATTAAAATAAAATGCTCTATCCAAGAGCCCAACTGCATAATGCTCAACCTCAAATCCAATTTGTTCTCCTAGCTGGCTTCAGAATACACAAATTGGGTATTTTACAACTAAAAAGGTTTTCTAGTAACATACCAAAGATGGATCAGATTCAATCACCTGCTACAATCTAAGGATGTCTTTTTAAAAGGAAAATAATCATAGCAAGAGAGTTTCAGAAGCTAAAATAACAAAATGCTGAAATTGAGGGGAAATAACTGTAGAACTGTGGACACAGTGATTGGAAGGGAGCTCTGGAGCCCTCTTTCCCAGTCTCCTGCTCAAAGACAGATGACTGACAGCTCTACATTATGTCAGATGTAGTTTTGCTACTCAAGTTTTGAAAACCTACAGAGGCTGAGCTCCCTCTCTGCAACCTGTTTCAGTGCTGCACTATATTCCTCATGAGATTATGTTTTTCCTGCTGTCCTCCCCAAGCTGCAGACTGTCCATTCCCCTCTCTTACTGCCCTGTGCTCCTGAGCAGGGCTTGTTTCCATCATTTTTATCACTGTCTATCAAGGAGTCGTGGACAGCTGCTGAATTTCTCCTTTCACTCTCTTTTTCCAGACTAAATAAGCCCAAAAGGGCAGGAGGACCCTGACCATGTAACTAGAAATGTGTTTTGACATTGGGGACCTAAAGAAGTTCCCATTTGGAATGTGGCAGGCAATACTGGTTTAATGTATGGGCAGAGGAAGGTCCCATAGTCCTTTGGAGACCTGCCCAGGATGGAAACCTCCAACAGACTAAAAATATTGCAGAGCCTTTCCCACAGAGCAGGGATAAGGTTGCTTAATGGAGAAGGGGAAGAAGAGGGTTTGACAGGCCATCTCCTCTGGAGAAATTGCCTCCTGCCAAAACTTTCATTCCTCTGAAAGCATCTCAGCCCAATTAGCTTGTAATTTAATCTCCTGTGTTTCATCTCAGGGTGTTTCAGCTGCTGTGGGTTTTATTTGTACATACATGGTTTGTAGTTAGAGGGATGCCAGCTCTCTCTCTCTGAGAGGACTAAGAGAACCAGCTGAACATTAGTCTGGTGTGGGTAAGCACCTGCAGCACAATAAATGCATCCCCTGATTTTCTAAAACTCCCTCTTTCATTCCCTGCTCTTTCCTCTTCCCTCACTAATTTTTCTGCATTTCTTTTTTTTTTTTTCCTTTTTTCCTGGCTCTATGCTCCTCTTTTACAAACAAACACCTCTTTTTCTGCATTCTTGGTTCCTTTCCCCATCCTCTCTGCTCCCTTCCTCCACAGCTGTGCATTAAGTCTTGGTGCCAACATTTGAGCCCAGTGTGTGAACCCGTGCAGCTTCACATCCCAACTTCACTCGTGAACCAAAGGAAAAACTCCCACTCTCTGCAGCAAGCCTGCTAAGCTGAGGTGTATTTGTAAGGAAGATCTATGAGAGCCAATGACAGAAAACACTTTGCTACATGTGCACAAAAGATCACAACAAGGGGAGGGCAGCCAGCTCTCCGTGTTCCTGGGGACGTGCTCTCTGTCTCTGCCGTGGTGGTATTTGTAGATTGCAGCACATTTGTCCATAATTTACACATGTCAGGCAGCCTGACTGGGGCAGCTGATCTTACCAGGCAAGCAGATGTCCAGAAGTCCTGACAGATCCACAGAGCATGGGAACATCTGTGCTGTAGGATCAGAGCACTCAGATGGAGACTCCCAGGAAGCCACGTGGGACCCTTGGCTGTGGCAGTAACATCAGCTACTGCGTGACCCCAACATGGAGGGTCTGGAGAGCACATCCCAGTGCTCCTACAGACTTTTGCAGCTATAACAAGCAGACAGGGTCAGGGCAAAAGAGGAGACTGAGGAGATTTTGTCTGTGCCAGAGGCTTGTCTTGCTGCTGTGGATGTCACTGGATTTGCTACTTTCAGCATGGAGATTGTGTTCACTTTCTGTTTCTCTATTCAGATGATCAGCAGTGATGCTGAGAATCTCTTGGTGTCCCTCAGGCCCAGCAGAGACACAATTGTCAATTCCACATCCCCTGAGTGATGAGGGAAACCTGCAGTACAGTACAGAAATACATGGCATTCCTTATTTTTTTGGACTGAAAATAAGCAGGTTTATTCATATAGATCTGAGGCTTTTTTAACCATTGTGGAGGAAGAAACATGCCCTAAGCCTAAATTTCACCAAGTCCCAAGTAATTGCCACTGAACAGAAACAACATGATACCAAAGCCTCAGGGTAGCTGCCAGAGTCAGTGGCACTCACTCTTCCTGCTCTGGTGTCGTGGCACCAGCAGCTCCTGTGCAGCAGGATCCTCACTGCCCTCTGAGCCCCTGCACAAAGCACTCTCCCATCTCTAAACCCAGAAGGTCAGAAAGGAGTTCTCATCTCCATCCTGTTCTCAGTTTTGACTGAAACTTTTAGATGCGGGGGTTAGGATATGAAAATCCCAGCACTGACACTGACACCACATTTACAGGATCTAAGCCAGGGCCAGTCTGCATGGCACTGTGACATATTTACCCAACAGGGACAGCAAAGCAGGGGAATGAATGCATTACCCTGTAGCTTCCTGAGAAGAGTCATGGCAATAATGGTGACATCCTTACAACCACACATACCTGTTTCCCTGGGGATCCAGACAGCTAGGAGTAAAACTTCACCATATAGCTAACAACAGACAGGGAACAATCCCCACCCCAAACTGCTTAATCCAGCAGCTTCGATCATCACAATGGCTGCCACTGGAGAAGGTGGCAGACCATGACAAGGGCTAGGGGACACTGTTTCAGCCTTGCCAAGTGTTGTCACAGGCCATGTGTATCTCGTGCTATCAATATACCACAAACCCAGTGCATTACAAAGTAGAGGCTCTGGGTTAGACACGTGTCCAAGACAAAGAGAGACTGATCATCTGATGCTGATGCCTCTTCCATGATCTCATTACTGTCAACACCATACTCTGGGAAGTCCCTCACTGATTAAAGGTCTCCACTCCCATCATCCTTCCCAGGCCAGACGTGGAATCCAGCCTCCTCAGATTGTTTTCCATGTTTAGTCTTCTACTGCAGCAGAAGAGGCTTTGTCTCCACAAGGGAGCACCAAAGGGAGCCTGGGTGGCTCTCCTTAGGTTGAGAAGCTCCCCAGCAAGTCCTAACCAGGGAGAGCCAAAAAAGATCGGATTTCCAGTTGGAGACAAGCATGCTTCTGTTTTCTTACCTGGGCCTTGAAGACAGGCAGGATGCTCTGCTACTGACATGTAGGGTCCAAGTCTGATCCAGCTAAAACTCTCTTTTAACTGGCTTAAAGAAAAGATTGTATTTATTATAGATATAGATATAGCTATTTTTTATTGTAGATAAAAAGTTATGTGTAACTTCGCCAATGCGGAAAAGTAAACATGACTTTGCCCAATTTTTTCCCACTGATTTTAATATTCTGCCTTTTTTGTTCTCTCAGACTCTTGGAAGAAGAGGGAGTGGTTCTCCTGCATTGTTTCTCTAGCATTTTGTGATGGCCTCTTCTGCAGCATATTTGGGGCTCCTTGGAGGAAAAGTGTCACATGAAGGAAACCACCTTAGACAGGGCTTTCAGAAAGATAGATGTGCCACTCTTGACAATGTTATATTAATAAATAGTCCCTTCCTAGTCCCAGGGAAGAGCTCTTTCCTAGATGGGAATGCAGCTTTCCATGTCACGAGCAGAACATCCGAAATTAGCTGAGGGGTTTGAAGTCTTTGCCAGCAGTGCTCAAACAGCATTACCTCCTGGCAGGGTGCCTGGGCCCTCTCTGTCCCTGCTGGAGAGCCACAGCTGGCCATGGCTGTTAACCCTTGAGGCCATCCTTCAATCCCCCAGCCAGCACAGAAAGTGATGAGGAGTTTTGGCTTGAGAGCTGGGCCAGTGTAAACCTCCTCAAGTTCAACAAAGTGAATGGGAATTCCAAGTTGGTAAGAGGACTGGAGCACCTCCCCTGCAAAATAGGCTGAGAAAGTTGGGGCTGTTCAGCTTGAGAAGAGGAGGTTGCATGGAGATCTCACAGGAACCTTCCAGTACCTGAACAAGGCCTACAGAGAAGCCAGAGAGGGACTTCTCATCAGAAACTGTAGTGATAAGACAAGGAGCAATGGATAAAAATTGAAAGAGGGGAAATTTAGGTTAGATATTAGGAAGAAACCACTTAACATTCCATGATTCCATGTCCTCAGTCAAAGCCAAACCTGCCCAAGGAGCCCTGTGGAACAGCCAGCAGCTATTGATGTGTTGGAGAGGAGCCCACAGACACACCAGGTTCCGAGAGGCCACACCAGAACTACACATTCCTGCTGGAGTCAGAGAGACCCCAGAGGAGAAGTGGGTCTGTGCTGCATTATGTGCTTTAGAGATACAGTACAGGGAATTTGTCATCCCAAAGAGTTTAGCATACAGGAGGAACTTACAAGTACTGCTGGGATCTCAGCTTCACCTTTCTTTTTTTTAAGGATGAGGATTCTCCACAAGCAGCATAACTTGAGTCATTGAGTACATCCTCAACAGCAACTAGAGACTGAAGGAGCAGTGGGAATACCTTTGTTTCTCCCCTTGCAGGGATATAGTTGGGATCTCTGCTCTCCAGCTGCCTTGGCTCAGTCACTGTTCCTGTCCATCCCAAGGGAGAGAGACCCTGTCTGGGACTCTCTCCGTGACTCCTGTGCCTGGTGGGACACAAGGCCTGACTGCCATGTGCAGATTCCCTCCCTGCCTTGTCTCCCCTTCACTGTTCAATAATGCTAAATATTAACTCATCCCAGGAACTGATTTCATTCCATGCTTGACTTCACATCTCAGACCCAGGAGAAGCTCTGCAGGTCCCAGAGCTCATCAGAAATCCATGATCCTTTCAGATGCCTAATAACAAAATGACTGCCTCTGTCTTGTTCCCTGACCAGACATTTTCCTCATGCAACAAAGTTAAATCCTCCCTCTGAAATACATCTTTATAAAATAAACTTCCAAGTGCCACTAGCTCCTAACTCCTCTGTGCTTCTGGTTCCCCCAGCCTTGCTGTTCTCCTCTGATGTCTCCTCCTTTTGCTGCCACAGTCAGAGCAGGCTGGTGGAGGCATTGGCCTGACACTGCTGGGCAGGCAGGTGGGCTGACACAGACACTTCTTAGCCCCACTCCTGGCTCCTTCTTCCATGCTCATCACAGTGACAGGTTGGTCTGGTGTGGGTGGGCTGGGAGAGAGCAGCACAGATGGGAGACCCAGACAGCCCATTCAGGAGCACAGCAGTAGGGCAAGAAGCAAGAAGATTCCTGAAGAGTGTTGAAGCTGCAGGGGAACTGCAACCACAACAGGGAAACACAAGTGAACTTGCATAAATCACTCCACACGCCACATTTATTCCTCTAGTGCTCACAGAAATGGCAAAGCCCAGCTACCCTTTGGAGTTTATTGGATTGCTGCTGGGCTAACATGATTCATGGGAAAATTAAAAATTGATCAGATGAGCTAAAAACATTGTGTTCTGCTAGAAAAAAAAGTTGGCTTCAAGTAATTTTGCAAGTTGGAAAAGTGTTTTTTGAACCACACTTGACATTGCTGAACACATATTGTTTTGCAGCTGGAGAAGGGTGACAAGCAATTGCTGCATTCTTGAAATGGAAGTGAAACATTTCAGTTGCACACACTGGAATCTTTCTTCAGGTTTACAGCTGGAAAACACTTTGGTGATTGTGGCTTTTCATGGCAACTCATAACAGATTTATTATTCTTTTCTTTGACACCCTAACAAATTTCACAGGGAGAGAAAACCACACTCTGCTGAGCTCTGGCTACACACAACTTGGGGGCCAGGCATTGTTCTGCAGGGAAGGCTGTAGTGTGTGCAGCTGAAACAAGGGCTACCCAAAGCCCAGTTGTGCAGCTGCCTGTTTAACCCAAACAGTCACAGTAACAGCCAATAATCAGACCAGAGCTGCTCCAGTCTCAAACAATGACATCCTGGAGTCTGGGTGCAAGTGGCCCCACCAGGCACTGCTTACCTGCACCAGGGTCTGGTTTTGCAAAGCAGAGCCAACAAGGGCCCCATTCAGCTGCCCATGCAGAGGCACAGAGCACCATTGAGGGTGCTCTGCAGGCACTGGACCATCTCTAAGGGGACTGGTGGCTGTGACAGAGGGCCTGGGGCAGGTTCCTGCCCATACAGAGCAGCTGGAAACCAGGTAGGCTGTGAAACAACATCACCTTCCTCTGTTTAGGCAAGAACACTATACTGTCCTCATCTGCTTAAACAAAAAATATTCCCTACCCAAATGTTACTGAGAGAGTGAGATTATGGCTGTGTTCATACTGTAGTGCTTCTCCCCACTTGTGAGGCAGGTCTGGTGGGTGGATCTCATCCCTTTCCTGACATTCAGCACCATGATTAAACTGGACACTTAATGTAAGACCTCTAAATTCAGACCAAAGTTCTTGCAGGGCCCCAGCACCTCAACATTCTAACAGGAGAGTTCAGTGGCTGACAACTTGATCTCCCCCACAAAAAGAGCCAAGGCTGGCTCAGGAGGAGAAGCAAAAATTTGCAAAGTGCCTTGGGGCGAGAAGCACCAGCAGTCTTGGAACGTCCCCTGCAATGGCCACTTGCCCCTGGGCTGAGGAGGTGGATGCCCCTGGAGGAAGCTGTACCCAGCATGATATTTACGAGGATTTACAGCCAGAATTTACAATGGAGATTACCTCTGGTAGAAAAAACTAAGCATTATTAGCAGTGCAGTAAAATATCCTGGGAGTCTGTGAGGATCAGAGCAGGGCACAAGGGAAGCAGAGTGCTGGGTCCTTCAAACAGGTCCTTTTCTGTGAGGAAAATTGGTTTTTAAGATTAAGGCACTGACATGCATTTGCTCTCATCTGAGTGACGTGCTGGGGTGGCTCAATTTTGGTTTGATCTGCTGGAAGGGACAGGCAAGCTGGGACAAGCTCTGTTCAGTCTTACTCATCTGGCATCTCACTATCGCACTTCTCTGCTGGCCGGACCAGCTGTTCCCTACAATCAGTCCCTCTGAGATAGCAAAACGAGCCAAACGTGCTGTTCCCAGTGTGTCCCTCCAGCCTACAAACAGCCTCATGCCTGCCACAAGTGATGGAGGGAAGTCTCTGAGCAGGATGCAGGTTCCCCTTGGGGCCTCTGAGACATGCAAGGAATTATCGAAAGCAGAAATGAAATGAAACTTTTCAAAGCTTGTCCTCAGCACTGGGGACCCAGTGGGGCTTCAGTGTAGACCCAACCGTAAGGAACCCAAACCTCACCATGGTATGGATGTGGTGTCTGGGGGCTGATTTGCCTTTTATCCTTCTCCTGTCCTCCTTTTCCCAGAAAGTGTGGGACATCTGGCCCAGGTGGCCTTCTGTGACAGCAGAACAGTTACATAAGCTCCCACCTACAGAGAGGGAAGGTAACCTGTGGGAAAAGCCCAAGGAGAACAGATTTTCACCTTATCCCTACAGGAAGGGGAGGAAAAGTGTATCCAGGCATGCTCCCTCAGAAAGGTGTACTACCAGCCCAGGCTTCCTTGCTCCAGGAATGTTGCTCAGGCTTGTGCACTGAGCAAAGACAAAGCAAAAGCCCCGAAGGACAGATTCTGCTTCATTTCCTTCCCTGTCCACAGCATCAGTAGCAGCCAAAACCATCAGGAATCTCAAAGCCAAAGACACAGGTTGTGTCCTCTCCTGGGAAGTCTCCTGAAGAAGTCAGGCCATGGCAATGCCACTGGGAACCAAGGCAGAAACACACTGCAAATCACAATGGTTACAATGAAGAGATGAATCTCTGGGTTTCAGATGGGTCTTGGTTTGTTTAGTCTAGAAAGGGAAGCTAAAATGCCAAAAGAGCATAATCTTTCAGCATGTAAAGGGCTGCTGTAGAGCTGGAGATGGTCAGTCATTGTCCCTCAGCTCCTGACAGGAGAACAACAGATGATTGGAGCAATATCCAGCAAAAGTGGCTCAAGTTAGTCAAGTAACTAAAAGGAGATTTAAACACCAGAGAATAAAAACAGAGATCAAGTTACTGAAGAAGTCTTCCGACTCCCCATCTATAAAGGTTTCTAATTAAAGATCAGACTAACTTTGCCCTAGAATAGTATGGAAACACTCTGTACTTGATGAAGGAAATCTTCATAAACTCTGGCCTCATCTCAACCAGAAATGCTGTTTTAGTGGCTGAACATGGGCAAACAGATGAACAAAAATAAAAAATAAAGCTACTTGGAGAAATCACTGTCCACAAGAGCAAGTCACTCTATGAAATACAACATCCCAACACTTTTTTTACTTTGTTTACTTCCCATCTCCTGTATTGCAGTTATGTGTATTGGTCAGTCACTCACCCTGTTTTTCTATCCCCCCCCTTTCCCAAGCCCTGGCCATGATTTCCCCCAGGGCTGCTATATATTTAATAGGTATTTTTAGTACATGCATCACCATGGCATCTCCTCCCACCTAATGAAGCTGAAGTCAGTACCTGGTCATGCTGTGATGTGAACCTGTGATTCCCAAGAGTGGGGGCATGAGCTGCTGAGCTGCACATCCCAGATGACACAATTTTCTGAAACTTCAGGGCTAGGCTGATTTATGGATGCTTCCTGAAGCCTGCAGGTACAGCAGTGACCTTGTGCTGGTAGCAAAGGCCAGCTGATCTTTCAAGGTGCTCACACTCGAAACAGGGGATGAAATCTGTCCTCACCCCAGCAGAGTAGCTGTAAGCACTGAGACTGTTTCAAAGTGGCATCCAGTGACCTCCTGGTAGCCAAGTGCTGAACCAGCTGAAAAGGTCAATAGCATATCAGCCAGAACAGCTGGATCTTATAGAAAACAAGTCGAGATGATACATAGCTGGCATTGTAGAAATAACAGATGTCATCTGGGCCAGTTGTACCAGCATGTTGATGTGCTAAAACAACTGAAAAGAGACTTGCACGATCACAGCAAATCACCCTCTTCCCAGACACTGAAACTGAGATGACCCACAGATGTTACACACAGATTTTCTGGAGCCCAGGTTTCTGCACATGGCAGACACAAGGCAGATCCCATGGCAAAGTGTGGTCTTGAGAAGGGCTGTTTGCAGTGAGGGATATAGAGATGGAGCAGATTGAAAGGCAATAGATATCATCTGCATTTTTGATTTACATCAGGACTCTGAAGTTTTCAGTCCCAAGCAACACTGCTGCCATCCTGGATCAGGCATACCCAAAACCCACGTTTTCCATTTCACTTTCTCTGCTGTAGTTGAAGAGATGGTGATGTTTGCAGCTTTAAAAATAATAATAGTAATAAAAAGCAGCTGCTTAGCTCAGAGCATCTTTTATAGTCCAGATTAAAGGGGGCTCATGGGGGCAAGGTGAGGAAAGCAGGTTGCAGGGAGTGAGGCTGAGAAGCCAGTAAGTCTTTCTGGGGGCCCTGCGATGCTGCACCTCACTCCCAGAGCTGTAAAAAGGATTAACTTAACAAATTTAGAAAGAAAAAGAAGGCTAAAACAGGAGTCTAAAATAAGAATCAGAATCCCTCTGGTAAATTGCTGAGTTCGCTCCCTGCTGTAGAGATCCAGTGGCGTCGGGGGGAGTGAGCTATTTTCTGGAGATGTACTGGAAATAGCACAGGGTAGTCAGGGAACAGCAGAGACTGAGCAGCAGCAAGGGAACTTGTGGACCCTCAAAAGTTTTCCCACCAGGTAGGGCACCCCAGAGTACAGTGGGAGGATACGGCAGGGACAAGGTGGATGTGGGATGGGATGGGATGGGATGGGATGGGATGGGATGGGATGGGATGGGATGGGATGGGATGGGATGGGATGGGATGGGATGGGATGGGATGGGATGGGATGGGATGGGATGGGGTAGGGAAGGCTGTTGGCTAAGTTCTGCTGATTCAAGGCTCCAACCCTCAGCATAAGCAAGACGCTGAGTCCCAAACCTTGGTGTGCCACTCATGGAATGAGTGTATGGCTGAGTGCAAGGGATGCTGACCCAAAAGCGTGGGGCTGACCCAAAAGCATGGGGCTCCTTGCAGCCCTGGGACTTATGGCACTATCCCAGCACCACATCCCAGCCACTTTGGCCCCCCAGCATGCAGGCAGTGACAAGCAGAGAGTTGTCTGGCAAACCAGTTACTGCCAGGCCCAACATGCCACTGCCAGTGCAGAAATTGAATTTTGAAGCAATCAGCAGCACTCCCCCAGGGAGCACCAGCAGGTGGACAGGGGACAGCAAGGAAGGAGGTTTTTCTTACCAGGCTTCAATCCTCACTTGGACATGCTGAAATTAGACACTAAGCCTTGAACTCAAATCCTCTGACCTTCCCCTTTTTTGTTCAGCACAGCTCTTGGTTTTTCCTTTATAAAACCTGTTTGTTGTAGCCACACCAGATACCTCTGGTGTACTACCTAGTACCTAAATCATTTGTCCTGAATTTTGAGATGACTCTGCCTCTTTCAGAGGGCATGATGGGAAGGTTATGGACATCAGGAAAGTCAGAAAAAGCCATGGAGGAGACTGGGGCTAAGAAATGAGGCTAAGTAAAACAAGTCATGTGGTACAAAGGGATCACAAAACAAAAAAGCCTCAAACCTAATTCCTTGGTCATTGTTAAACCCAGGAAATCATCACCAAACCCTAGGGGTTTGTATTGCTACTTTTTTTTTTTCTGGCAGGAGCAGCAGACTGGCACGTAGAGCACTACCTTGTAAATGAGTAACCATTCCTTATGGAGGTGTTTACAATAGAGGCACATGAAGAAGTGGTGGTTGTTAGAAGGGTTTTGATGAAATCACATGAAGCTAACGAGTTCAAGCCTTGTGCCTGTCTGAGTGAACACCATGAGCGAGGATATCCCTGGGAAAGGCCCTCTGCATCTCAAAGGAGGGAGTAAAGGAGAGGGAAGGAGGCACAGAGTTTCTGTACTCCACCCATTCCTGTGGGTGGGAGGTTGTGTGAGGCTTGTCCCAGCGATGCACTGTAAAAACCCTTAGGGCAGACCTTCTCTGGACCTTCAGTGTTTCCCACTGAGCATTCCTGAGCACTGGTCCCTCGTTGTAAGAAAGCTTACTGTCAAGTATGGGAAATTAAATCCCTGTCTCACACGCTCTCAGGTTCCGTGTTTCCAGTGCACAGCAGGGGCTGTAAGCAGCTGAGCTTACAGCCAGACCCACATTAGGACTGTGCAGGTTTATCTGCATTTCCAGGGTCCTGTGCCTGAGAGCATCCTCCCAGAGAAGCTGCAGGCTCTGGGCCTCAAAAGTGAGGCGGAGCCCAGGGCTGCCACGGGGCAGTGTCACACAGTGCTTCGCTGCACGGGCACTGTCCTGTCTTCTCCCTGAGACCTGAAACACAGCCTGCAGCCTCAAAAGGGTTTTATTATTATTATTATTATTTATGGTTGAGGCACTGGCCACTGAAGCAGGGAGGAGAGGAGTAACTCTTCCACGTCTCTTTGTTTTCCTACAGGACCCCTCATGTGCACATGAGCTCTTTTCATTCACTCGCAGTGGCAGGGGAAGAAAAGGAGCCTCAGGCTCGGTCCCGGTCCCTGGGGTGGCAGTGACAGTGACAGTGACAGTGACAGTGCCGTGCAGTACTCGGGAGGGCCACTGGAGGTCTGCGTGCATTTGCTTTCTCCCGCTCCCTGCTCGGCGCCGCGCAGTGCGGGATGAGCCCCCCTCGTTCTCCCTCAGCCCGGCCAGGACAGTGCACCAGCTCCCCAGGCCAGCCCTGTCCCCCGGGGCGCCTCCGCTCCCCTCCAAGTATCCCAGGGCAGCCTTGGCCTGCCTCACTCCCTCTGGCTCCGTGGTGGGGCAAAAATCCAAGAGCAAAATTCGAACGTGGGGAGATTAGCTCGTCTGGCTCCTCTCCACGGAGGAGGGATTTCCTGCAGCTGAAGCTTCACCGGCTCTCTGTTTCCCAAGGAACTATTTGCACCTTTCCCAAGTTTGGAGTGAATTCATCCTCGCGCCAGACCAGCAAGAAGCTGTCTACCTTCAGGACCTTAAAACCTCCTCCCTTTCCCTGGCTGGCTGGCACCATTGACTGGGTGATGTTGGTATTCTCACAGTAAGGCTCCTTCTTCCCAGGGTCACAGGTTGCTGTTTTCTGAAGACAGCTGCTGTCACCCAGCCCCTGCAGCTCCAGCCCTGCACCTCTTGCCTGTTATCCATCATTGCTTCCCTGGCCCCTGCTGCATCAGTGGCCCTGATTTTGTTTTTAATCAAGTTCAAATTAATTTGTGAGCTGCAGGATAATGGCATGAGTGTGTGTTTGCACAGCGGTTTCATTCTAGGAAGGTGCTCACCCACTTTCCCAGCTGGACAAACAGACAGGTACAGCAGCTGTCTGACACAGAGGGAGCAGTTCAGTGCCAACACTGAGAATGCAGGATCACAAGTGACTCAAGGCTGGCTCACTTTGGCTGTTTCAGCCCAATTTTATCCACCCACAGTGGCAGGATGGCCTCTTCCCTGCCCTGGCCTCTGCAGGGTGCCAGGATGTGCTCATTGCTCTGGACTGTGAGGCCATGGGAAGGGATTGTGCTTTTTGAATTTGCCCAGTGCAATCAACATATCAACCTCACCACTATAAAAATGCCACTGCATCTTTCAAACTTCACAAGCTTTTAGGACTTCAGTTTTAAAGGAAATAGGGCACACAAGGATCAAAACATCCCCCCTACAGCAAAATCAGAGCAACACACACACACAGAAAACCAAACTGAACTTCTCAGGAGAGCCTAGGCTGAAGCTGCTCTAGCTTTGTCTACTCAAGGAAAATGGAGACTCCTGGTTTTCCAGGCAGGTCTGCATCTAACACTGAAAACCAGTCTGTGAAACAGATGTGTGGCTGTGTCCTGCTCCAGCAGGTCTATCCTCCTGCCCCACCAGTGAACTTTGGGGTGGAACCTTTCTTGAGCAGATGTCCAGAATGCCCTTCGCAGGGGGCACATGTGAGCATTGCTGTCTGTGGCCAGCTCAGAGACTGCCCAGGGCTCCCCAAAAACCTCCTTGTAGACCCTAACTGACGATGCCCAACACCTGTACCCATGCTCAAACTGTCCCCAAGGAGGGTGCTGGACTTCTGGATCTCTGTAGAGAAGAGGACAAAGCATCAGGAAGCTGTGGGAAGTGTGATTTTAAGAACTTGAGGTCCCCCAGACAGAGAAGGGGGGATCAGTCAGATGCCTCTCTCTGTGATAGATGTTGCTTCTCCAGAAGGAGCCCAGGTCTCTGTGTCATCTGGAGTGAGTGTCCTCCCACTCCATGTACAGGGGGAAGGGGATCTGTTGTCCGTGTCTCAAAGCAGTGTGGCCTGGGGGCATCACTGAGCAGGAAAACTGGAAATACCTGAAAATTTGCCTCAGCTCCTTGCTGAGAGGCATTATGAAAGGAAAGGAAAATCCCAGCCTAGATGAAGTGCTGGAAAAACCAGTGTAAAGTCAATTCTGAACATGAGCCCAACCCACACAGGGGATGATCTATATTGCCTCCCCTGAAGCTACACACCCATTGCTGTTGGAGGAATTGGGGCATTTGCTGGACCTTGCAAGCAGTTACAGGTCAGCCTTGCAGGCCAAGCTGAAAATGTGACTTTCCTTTGCTCAGCAGCAGAACTGACTCTCAAATGCAACCAGAAAAACTTCAAGTAACCTTGCCACTCTTTTCTGCTTTATCATTGCAGAGCTCATCTTGAACCAGGGCATTTAGTAGAAGTATTTTGAGATTTTTTTACCTGTGGTTGGGTTGACATCTAATTTTCCTGTCCTTGCTACAGAATATCCTCATACCTTCTCTGTTCCAATTTTCTTCCTGTTTTCCTTTTACCTCCCCTTGGTCCTTTTCAAACTCCTTCCCCACTGCCTGCTGTCAGGCTGCAGTGCCTGCCGTGTGGAGAGTAAATAGGATGCTCCTCATCCAAGTCCCATCATAAAGCTACAGTTGTACTTTGGTGATCGTTAGTTAAAACAACCATTGTTTAAATCACCAGCAAAACAGCTGTCGGTCAAAAGTACAGTCATTAACCTCATGTTCTCCCCTTCTTCCTTAGCAAAGATGGATACACATTGACAGAGTTGTTCATGATACAGCAGATTTTGTAATAGTGCTACCCTGCTGACCCAAGCAGGTAGCCAAAATTCAGGTGGCTGGAGGTTATTTACAGCAAAAGAAGGAACTGACTGTGGAGGAAGGTAATTTTCCAAAGCGGTGCTGCTTGTTTACAAAGAAGGTGCACTGAAAATCCCAAGAAATGAGCATTTCCTGGCTCACACCACCTGTGTTATTCTCACGTGCATAAGAGCTCTCATGCTCTCAGCTTTTCTCAGGACATGTCCCCTGTTCCCTCCTCATGGCTTTGTGCTCCCAACACAGTCCCTGGACAGCCTCCCCCATACACCACGGAGCTTGGTCTGCTTGCATAGCTCTGTCTCCTACAGCTAATTGAAGTGAAAGTATCTGGTAGCATTTGAGGGGAAAACCCAACCTTTATTGTTGTTTTTTTTTTTTTTAATCTAAGCTTGCAGCAAATATTATAAGGAAGAAAGATATGTTGTCTCCCTGGGACTTCATATCCAGTGTCAGAAAATACTACTCCTTAAATGAAGATGCTTAAAATCTCTATAGAATCATAGAATGGTTTGGATTGGAAGGGACCCTAAAGATTATCCAGTTCCAATCCCCTGCCATGGGCAAAGACACCCAGACTAGACCAGACTGCTTAAAGCCTCGTCCACTCTGGCCTTGAACACTTCTTTCCTTGAAAGTATTCCTGAGATGCTGTAGATAAATCTCTAAGTAATTGCTACATAGCTCAGATTTTAATGTTGCTTTGATCTAGAACAAACTGGGGTTTCTTCAACGTAGATGTTATTGTACATTAAATGTACATGCAAGTTCCAAAATCCCCATTTGACAGAGGATAAAGCCAGCCGTGGGCGTGCACACTGTTTGGGAAACGTTCGTATCTAATTCACAACCCACAAAATTCTTTCAGCCCAAAAAAGTTGTAGGAAGAGATTAATCTTCAGAGATCCCCCGGGGAGACTTACACAGCTGAGCTAGTCACCCTGAACTCCCTTTTACATATAAACTCAACTGCTTTTAGCACATGATTCATTCCATCTATTTGAGATCCACATTGGGCCGTGAGGCTCTGTGACTCCAAAGGGGCCTGGTCTCCCACTTTGCTGTGCCCAAAGCAAAAGCCAGCCAGCTCCAACACCAGCAGAGATCTGTGTGTGTCAGCAGATCCCACCTCTGGCCCTGGTTACCAATTCATGGATTTTTACCACTTGGAAATAATTCGGCATGTCAGGTTTTATAGTGACTTATTCACAGCAACCTGACACGCAGAGAAGGAGGGAGCCCTTCATCACTGCTGTGATGGGCCACAGTGAATGGCAGAACCAGGATGTGTGTGTGGTTACTGCCAGACAGTCACACAGCACGGGAGCTGCTGCCAGTGTTGGCTCCTGAGCAGGAGATTTGTGAATCCTCAGCCCTGGGGGTCTGTGCATCGGAAAAGGGGCAGCAACACCAACACAGTCTCAGCAGGAAAGCAGCGTCCCTAAGAGAAGGTGCTGCAGAGCTGCTGCAGACAGAGGGAGTGCAAAGAGAAAACCTTGGGATGCTAATTAATCCCCCTTCGGGAAGATATTTATTAGGCAAATGCCTCACATTCATATGCATATCTGCAGTCAAGAAAGAGGCTTTTACTTTTTCCCCAGCCCAGCAAAGCAGGAGGGTGGGAGGTTGCTGCGACCAAACAGCCAGAGGTGCTGGGGGTGCTCAGCCTGCTCCAGGCATCTTGGGTCGAGCGTGGAAAAAACAGTTGAAATTACCAAGGTCCAGGTTAGGTTTAAGGAGAACCCGGAGGCAGCTGAGAAGATCTTTAAACCTGAATATCATCTCCCCTGCTCACTGATGGAGACATTGCAAAGGACAGGGTGGGAGCCACCCCTGATAGACAGCCTCATCCTGCTGGGATGAGCTGTTCCGGAATCACCGCATTAATATAACCTGGGGCAGCTTTTGCTGTCAACCAGTTAATTGCTGAGGTTGATAGATACAGCCCCTGATGAGCAAAGAATTGTGGCTGCCTGCAGCTTTTGCAGCAGAGCCAGCAGGACCTCTCCTTTTCCAGCAGACACTGAGCAGTGGGTGATGGAGGTTTGCAGGGGACCTGCTTTGGTGTTCCCGACTCCTTAGGTATAGGTTCTTTGGGAGAGCAACTGCTCTTCCTGAATTGTTTCCCTGATTTGCAATCACACAGATCTTGCTGCTTCAAGAGTTACTGTAAAATCTGGCTGGAAGATGTTTCAAGCCCAGGGCTGGACAGAAAAACTAAAATTTCAGATGAAGAGCAGAGCATGATCTTGTCACCAGGGGAATTGGTAATTCTGTTCTACATTTGCTGGGTGTTTCCTAGGGCTCATGAGAGGGAGTGACTCCCCTTGACCCAAGATGAGAGTTGCTGATTTGGGAAGGATAAATAATGGCATTTCCAAGACTTACTGGTTTGATGTGCTAATCCAAAGCAAAGTCAGCCCAAAGCAGACCTGCTGAAGGCAAAGCATGTTTCTTACTGAAATACCCAAACCTCCTCAGCCCCCACAGTCACACAGCCTGCCCTCATTATCCCAGACTTTTTCCCCAACGTACCAATGGATCAAACATCTCTACAATCTGCTGTTTTACACTGAGCAGCAAGAGCTTCTGAGAGCACTGGCATGACATTCAAACTTTAAACTGTCCATCTTAATTAAATTAGTTCTATCCGTGAGGTTCAGCAGTCGGTCATGGCATGTGGGAGATTTACCCTCAGGTCCTGGAGGAGCAGAAGTAAACTCAAGAGTAAAATCCTCAGTGACTTGGGATGACAACTGTGTTCTTAAAGACCAAAAGCTCTTGGCAGAGCAGTTGCCTTGCCAGCAAGCTGCTGTTAACAATATCCTTTTCATTCCAGGGACCCAAATCTGCCGTCTGTGAACCTGACTGGCTTTTGCAATTGATTTCAGAGAGGCCCTTAATTTTCACTGACATTTGCTTCAGTCAGTCACAGCTTTCAGCTCCTCCTTCCCTCCTCCCCATTGTGCAGCACCCCCAGAACCTTCCCTTCCCCTGCATTTACAGAGAAAGCTGAATCCTGGCTTTGCAATAATAAAGGCAAAGTTTGGCATTTGTACAGTGAGGAAAGACTCAGGAAATCTGGTCCAGTGCTTTGTGTCTTCTTTGAGTCACTGCATGATGGTGCACAAATCACTGCGTCCCTCTGTGCCTCAGTTCCCTTGCTGTGGCCAAGGATGATACCCCCTTATCTTGGGGGAACAGGAGATATTAATTACTGCTCATAAGATGCTCAAATGAGGCAGCATGAATCGTAAACAAGTATTTAGTGCTTTTCTAAAGATAACTCATCTGCAAACACTCATGTCCATAGCCCAGAATTGGGAGCTCCCTTGGCTGTTACATAACTGCAGTAGGTTGTTTATATATATATATATTTTTTTTTTTTTAAGGAGTTGTTTTCATTACTGTAGTAATTTCATAAATAAGGAATGCATCTTACTAGAAAGGATGAAACTAAAATAAATGCCTGCTTAACCCAGGCATGTGGGAACTAAGCATTATCTTAATTATATTTCTGAAACAGCAACCTCCTATCTTTGGCCCGAAGCTTTCAGATTACAAAGGCAAACATTGCCCTGATTTTTTCAGCTTTTTCCTCCCCATCCACTGATTCTTTGTGCTGGTGAATTTGGGGCTGCCAGGTACCTCCCAAATGAAGGAGGTACCAAACTACTCCTTCCTTGATGAGATGAGATGTTAGGGGAGGATGCAGGGGTGCCATGTGCCTTGCCTCTCCTCAGTGGGGTGATCTCTCTCCCACGGGAGGCTCCACTTTTGAGCAGGAGATGCTCTTTTGGCCAACTCATCCACTATTGTACCTGTGCCACGATGCCTTTTATAATCCCATATTTTAATCTCCAGTGCAGACAGTCACAGGCTGTGGGAGCTGGGGGTTGCTCCGGCTGCAGTTGCAGGCGATGCTCGTTAGAAAGGGGAACTCTGCGGGTGCTCAAGCAGCCTGGCAGCTGCAGTGCCTGGCCACGAGTAGGTCCCACAGCCACCCGAGGAGCAGCTTCTCACTGGGGATGCCCAATGCAGCACAAGCCTGTGGGGTGCTGGCACTGCTCCTCTGGGTGGGAAGGCTTCCAAGTCCTTATCTAAACCTTCCTCCCTCCCTTCTCTCATACTCCTGAACTATTTTTAATAGAAAACTGAAGCAATGAAACCACTATGAAATCATCACAGTGAAATCAAGCTTTAGCTTGAAGCAAAGACCCAGTCACTGCGTCTTCCTGAGGACTAAAGAGTCGCCTGTGAGCTCCGGGAAGGCAAATCCCGCAGAGTTCCAGTGACACAGCCGCACTCCCTGACGGCAGAGTTCATCTCTCAGGACACGCAGGGATGAAACTTGTAGGGAGGGTGTACGGGTGCACCTCACACGTGCACCTGCCAGGGAGACACGGGGATGTTAACGAGAGATGACTGCACGGGGGGTGCACAGGAGCACCTCACCGGAGGAAGAGGCAGAGATGAAACTTTGATGGGGTGTAAGGGTGCACCTTGCAGGTGAAGGCACGGCTGAGGCTCGCAGGGGTGGCAAGTCTCAGGGGGGTGCACAGATGAAGTTTGAGGAGAGACACAGCTGTTACGGCTGGGGGTTGTCACCGGGCAGGGGGAGGCGCAGACAAAGCTCTCAGGGGATGCACCTCACGGGACTGGGGGGCTCCGGGGCCTCCCGTGTCCCCGCCCAGCATCCCCCGCCCAGCCCCGTCCCTGCACCGGCCGCGCACGGCGCATGCCTCGGGCAGATGCCGGCCGGTTCCAACCGGGAGAGGCCGAAGCTTTTCGGGTCCTCCTCCCTGCGCATCCCCCCTCCCCCTCCATCTCGCCTCACCGCCCCGCGGAGAGGCGCGGAGGCGGCTGGGCCGGCCGCGCTCCCTGCACCGCGCAGCGGCGTGGGCACGGCAGGAAAAGTTACTGACCGGGGGGCGCTGAGGGATGGAGAAGGGGATTTACTCGGGTTTGGGACGAGCCGGGGGCCGCGCGGCTGCACCTCCCAGCCCGTTCCGCTCCCGCAGGGCGTTCCGCGCGGGATGGCGGAGCTGGGGCGCTAATGTCCTTACCCAA
>JANPWX010000653.1:1571378-1718762 GCA_024734555.1 Trochalopteron elliotii | reverse complement strand
CCGGCCGGCCGGCCGGCCCTCCCTCTCCGCGGCTCCGCGTTCCCGCAGCGCCCCGCGCGCTCCCGCAGCGACTACTCCAGAAAGCTGCTGAGTGCACAGTGCGTTCGCAGTAGATACACAGTTACATAAAAAATTAATTAATAACCCCCTTCCGCGTGCACCGCTATATGCGGGCAGGGATGCGCGGCCCCCGACTCTCCGCGCAACCCCGCGCCGTAGTAATTTGCAAGGGGCGGTGCAGGGATGGGGGGGCAAGGGGGAGGTGTCCCGCCCCCCCGATCACATGGCGACCCCGCGCAGCCAATGCGGGGGGCTCTAGGACCCCGGGGACCCGCGGCCCCCCCCGCCCTATAAATGCCTCTCCAAAATGCAGCGGGGCTCCTTCCTCCCGTACCGCCCGGCCGCGCTGCTCTGCGCCCCGCTGCCCGCGGGTCTCCGTGCCGGCTCCGCGCCCCGCTCTTTCCCCCTCCCCTTTTTCCTTTTTTTTTTTTTTTTTAATCTTATTTTTTTGTTAATTTTCTGACACCTCCCCTCCCGTTTTTCTCCTCGCCCCCTCCCCGCGGCCGGTTTGCATGCATTGTCTGTCTCCCAAGATGGTTTGTGAGACCAAGATTGTGGCGGAAGATCATGAATCAATCCCGGGATCCAAAAAAGACACGATCATTGTTTCCTCCTCCCAGATGTGGCCCTCTTTGGCGGGCTCCCCTCCCTCACCCCCACCTCCCCTCACCCCACCAAAAGAAGACCCCAGGCGCGACAATGTCTATATCCGCGAATTCCACCCCTCGGAACAGGAGGTGGTGCGCCGCATCTTTTACGAGGGGATCATGGAGCGAATCCCCAACACGGCGTTCAGGGGGCTGAAGCAGCAGCCCCTCACTCAGCTGCTCTACGGGCTGCTGGCGGGTGAGTATCCGCTCCCTTTTGGGGAGGGGGGCGCCGGGTTTATTCGCCGCTGTGGGTCTTCACAAAATGGTCGGGGAGGCGGGAGGCGCCGGGGACCCGCGGGCGCGGTGCGGCCGGGGAAGCGCCGCAGCATCGTGCGGGGACCCGCGGAGCCGCAGCGCTGCGGCGGGGACAGACGGGCTGGGAGGGGGAGCCTTGCGCCGCCGGGGATGCGCGACCCTGCGCGGGTGTTAAGGACGGAGAGCCGTGACGGGGAGGTCGCGGCGGGGGTGAGGGTAGAGCAGTCGTTCTGGTTGTTGCAGGGCTTGGGGGTGCGGGGAGGGGAGCGGAGCGCTCCGCGCACTGGCCGCCCCCGCGCAGCCCGGCGAGGGGGGCACGGCGTGCCGGCGTTGCCTGGAGACAGCCGGGCCCGCCGGTAGAGCGGCCCTCATGTACCCCCCGGCGTGGGGAGAGGGGGTACCCCCTGCAGCAGCACCGAGCCGCGGCGTCTCCTCACCTCCCCGAGTTAAATGCCCAGAAATAGCGCTTGCAAGGTGTCCCCTCCCCGTGCCAATAATTAATAATGCGTGTCCCCTGCCCCGAGAGGGCTTTGGGGTGGTCTCCTGCCCCCGGCGGCTGCAGGCTGATCGCACCCCATGTCACAGACATCAGGGAGGATGGGACCCCACGCGGGAGGGGAACCCCGGCTGGCGTTGGGGGGAGCAGGGGGACCCAGCCGGTGGCTCTGGGCCGTGCCGGAGAGAGCCGCCGGCTCAGAGACGCCCGCAGAAGCCCCCCGGGATGGGAGCGGGCAGAGTGGCTGCCCTGGGAGTCGGTGCTGATGGAAATAGCACTGCCGCAGTGGCGAACACATGGCTGCGGAGCGGTGCCCGCAGCGCGGCTCCTCCACCCGGCCGCGTTCCGGGGACAGCGAAGGGCCCTGGGGTGTGCGGGCCCCTCGGGGTCCCCACGGCCCCGCTCCGGAGGGGCTCGGTGGGCCCTGCCGTGGCCTGGCGGCATCCTCCCCACCGGCTCCTTCACGACCTCATAAACTTCTCCGCGTTATCTCGTCGCGATGCGCCGTCCCTTAACACGATAATCTCGAGAGCGTGAATCGTGTGTGTACTGCAAATGTATATTTTGATTGTGCTTGTTTTATTGATTTGTTTTTATAATGAGTTTGTATTCCGAAATCAACACTAAATTCTCTTTTCTGACAGGTGTCGTTTATTTCTCTTCCTTATCTCCATAGTAATGTGCTTTGTTGTGACCAAGTCCTTCCTGCTGACCTGCTGTTTGCCCATCTTTCTGATGGGCATGAGGTACTACTTCAGTAGAAAAGTTATCCTGCACTATCTCGATTGTGCGCTGCACACGGACATGTCCGATATTGAGCAATATTACATGAAACCGCCAGGTGAGTACGAATTCCCTGAGGGAGCCTTCCTTCCCCCAGCCTGCTGGGGAACATGGCTGCTCCCTGCTGCTGGCGCCTTTTCCTCCTGTCAGCAGCACTGAGCAAGCTCAAAAGTCGCCAGAATGCAGCTCTTTAGCCACACTAGGCACAAAGCCATCTCTGGTTTTGGTTTGGGTTTTTTTTTGCTGATTTTAGTTTTTTAATTTTTTTTTTTTTCATTGCTCCCCCTGCCCCAAGTGCCTAGTCATCCCAGGCAGCCTCTGCCCACCCCTGGAGCACTGCTGGGTCCCACAGCCACCCCGGGGACCGGGCTGAGGGTGCTTGGGGACACTGAGGCTGGAGGATGCGGGTTATTCACTGCAGCCCGGGTCCACCCCAGCCCTTACACCCTGAGCTTGGTGTTTCTTTGCTCCATGCATTTGGTATTACCTCTGACAGCAGGAGGAGAGGGAGATGAAAGGCCTTTTAGCCCAAATGTTTAGAGGAACCCATTTTAGCTATTGAGCCCATTTTCCCGTGTCATTCTTGAACATTCCTTAATGCAGGTGTTTTGGAAGAGGCATGGATCAGGTATGTAAAGGGCTGCTGCCACATAAGCTTGCCCTAACATGGGTTCATCCCTTTGTTACATATATGCATATAATTAAAAATGCAACATCTAATGATAATATTACATTGTTAAGCTGTAAAAGATAACTTATGTAATCAAAAAAAAAAAAGTCTCTTTAGAACCTGTCAGGTGCTATTTCCCTTTTTGTAGGCACACATCCGTATTGAGGACAAGAGCAGGGGGATCCCTGGGCAGTCAGTTGGGGTTTGAGGTTTGCTTTTGGTGGTCGCAGAGTGCTAGTGATGAGCTGGAAAAGCAAGGTGAGGACGATATCCCAGCTTAGTTCCATCTTCTTGGGGTACCTGCTTTCTTCTTGGTACCTACTGTGTTGTTTTCCCATGTGACCATGTTTTTGCTGTATCATTTGCTGTATCATTCCTGTTCCCCAGGTGTGACAAACCTCTCCCTGGGCACTTCTAGGAAACTGCTGGGAACTACAATAGCTGCAAAGCTTCTCTCACTTCTAATATGCAATGTTACATTTTGCTAAAATGTTGCTCCTCTTAAGAAAATTATTAACTAGCTTAATTTAGCTTTCTCTTCCCGTCATAGTGCATATCTTACACAGATTTTGTCCCATCTTACACACAGGGTGTGTTTCATTTACAGGGTTTGTTTTTGTAAAAATTAAGTGATGTGTGACTTGTATTTAAAAAGCTCAGTCTTGATTAAAGGCGGTGTCACAGAAATAAAAGGGCTCATAGCAAAACGTTTCTGCACCTCTGTAGTCAGGCCCAGCAAAGTATTATGCTGGAGAAAACATCAGAAGATTCCAGTAGAATAAGAATGTGTAATATGGAATTAATAGCTGTTTGAGCTGCTTAGCTTGTTAATGCTCAGGACTTGCATGGTCGCAATGTAGAGGGATCACAGTGCCTGTATTTATAACACTAGCAGACAGAGAAAATAAAGGAAAGGGACTCAAAGTAATGCCCTCGATTTTTTTAGGGTCTGTAATGTAATTTGGTTCAGCTGTGTTGCCAACATATCTTTGAAATGTTAGCATTGCTTTTATTTGGTACCTGAAAGAGCTAATTGCGACTTTAGAGCAAGTGTGTGGGCTTTAATTTTTGACAGAATTTAATCATGTAATTAGGCTTCTACCATGCCATAAAAAACAGATTTATGGGATTGTTGGTGCTTGTTAAATGTTCTTGATGATAGTGGTGTTGGATAAAGGGACCAGAGAGGCTTTGGGGTCTGGGAAGGAGAGGGGTGTCTGTGCATTGGAACCAGCACCGTCCGTGTGCCATGAATCCATGTGGTGGTATTTGGTGTAGCTGTGCACAAGGTGTGAATCCAGTGGTTTGCTCCTGTTTCCTCCAAAAATGCAGTTGGTGGATTTTTTCCTCTAGGACAGCAGTATAAATACAGTCATCCTAGAAAATCCCAGAGTTTTGTGCACTTTGAAGGCTGGCTGGCTGAAGACCCGAGGAAGGCAGCAGTGTGCTGCACTGGCATTGCCCGTCCCCCCCAAAGGACAGAACAATGGCAATAAAACAAATTCAAGCCCCAAGTTTGTCTTTTATTTGCCTAGTTTACAAATTAGCACCCAGGCAGAAATTATTGCAGTGGGAATGACAAGGGCTTGTTGTATTGCTGCAGCTGAGATATTCCTGAGAGCTTTCTCAGTGAGGTGTTAAGAGAAGAGCTGGTCACAGCAAGAGCAATGGGGTGTGGGTCCCAGGGTCAGAGAGGGTCTCAGAGAGGCTGGACATGGCCAGAGCTCGACTAGACAAGTTAAACCCAACTTGATACAACTGCAGCTTGGCCTGGGAGTATGACCAGGCAACTTCCTGCTCCTTCTTCAGAGAATCCATTTTTTCCTCGATTTTTTTTTTCCTCAACATGGAAAAAAAGAGGAAGGGAGTATTTTTGTGGTAGGGTTATGAATTGCTGTTTCTCAAGGTGATGAATGCAAAAGTAGAACTGGCACATGGTCTTAAGGTCTTGGATAAAGATGTTGGTTGCAGCTTTGCTGAGGTCTTTGCCCTTGGAATCTAAGATACCCAGGCACAAAAACCTGTTGTTTGCAGTCAGCTCTGTGTGGTGCCCAGGGCTGGGGCACTGTTGTAGAGAGTATCTACAGCAAATAGGCTCTGGTAAGGCAGGAATTTACAGCGAGGGGATATTTTAACTATTAAAATGGATCATTCTTGGTGGTATTGTGGAAGAATCCACAAAACATTGGGGCAGTTTTATAACCAAGCCAAAAGGACACAGTTTGCAGTGGGATACCATGAGCACCCAGGTTAATGATTAGTGTTGAACAATTCCATGAGTTACACCATATTGGGGTTTTTCTTCTGCAGTTTTTTTTTAACCTCTCGCCTCCAAGTTAGTTATTGTTTGAATTTTCCTCTGGTGGGTTTTGTATGAAGTGAAAAATATGTGTTGACAGTGATTTTGCAGAAGTACACTAGCCAAAATTTAGATCTTTGTTTTCTCTTGCCCTCCTACACTTATGCCAAGGGTCTAGCAGAACGTTTGGGCCAGTGCTTAGCTTGGAGCTTGTACACAGCAGTGTGACTTGAAATTGCTTTCAATATGAAAGGAATTGTTTTTGTTGAGTACATGCTGGAGTCTTAAAACAGGAGGTTGAATGGTTCAAACACCTTCCTGAGCTCTTTTTAAACTCACATTTTTCATTTTAAAATAGCACTTATAGGAATTTACCTTTCTTTTTTTTTTCCTTCTTCAAAGGCTATGAAAAAAGACTGCTGGAATGGTGAAAAATGAAGGAATTGGATAATGGGCTTAATTGTCAACCAGAGTAACAAGCTCTAGTAAACAAAAAAAACATCCAATGAAAACCAACCAAAAAAAGGGAATTAATTTTAAATAGAGCCCTGCCTCTTGCATTTATCCAGACAAAAAAGATGAGCACAGCTGGAGTGTCTTTTATGGTCTGATGATTTTGATGACTAATCAATTTTACAGTGTCTCTTCAAGCTTCTCTCCCAGTTGGTTGTGTTGTATGTTTTTTTGCACTGGTTGGTGTGTTAGAGATTCTTGTGAGGCTGAGGTCTCAGCTGGAGAGCTTGTGGAAACCAAGACTCCTTGTGTCCAATGTAAAACTGCTGCTCCCCAAAGCCACTGCAGCTGGGCCTTTGGCTGATGAATTTCAGTGTCTCTCTGTGGTTGTTTGAAGAGTTGCTGCTGGCTGTCCTGGCAGGGTTTGCCGAGGGGTGCATGCCTGACCTGGTGGTGCAAAGACCTGGTGGTGGTGGCAGCTGGCCTTTGTCAGGGTTTTGGGGACTGGTGACAAATTTGGTGGCTGCATTGCAGCGCCCAGTGCTGCATGGACAGACAGCAGAAATGGGCAGCCTGGAGAGCTGAGGCTGCAGCACCTGGTGGGGTGTTGAGGGTGTCTGCCTGGGATGGTGCAGCAGCTGAAGCTGGGGTGCTGCTGCAGGAGGTGTGGGTCACATCAGCCACACCAGCTCAGGGCTCTGGCTTTTGGCAGCGGCTGCACAGCTCTGGCTCTCGCTCTGTGGGCGGGCAGGCACCTCTGGTTGCCTCATGCAGGGTGCTTTGCTCTCCTGCTGCCATCCAGGCTGAGCAGAGCCTTCCTGTCCTGCTGCCCTTTGTCCCCTGTATGTGACGGTGCACGTGAAGAGCCTGCACAGATATCCCGACCTCCCTGGGGGACAGAGCCCTGAGGAAGAGGGGGATGGCTCTTTAGGGTTCAATTTCTGCTGCTCCTGGGTGGCACATTCCTCAGCTGAGCTCAAAGAGGGGATGTCCTGCCCGTCTTGGCAGAGGTTCTGGGATCATGTCCCTCTGCCAGAAGGACATCAGCTGAGGTGGGTCCAGAGGTGGGTTGTGAGGAGGTGAGATCCTGTTTGCTGCCTCTGCCTTTTGAGGTGTCCTGCACCTGCAGTGAGGTGTTTGTCTGGGTAACAAGCAAGTATTTGTGTCTTGCATCAGGTCGTTTGGCTGTGGGTTTTTTCCCTCTGGCATGATGTTTGCAAGGTGAACAGCTGGTTGTGAGTCGTGTGGCACCTGCTACCTCTGCTCCATAAGTGCTGAACCTCAGGGAGGCTCAGAGGTGAGCACCAGTGACTTTTGGGGTGCAGGGAAAATACAGGGTCTACCTTGGGAGGAGATCCTCAGCCCTGGAGCCATGGTTGCTCTGCCGTGCCTAAACCCTTCCAAAGACACAGGGAGAGGGGGTGGGGGGCTATTACTTCCCACTGAGCCCCCGGGCAGAGAGGCAGACACAGGGCCCAGTTCTTCTGCATTCTGGATAATGCTCAAGCTGCTAGATAAGCAGGAGTGAAGCTGCCGAATGATAACATTGTTTGGAAAGAATAGAGCAGCTCTTGCTTTGCAAAGAAAAGGCTCAGTTAACCTGAGTGGACTCAGGGCTGCTGCTTCCCAGTGGAGGAATGTGTTTTTGGAGAGCCCTGCCCCACTCCTGGTGCCCAAGAGGCAGCTGGAATCTGAAGCATCCCTATCTGCAGCATTTCTTGCTGGCTTATGCAGTGCCCTGACCTCATGTATCTGCCAAACCCCTGAGCTGCCTGTCCTGTATTGGGATTTTCGTGCTTGCCTTTCCCACACTGCCTTGTAGAGTGGTGAGGAGTTCTGTGTGGGGCTGGGAAACCCATGGGAGAGGCTGTGTCCTTATCTCCTCCTGGGTGTTTCCCAGCTCTGCTTCCTATCACTGCTGGGAACTGAAGTTAGGTCTCCTTGGGCAGAGGAGGGTCTGTCCTGTGATCCTATCACTGCTGGCATCTCTCTGCAATTCCATGAGAGTGACCTCCATAGCAGAGAGATCCTATAAGATTAGGATTACAGATTTCTCATATACTTTATAGTGAGGGGTATTTTGTCACAGTATTTCCAAAGCTGACCTGCAAGTGGGACAGTCAGGGATTCTTCAGCTCAGCCATTTCTACTGTTGCTTTTGGGTTTCTACAACTTAGCAGCATGGAACTGCCTGGTTTGGCATCTCTCATCTCCAGTGCAGAGGTTTTTGGGAAGCAAGATGAAAAGCAACTCATGTTTCCAAATGTTAAGGATGTGCTTTGTCCAGCATTTGTAATGAGCTGAAATATTTTGGTTTTATTTGAATAATGTAAAATGTCTTTAGAGTTGGCTCCCAAAACCCACCTCCTCTAACACTGGCGCTCCATCACTGGTGGCTGCCTCATTTTGCTGTGCTGGAGTCTTGGCTTCTCCATCTGAAGGCAGCCCCGTCCTGCAGGCGTGGGACATGGGCACAGTGAGGAAGGCAAAGTGATGCTGGCACCAGTTCCTCCCCCCACCTGAATTCCCATAGCTGACCAAGGGCTGTCCTGCTCCCAGCACCAAGCACAATGCAGAACCCCAGCCCAGTGCTGCAGCCCTGCTGATAAGAGCTAGGGTAGATCAGGAGGTGACAGAACTTGGGTCCCCTGCAGTGCTGAGACACTTGGGCCAGCTCTGCTCAACCCCCTGGAGGGCCTGCAGGGTCTTTCTACCTCACAAGAAAAAAAAAATATTTCCCCCACTTTAGGGGGGCTCAGGTACTGCAGAGTAGAAGCACAATGCTCTTGGCAAAGGGCCAGCATAGGAAACCTGGAGTTGCCTGATGAGGGGAGCAGTCTGGATTCAGGGCTGTGTCATCCACAGCCAGTGGAATAAACATGTTTATGGGCAAGCTGCTGCAGTCTCCCCCCTTTCTATTTATTTATTACAGGAGCAGGAACATATGCAACAAACGCATTACTCAATGTGCATATCCATAACATAAAAATAGCTCTCCCTTTAGATCCACAAGTTTGGCACAGTCCCATGTCAAAACTAGATGAAAATAGATTTTATAGTAAATTTTGCAGAGTAATATGACCTTTTTTTCCCCCCATGTGTTCAAGAATTCTCTCTAAAAGTAGCCAGTCCCTCATGGACATGACCATCACTTAATGCAGCAGTGTTTGAGTTGTAGCAATGACTGGGTGGATGTGATGTTACTGAATGTAAGCTTGACCTGTAGGTGTTTAAAATCTTCAGTACATGCCAGTGCTGATCATTAATCTTCAGTACAAGAGGTAACCAATTGTGTAAATTGAACATCAGTAGGTTTTTTTAGGCACAGTGGACTTCTCAAGACCAGTAAACAAACCATGCTGGGACTAAGGAACGTGAAGGAGGCAGGGACATCAGGTGTTCTGGGTTTTTTTCCTAGCTTTGAGTAATTTTTTTAATGTTTTCTCCAGTGTTACATATTTTCTGGCATGGTTGTATGCAGTTAATCAGGACTGTTAGTGAATAAATCAAAACGGGTTCTGACTCCAGAATTTTGTTCACAAGTTTAAATGCAAATTTATTACTCTTATAAAGGGTTTTCGGCACCTCATTTTCTTTCTCTTGCTTTCTTAGGCCAAGATTTAAAACAATTGCCCAAAAGTTTGTTTCAGGTTAAGATTTCATAATAGCCTAAATTTACGCTCTGTGTTGGATATCTGACTAGTGGCAGGAGTTTTAAAGGAGTTTACAAAGCTTTGAGCCCCTCTGACACTGAATTTTGGATGTAGGAACATGAAAAATCTTATTCTCACATTGTTATATTTGTTTATTATATTCAGCCTCTTAGGATTACCCAAGAGTGGTCATGTTGTTGCCTCTCAGTGTGCACCACCAATGCTCTTAATATTTTAGAAATTGCCATTGGGGATTGCTCTCTACTTGAAGACCTCTAAATATGTTGAAAAATAGCTGGTTTTATGTAAAAGTGTAAATACATGGCCTGATTTTTCAAGAAGGCAAACCATTCAAAATCTCCCTGAATTTCAGAGTGGATTTCTGAAATTCTTTCTGTCGGCCTAGATCTTGTTCCAGGCAGGTTACATTTAATTCCTCAGGATGGGAATGACCTGTGGGGTGGCCATGAGCCCCTCGAGGACTCTGAGAGCATTGTTTGCTGGTGTATTGCAGAGAGCATGGTTTTATTTTGGTAGTGCAGTGCTGGGGATCTGTTACAAATAATCACATACTTGATGCTATTGCCTTCCAGGCTACAGTAAAAAGAAAGACCTAGAGTGTTTTGCTGGTATCTGGTTCTGTGATGAGCTGAGGGATGTATGAGCCTTTGTTGTTACTTTCTGCATCAGCAAAACAGGGAGCTTCAAAGTGTATTTTTAGATTTTCTTTTTCCCTTTTATTTTTTTTCCATTCTGTAGAAAGCTGAGGCATCATTTTGTTATGCTGACAGGTGGCTAATGAAAGGAGTCTTAAAGAAAATCCAAAGATAGCAGCATGTCTTACCTAGTTTCTATTGACAGATTTATTCCTTGTAACCAAATAATAGGATTTGGGGGTTTTTTTTGTTGGTTTTTTTTTGTGTTTTGGTAAGGGGGACACATAGAATCACCAAGAAGCCTCATGTCCTTTATTAAGGATGCATCAAAAATTAGTTCATGGTGGTCTGGTCAGAGGCAGTACAAGCTGTGGTATCTGTTACAGATGGCTTTGAGCCATTCTTTTAAGTCATCTATTGACCTGTTGGACCCCAGCAATCAATTACAATTTATGACAGCATATAATTCATTATCTTCTATAACTGTTTGAAGAGTGTTTGTTTCAAAAAGAAAAAAATGTATTTCTACAGGATAATTCTAAAATGTAGACCTGTGATTCCCAGGGCTTAATGGCAAGCTGGGCTTCTGCTTTAAAATAGGATTCTGAGACTGAAAGGAGACATTTCAAAATTGGTAATGGGAGGCATGTATTACAGTTGTATTTTTAAGTGGCTACATGAGATATTGTTATTTAAAATGGGATTTGCAACAGTGTAAATGATAATGGAATAATACAAGGTATTAGTCCCACCGCTGCCTGTCCTGCTTGAAATTGTAACTAGCAAGTCATGTTTGTCACTTAAAATTCATGTGTTGTTTCTAGGAATTATCCAAGTGGCAAAATTGGAAACCAGAGGTTTTGTGAGAAAATGGTTTTGCAGTTCAGGAACTGGAAAGTAAAAGGAAGGATAGTTTTGGTCCAAACTAAGCTGATTTACTATTCCCTCTCTGGTTTTTCACTGTGATGAAGCAAGGATCTGTGTTTTGTGGAGGGTGTAATGCTTTTTTCAGCCCAAAATGGGGTGGTTGGCTGTTACAGCTTTCCTTAAGAAGCACAGGTCAGACCCAAGTACAGAGAAGATATTGACTGTGATAGAGCCATGATGGGGGTAAGTGTTTGTTACCCTTCAGGCAGGTCCCACTTTGCATAGCACTACTAAATCTATACTGAGTCAGTGCTGGGATTTCAGGCATCCCAGCCCTGTTTGAATTACATTCTTAGGTATTTTATACTGGTGTAGTAGTTGAAGAAGTGGTGTTCAGGGGTCCATCTCTGAAGTCCTGGCTGCTGGGGCATCCATCCCCTGTGATCCTTGCAGGACTGAGCTGTGTGCCCATGTCCTGGCCAGCAGTGCTGGGGGCTGAGCTCTGTGCAGGGTTTGTGCCAGCCTGCCTTTCCTCTGCCTTTCATTTTCCACCTTTGGTGAATTCAGGACAAATGTGTGAATTGTTTTGCATTGACAAAAACCTGCATTTTTAACTAAACTGCTTGCCTAGGTTTACCAGTAATTGCTAAACAAGCTGCTCCCACTCTCCCTTGCCAGTGTGCTCGAATCCTGACTTGGAAATCAGCATCAGCAGTGCAAGTTTGTTTGCTTTTTACAGTTGTGACTCTTGGGCTCTGTGCTAGTGCTGCTTATTGAAATGGGGGATGCTGGACCAGCTGTCTGGTCATGAGTAGCTCCTCAGTGCACCTTGCATTCAGCACCCATTTCAACAGCTATCAGATAACCAGCAGTGATTCCTTGAGGTTTGTGGGTTTTTTCCATTTTTTTTTCCTTCTTCCATTCCCTAGCACAGCAGTTCTATATCCCACGTTTCCAGTCTTGGGTCAAACTGCAATACTTGCATTCCTTTGAGTTCTGCTCAGCTCTATTGTCCATCCCTGTGTTGAATTCTCCAGTGATTTTTGGTCTGGTCTGCTTCTTGCTTCACTCATCACTTCTGGCATTTCCCATAGGTGGTGGTCCTCTACCCAGGATCCCTCTGTATCTCTGATTTTCCCCTTCCATCAAACTTTTCAATTTATGTGCCTTTACCTAATTTTATTGTATATGTACTTTCTTCTCTTCTTAATTTGTCTGGATATTTAGCATGGTGAGTGCAAGTGTTTTTTTATTTTTGGTAGGACACTGGGAATAAGAAAGATGAGAAAATAAACAGAAGTCAGCAGTACGAGGATATTATGTCTGCTAAGCTGAAAACAGTGCATCAGTGCACAAACCCACATGTCACTGGTGGGGGGAAAACATTTTACCTAAAGGCAAATGAACTGCCAGCAGCATTTCTTACACCTTCTTTAGAGCATCTGACTCACATCACTTCCAGATGTATCCACTGATCTTTTCCCTTATGACTTTTCTTACAAGCCTAATCCTTCCCATTTTAACAAGATATATAAAATCGTTATTGCAGTCAGAGTGCACAAGAAAAAAAACCTAAACCCAACCACTTCATTTTCTGAGGTTGGGTTTTGAGAGCTTTTTGTTCTTTTTTTGGAGGTGCCAAATCTGTTCATCCTCCCTGGATCTAGATAACAGCATCAGAAACACTGTATAACACTTCTGGTGGGAATCCAGGGAAGACCTAAATCTGTAGTCTTCCATTTTAAAATAATGTTAAATAGTAGAACTGCAAAGAGAAGCTTTTGAAAACAGCCTGGTTTGGAGCACCTGCCATTTCCAAGTGCTAATTCAGATGATGGTTTGTGAGATGCAGAGCTATGAAAGCAAGGCAGATACCTGGCTGCTGTCTGCTGAACAGCAGTGAGCACCCTTGTAAAGTCCTCCTTGGTGGAATTACATCGTTAGCAGTGGGATTTGTTGAAAAAGAGAGAAAGCAAGGAGGGAAGAAGTTATTTTACAATAGCAATGCTAATGAGAGATTTATTTTTTTAAAATCCAAAATGCTTAAAAGGGGCATTTGTAAAACACATTTTCAATCTTTTGCTGCTTGTAAAGTCAATTAGATTCACTTAATGGCTCTGAAAATCTACGTCTGGTGGGGTTTCAGAAGCTGTCAGTGTTCAGAGGATAACATCAAGCTGTGCCTCTGGACAGTGATTTTTGTTTGGGAATAAGCCGTCATCGGGTTTTACGGGGCTTTTTTTGAGCCATCAGTAGTCTGAAAAACATCAAAGCATCTGCAAGGATTCCTGAGAAGTGGGAACATTTTTCATGGATAACTCAAATAGCTAAAGAGGATTTCAGTGAAATTTTAAAAAAATCTTCGCATAACCCCCTACATTCACTGAGACTGAACTCTTGAGACAGTTTGGCTTAAAGATCCAGTGGAGCATTTGCTTTAACTTAATCATGGGCTTAAATCCCTTGTCTCTTACTGGGAGTTTAGCATCTACTTAGGGGCAGTATAGGTCCAAGTGCTCTTTGGACAGTTACAGGAGATCTGTGACTTAAATGGTGGTAAACCTTGGCTTTGCTTTATGTGCTGTCAGCTGCCTGCAAGATGAATTTATGATGTTTTAGGGAAGACTGATGCATTGGAAAAAAGACTTGGAGTTGTGATCCTGCTCTTGGATATATTCATTCTGCTGTGTCCTGATACTGTGTACAGGGGTTTAGTGTTCTTTGTAGATGGGACAATCCAACAGATCCTCAAAATACTGCAGTTGTACCCAGTCTTCTGTGGATTTGCATCTCTTCTGGCTCTGGTTGCTGTAGTGCTGTTCCTGTTTGTAAGTTGATCCCCTTTCCACAGGTCATTTGTGAATGAGCGTGCCTCAGGCTGAGGGTGCAGGCATGAAGGTGTCTGCTTTCACTAGCCCTGAGCAGCCTGCCCTTCATCCCTGCATTTGCCGTGTGTCTTCCTGATGGAACGAGACATGGCCTGTTACCTGCTCACTCCAGTAATTTATTTCACAGATGTCTTTCAAATCGCCAGCTCTTGTGACTGGTATTGAGGCTGGGGCTCACATGGATGTGGGGTGTAAGGAGATGATAGATGGTTATCACAGGGGATCTGAATTAGGCTTTTTTGGCCTGATTGTTCTGGCATAGTAGTCTGAATGCGTGGCAAAGTGGGGTTTTTTTTCTTTTTTAGTTTTAGAGATGTAGAGATTGACACATGTAATTTTCATTTTCTGTTAATGCATCATCCACAATATGTCCATTGTCTGTGCCCAGCCTGACAGATGTTTGTGTATTTATGGATGTGGAATTTTCTCTCACTGCCACGTTAAATAAATGTGCCAGTTTGAGTCTGGACTAGTGAAGCTCAGTAGAATTATACCCAAAGCACATTGGCTTTGATGTGCTGGGAGAGTGATGTAGAAAAATGTTGGCTTTCAAAGGAGTGGACATCCTGATGTGTGCTTTTTCTGCACTGTGGCAGGGCTCTGGCCTCACATGGGGTGTTGCCACTGTTTTGCTGAGGGTTAAAGGTTGAAGTAATGTGTGGGGATGAAGGCTCCAGCTGCCTGGGGGGTCTTTCTGGAGTGGGCACCCTGCTCTGTTGAAAGACATTCCTTCCTGTGGCAGGGAACTGGAGCCAAATGATTTTTAAGGTCCCTTCCAACCCAAATCATTGTAGGATTCTATGAGTCGTGGGAGAAGGAGGTGAAGTCCTGAGGCAGTGTTTGCCCACCTTGATGTGTCAGGCTCCACAGAGTGGGAGTGGGGGAGCCCTTTACCTTGGCATACACAGGTGGGACACACTGGAGCAACCTCACCCCAGGGCTTTCTTTGGCTGAGTTAGGGATAAATATAGCAGCCCCCCAGGGGTTACATATTCACAGTAAGGCTGGAGGAGTAAGAGGGCTGCAGGCCAGAAAGGTGTTCAGTTACAGTGGGAGCTGTGGTGGGATGGCCATGGGGAGGTGGTACCCAAAGGATGGTAGGTTGCCTTCACAGACTTCTCCTGCTGGAAAAAGGCCTGTTTATTTTCAAGGAGAGCACTCATTGCAGTAGTGTCCCTGGCAGTTCTGGCTGTCCCAGTTACCTCAGAGGGGTTGAGAACCCTCAGACACCATCTCAGGAGGGCTCAGCATCTCCCAAAACCAGGCTTTACAAGCACAGTGGGATGAGAAAGCAGTGGTATCCCTGTCTGCTGATTCTGCCTGGTCAGGGAAGTCACCACCCACACTGGTTTAGGGTTGGGTTGAAGATGTGGGAAGGTGCAGATACCAGGAGGTGCCTGCAGCTACCAATAGGTCAGATCCAGCTCCAGCAGGACTGGGGGACACCTAAGGGTGTGGTGGGGAAAGGGCCTCCTTCCCTGCCCTTCCCAAATGGGATGGGCTGATTGGTGTGTTGTAGGGAAGGGATCATTGCTGTAGGAAGTCCTCCAGTGTTAGAAGTGTGATGGTGCTAAAAGCACATCAAGAATACTCAGAATGTTTGCTTCCAGAGAGGTTTGCTAGTTATCTATTCATTTATTTATAAGGGTCAGGAGTTGGATTTGCCACAAACTATAACATTAGTCCTGTTGCTACCTCTAGCCTTGGATGTCAGAAGTACATCAGACCCTGTTCCAAGGGAAAGGCCTTGTTTCTTGGCATGCTGCAGATAGAAACTGCTTTTTTTTCCCATCACTTTCCATGATAGGATGAGCACCTCTGCAGAGACAGCATGCTGCCTTGATGGGAGCAGGGCATAAAGTCTGAGCTTCATTGTCCCAAGCCTGGTTCTCCTTACCAATTTGGTTATCTTTCCATTTCCCTGTTATTTACTCATGTACTCCTTCCCCAGAGGTTCTGGTAATAGGTTTGCCCAGGTGTTTGGGGGGCTCATGCAGGTCAGACAGGGTTGGTCCAGTGAGAAATGCCCAAATGAGTGCCCTTGGTGAGCAGCTGGGGAGCACAGAGGTAATGAGCCAGCCTCACTCTTCACCTCTTCATCTCTTCCCAGTCCATTGTAATGGATTTTAGGGGCTCATCTTGGTGTAGCAGCTGGTTACAGGGTGAGTTTGTCTCAGCTAATGATAGTTGATGTCCTGATTGGATGCCTGTGCCCTGAGAAGGTTGTGTGTGCAGCATCATTTCAAGGTGTTGTGCTAGAAATTGGAAATATTTATTGCTTGCAATAGACTTAAGGAGATCAAGCCATCTACCACCTGACTTCAGCACGTACTTTTTACCAAATCTCTGCCCTGAACATTCTCTTTTTTCCTGATGTCTTCCTCTGTCTTGATTAATGAATTCTTCACAGTGGTTTCAGAGAGAATATAGCTCCTTGTGATTGCTGATTTGCTCCTATAGATTATAGAAAGCTAGAGGTCAGGGAGGTTTGATTCATTGTGTTAGCAGTAAGGTAGGATACTTGTGAAATCAGTCATGTGCAGAAGGAAAGGCTTTGAGTGCAGCAGAGCCATATTTATTGTTGGTGTTAGGAGAGTATCCTGGTAGCCTCTCTTTGCTGTCCAGGGTTTGGTGAAGTGGAAGTCTCTCAGTTCCCAGTGTGTCCCAGGAAGGAAAGCAGAGGAGCTGCCCTGGGATCTGAGACTTTCCTGGTCAGTGTTTCTGTACCACAAATATTGCCTTGTCATTGTTGCTCCTTGGCTGCTGTGGTAGGAAAGTCCCCATCTAGACACTCAGGAGGGCACCAAGAACACAATAAGGGAGCTAACACCATGCTCAGAAGCACTGAAATGTGCCATGCAGCATGTTTTGGTTGATTATATGCACTCATTACTTCACTTGGTCTATTGTGGTTTCTTTTGCTGGGTGGTTTTTTTGTCTGATTTTTGTCTGTCACTTTTTAAATATGCCAATATTCTTAGTTGCTCCCTTTTTTACCTTTTAGGGGAGGCACCTCCCAGCCTAGTTTTCGACTCTGATTTAAAGAGTTTGCATGCACAGATGAGTTATTCTGTCCTGATGCATCATTATGCCATATCCTAAGTTTGAACTTACATCTTGGCTGCAGCTCATCCTACCTACGTTGCTCCGGGCTGGAAGCAGTTGTTCACAGTGAGCTCTGTAGGCTTTAGCTGTGATCTTTTGTAGAAGAAGGGCTCTCCTGAAGAGTGACTCATCTCAAAGGTTGTTGACCTCACAGCATCATAAAACCCCCTGGAAGTCTTTGTAGAGCTCAGAATTATGTTTGTTATTTAACTTTTAAGTAAATGAACCTTAGTTTCTCCCTTAGCTGTGAAGCATTTGGTGCAATGCCTGTGTAGATACAGGCATTTCTGTTGAATAAAGGGAGTCTTGGTTAAATTTAGACTAGACAAGTAGTGATGAATGGTGAAAATCAGATTGATTCTGTCCATTTTCCCTGTTTGATTTATGGCTTGGCCAACTGCTAAGCTAAAGAAAGCCATTCAATGGTTATTGCTCAGTCCTTTTTTACAGTAAAGCACATAAAGTAAAAGTCAGCCACGAAGTAATGAATTCTAGGACATCCAATAATTGTAGATTTTCCAGTTTGTTCAATGTTTGTAAGTGAAAATTGCTGCAAGGCAAATTCAGTACCTTTTGAAAGCAATAAAGCCATGTAGTGAAAGATTGATGTAGAAGATGGAGACCAAGCCTTAACTATGTCCTTTTAAGGAGCTGGCTCAAAACACAACCAGCAGCACATTTGATCTTGTAAACTAATTTCACTAACAAGGAGCTAATTGTCACATCAGTCTTTTGGAGCTGGCATGACCCAGGCTAGCAAAGCAGGCAGAAGAGCTTGATTTCTTTTTTCCTTAAAACTTCTAGCTCAAAACCAGTCTAAATTCCAGAACATAGGCTTACTTCAGGCCTGACTCTGCAGTTGATCGGCTTAGTGTGTATTTTGCATGCATAAGGAGCATCTACCCTGAAAATTTAAATACTTTTTTCCTGGTTTTGTCCATTTGTGCAGACCAGACCGTTCTGCTGAGCCAGCTCCATTGTGCCGGGACTCATCATCCAGTCAGCCCTGAGGACAATGCCTGGCCAAAATCACATATCCTGGTCTTTATCCACTCCTTTAAGCTGTTTAATTCTTTGCTTATTGATAACAATTGCTCACGTGCCAAAACCACAGACACTGCCTCGTTTCTCAATCTGTGCTTTCCCCCTGATGACCCAGCAGCAGGTAGACTCTGGTTGCTACATCTGTGGTTTTCTCTCCTTTCTCTGTGTTGTGTCCTTTTCAGCAGCAGAGAGCAGAGCAATGGGCCAGGCTAAATCTGTCCAGATAACCAGGCTACTTCTAATCCCCCACAACTGCTTCTGCAGCTTTTTCTTGAACAGTTGTTATACGTTGGCTTTATTACAGTCTTTGCTTTTCAAGGTGCAGCATGGCCAGCAAAAAGAGCCTGATAGAAGATTTTAAAGTCCTGCTGCTACACTTCTTTATATAGCACCCTCTGAAATGTGCTGGAAGGGCTGTCTTTATCCCATCTGCGGCATCGCCTGGATTTCTAGCTGTCTCATCAAAAGCCTGCTCCTGCACTGTGCTGAGCACTTCCTGGGGCTTTGCTGAGCACCCCCTCGGGTGCTGTCACACGTGGTGACACTCTGGGCCCCAGGGGACTTAAGCCTGTTTGTAGAATCAAGCAGTGAAGTGCTGACATGGGGCACGGCCACTAAGAGCTTGCATTGATCCATATGTCCAGGCTGGGTCCTCGCAAAGCTTTGTCAGGAGTAAGGTGTGTGGGCAGGAGCTGTCATAGAGGTGTTTCAGAGGAACAGGGTGAGGTTTAAAGCAAAGGTTTTAAGAAGATTAGAAATGCCTGCTGAGTTATGTCCCCAGCAGTGACAGCAGGAGATGCTGTTTAGGACCAAACCTGGCCAGTTCCTGAAGTCCCTTTGCTGCAGAATGTGTTTTTCTTTTTTCCTGTCAAAATACTACTGTGAAGGTAAACTATAGCTAGCCATCAGCATATTAGGGGTTTTCTGGGAGCTTTGGCACCCGAAAATGGAATACCTGCTTTGAAGGAGCTGGGTGCTTTTGAGGCTGGACCAGCTCCATCAGAAAGCATGGAGTAGGCACTGATGAAAGTTTCTGTACTGTTACTCTAAATTGCAACCCCACCACCCTTTCCACCCCCAGGTGCAGGTAAAGCTGCAGTGGGGCTGTCACCTGTGCACCATGTGCTGCTGCTCCAGCAGCACTGACATGGGACAGCATATACCACTCTGAATGCAAATATGGTTTGGGGTTTGCACTGATGTTTAGGGCAGCAGTTGCCTGTGGTCCAAAACCCCATCACCCTGTTTTATTTTATGCTCAGGTTTATCAGCTCTGAGCTCCTGTCTCCTGTGGCAGTTTGAGACCTACTGCTGTGGTGGATTGGGGTCACAGTGTTTCTGGTACAAATGTCCATGGATCTGCCCTGTGGCTGTGTTGCAGACTGAATGCTGGATGTCACTGTCATCCCACTGATTCCCTGCTGCTTGCACCTCCAGAGGCTTTGGCTGAGCTTTGGTGTTGCTGCAAGTACTTTCAGCCCTTGGTAACAACATAGGTGAAAGGTAGCAGGGATGGAAAAGAAGGTAGATAGAGAAGTAGATGAACTGGTTGTCCAGAACCAAACCATCCATCTCTTTTCATGCTTTGTAGGGGATCTCATTGCCTGCTGCCCGGATGCTGCATGAATCAAGGGATGTCACCCATCCTCAGCATATAGATGCACTGCCCTGTGCTCTTCCAGCTGGGAATTATTTATAGCAGGGCAATGTGTCCTGCAGTGGTAGATTATGTGGGGTTATTTATGGGGAGGAAGGTTTCCCACAGCATTTCTCATTTAATGCATGAATAATTCCTGTGTCCCTGACGTATTTTGTTCCCCCAGGCCTGGGCCTTGTCTGGTGCAGAGGGATGCTCATGGATGTCAGGAGTGTTGGAGTCAGGATCTCTAGCATCTCATTCCGTTTCCATAGCCATAAACTACACTAAAACGCCATTATTTTGTAGGACCCCTCCATGAATGCCTTTTAACTGAAGTCAAGTGTAGAGTTACTAGCAGAACTTGTGGGAGCTGTCATGCAGCCCTGCTTGAAGTGAGGGGAAACTAGAAAGGTGGAAAGGAGAGAAACTCAACACATGGGAAAGATGGAGGTAAGGAGGGATAATAGGATAATGGCATGCCTCGTAAACACAGACATAAATGGCTCCCCATCCTGGCTAGCTGAGCAGTTGTAGTCAGTGACAGGGACAGCTGCTGCCTGTCCTTGGTTGGTCCCTGCACCCAGGCTGTGTCTGGCTGGGTGGCAGCCCATGTGCCACGTCTGTGCCCCAAACTCCTCCTGCTGGCAGCGTTCACATCCCGGCAGCCAAGCTGTCCCCAGGAGAGCCTCCCTTCTCCCTTGATGCTGATGTAACTTGGCTGCTCTGCCCTGTGTTTCACCAAGGATGGAGGGGAAGGAGGAGGGAGTGTTGCCTCAAGTGCTGGGTAGTTCCTTTTCTCCTTCTTCAAGACCCAGACAGGATAAAAGAGCAGGAATTTAAGCAACATCAGCAATACACAGCCACAGCACAGCCAGCTTGGGGCTAGGGACTCTGTCCACTTGCTGCCATGTACAACCTGTCTCTCTTAAAGTGATGTATGTAAATAGTGCTGACAGAAGGAGAGCCCAGACACTGAACTTTGGGGCTTTTTGACAGGTTAGTGGTGAGTAGGTAAAAATGGCTCTGCACTGGGTCCTGATTCCCTCTGTACTGCCCTGCTTGGACCACCCCTGCTTAGCACAGAGAGCTGCTGCTCTGGCTAAAATCACGCCAAAAGATGGCACAGGAGACTGAGTAAGTGACTGCAAGGGCAAATACTTGAAGCTCTGTGATGTGACAGCATGTTGCACCTCCTTCATGCTGGTGTTTGTGTGTGGTGGTGTCACACCGGGCTGTGCTGCAGTCAGGGGGTCACAGGGAGGAGTCAGGGAACATTTGAATCTCTGGGACAAGCACCTGTCACTTTTGGCAAGCCTTTGTATAGGTATATTAAGAGCATGGAATACAGGCAACTGCAGACCCTGTCCTGTAGGAAGCAGAGAAATGATTTTGAGCTTTTTGGTGTTTGGGTTTTTTTTTTCCCTTTTGCCTCTTCATAGCAGCCTGGGGAAAAATGTAGGAGAGGGATGTTTGCCCTGTGCAGGATACTTTCCTGGCTCTGTAAGGCTGCAGCAGAGCTGGTGCTGTCCTGGTGGGTTCCCAGCAGTGGTGATGGCAACTGCCAGTCCCCTCATCTGGATGATGCTCCAGCGATATCACCTGTGACAGCTTTGAGCCAGCAGGGGAATTGCTCACGTTTGTGTTGCTGTGACATGCCAAAGCAGAACTGAAAGTCACAGTCTCTGCTTGAAGGGATATTTTCTTAAGAAGTTGCATGTCTGTCTAGAAATTACGTTCCACGCATAAGCCTCTAAGAATTAATGAGAGCTCGGCTGCATAGGTAGCAGTGCCACCCCTGAAGAAAAAGAGAGGAGACTGGCGTATCTCTGGGCAAGATTTCCATACTTGCCCTGTGCTGAGCTTCCAATGAAAACTCCTTCCCACAGGGATGCATCCATGCAAAATTAGCACCAACAGCTGGTGGTGGCTGCAGGAGCTGCTCTGTCCTCTCCCCAGCCTAAGGAAAACAGGGATAAGTTTTACCTGCCTCAGCCCTCACCCCTCAGTGTGCAGGTGCTGGCACTAGGGAGGACCCAAGTGTGAGTTCAGGAAGTTTTGGGACAGCAGAGCTTTGCTTGCTTTTGTGGAAATAGTAGAATTTTCTAGAAAACGATGTATTTGAAAAGTATGTGGAAGACAGAGCTTTGCCTTTTCAGAGCAACACGATTCTGGGGCTTGGGGTAGTGGCCCCTGCATGCTGAGGGCTTAAGAAAGCTGTTGGAACTTGCAATAGTCAGTCATGTGGGACTCATGCTGACGAGGAAGGCTGATGTCTCTGTCCCCTCCTCCCTCCTAGCAGTACTCTGCTGTTGCCTTTGGCTCCAGTCTTTCCACCCATCCACCCACCAGCCTTTTATTCATCAAAAGGTGTAGAAGAATTTGCAGCAAAAATAAATGAATTTATTTTCACCCACCATCCATCCTCGTTGGCTGCGTGGGGGAGAGCTCTGCAGCTCATGACAGTGGAGGAGGGTGGGAGAGGAGGCTTGCAGGCACAGCCAGAGGATTGCATGGCATGTCCTCCTTGGCAGGAGTGGAGGATACATGGCCAGCGTGGTTCCACCGCTGCAGGGAAATCCTTGGGATGTGGTGTCAGCAGTGGTGTGTGGACTCTGAGGGCAGCCCTGTGCTGTGGGAGATGGGTGGATGGGTTAGAAGAATACCCTCTTTAGTCTTCAGAAGCTGGGAATCATCCTTAAATTTAGAGCAGAAAGACAGTGCCATCTTGTGTGCTTTCAGGCCCTGGGTGCCATCAGCTGAGAAACCACGTCTGACCTTGCTGTGAAGCATGAGCAAGACCAAATCATGTTCCTTGGCATGCACATCACAGCCATTTTGTGCCTTTTTCATAGGTGTGTGCATCACGAGGTGGGTTTTTTTAATGGAATGGTTTGGGTTGGAAGAGACCTTTAAAGACCCCTCTGCCATGGGCAGGGATACCTTCCACCAGACCAGGTTGCTCAAAGCCCCATTTAAACTGGCCTTGAACACTTCCAGGGCTGGGGCAGCCACAGCTTCTCTGGGCAGCCTGTGCCAGTGCCTCATCCCCCTCATGGTAAAAAAAGATTTTTCCTTTTATTGTATCTTTTGTCTGTGAGTTCCTGATGTCAAGATTGTGTGGTGAGGCAGCAAACTGAGGAAGTGGAGAGAGCTAAGGAAGGTGGTAGTGAGTTTTCCATGGCTGCTTCTCCTCACTTTGGCGTTTGGCAGCCTGGAAGGAGGCAGGAGAGAGTGCTTGGTGTTTGGCTGGGGACAGCTAGGGCCTCTGGAAAGTGCCTCCAGTGCTTCAGAGTGGTGTTCCCAGGGCAGCTGTGGTTAAATGCAAGAAGTCCATGAAGAACAGATCCTGGAGTGAGCTGGAAGGGCTTTGGATGACCGTAGTGATGGGTTGGCAGAAGATGGAGGCAAGTGAGGCTGAAGGCAAAGACAGAAATGCTGCCATCAGATGAATATCTGGAAGGGCAGGGAGAGTTGTAGCTGTCAGGGTCTGTGTTTATCTTTGCAGCAGTGATTATTTTCAGATAGCATGTGAGAGAGTAAAACGTCAGCCCTTGCTAATAATAGTGCTGCAAACAAGGCTGTTGCTCATTACTGACAGCTGAGATGAAGTTAGTTTTGTTTCATCCTAGGTATGAAAAAGTGCAAAAACAAGCCATGCTCTTGAGTCAATATCCTCAGTCCAGAAAAGGTAAGGAGGAGACCCTCTCCCAGCCCTGGGGTGTGGCAGTGCAAGGTGGTTTTTCTAGAGTGCTTCGAAACTGCTCCAGAGTTAAGTGCTGCTGGAAGAGTGGATATGGTGAGGAGCTGCAGCTGGCTGGCATTGTGGAAAGCATGGAATCATAGGATGGGATAGTTTGGGTTGGAAAGGACCTTTAGAAGTCATTTAGTTGAGTCTGGGTAAAAGGCAGTCTGAGGACCTTCAACATTCTTGCTGTGAAACTGGAGGGTTTTCCCAGAGGAGAGGAAGTCCCAGCCCAAGGTTGGCCACATGTGGTGTGATCCCAAGAGAGCTTTCAGTGGCAAATCCCCATCCCAATGGAATGCATCTGCCTGAAAGGGAGGATTTGACGACCCCATGGGGGAAAGCTGTTCCTGGGCTTGCAGCCACCTTTGGGAACTTGAGGTGTCTTCAGCAGAATGAAGGAACTGGCTGCTGGTGATCCTTGGAGCAGACACAGACATGAGCGGGACAGCAGGGTAGAAGTCTTGGGGACTGGTGGCACTGGTGTAAAGGAGAGCTGAATACAACTTGCATTGTTTGAGCAGATGTGTCCTGTCTGTGGCTAATTATAAGCGTTATGTGCACAACACACACTGGGAGATGTGCCAGATACTATTTCTTTTCAAGTTGAACTCAAAATCATTATAATTAAGCTTTAAAATTGTAAGTAAAAGCTAACAAGGAGTGCAGGTTTGCTGTCATGCTGGTTGCAACCGGGTCCAGTCCCTGCTGGGATGGACAGGTGTGGGAAGGGTGGTCAGAGGGGCTGGGAATGGGAAGGGTTTGGCAGCTCTGCAGTAGCAGGTATGTCCAGATTTGGGTTTTAAATATTCAGAATACCTCAAAGTACCAGAAACGTGCCATTTTACAAATGTAGGAAGTGTTGCTGAGTGAGCTTTAGCACCCTCTCAGGTTTGGTGGGCACAGAGAAGAGGTGCTTGCTAAGAAGAGAAAATAAGGAATAAAAGTGGGAAGGAGTCATGGAAGCAATTGTGTAACCCCGGGTTGAGAGGAACCTGGGTTGTTTCTCTGGTTTGAGGGGAAATGAGGCAGACTTGCTGAAGAAGCAGCTCCAGGAGGAGTTGCTGTACATGGGGCTGGATGAGGGGGATGTGATGGCTGTGCCACTGGCTGGAGCCCAGCAGACACCAATTGATGGCTGCTTCGTGGCACTTTGGGGGCTGCCCCAGGACTGGCACCCCTGCTCCCCAAGCATGGGGTGAACCCCCATTTTGGAACTACACCACAGGAGTGGTAGCCATGCATGTAGGGTGAGGATCACTGTGGCCCTCATGTTTGGTGTGCTAGCAGTGTGGCCAGAGGTGTGATGAATTTGGCTCAGCCACCACGTGATAAGCACTTTAAAACCAGCAGTGAGCTCTCTACCTTGCAATTTGTATGCAGAGGGAAGGGTGGCTGCTTGATTTCAGTGCTTGTAGGTGTTCGTCTGGGGTCGTGTCTGAATAAGTCACGTTCTGAGATCCAAGTGAGCACTGGGGAACAAGCCGCACTGTCACCGCGGCAGCGGAGCAGAGACATCTTCACTGCTCATGATAAATGGGTCAAGATGGGCCCCGGTGTTTTAAAAATTAGCTGTTGACCTAGATAGCAGCAGCATGATGACTTGTTCACCGTGGGAACAAGAGTGAGCATCACTGGAGCTGCACATTCCTCTGAATATGGGGATGAGCCCGGTGTGCTGAGGTGAACCTGGGCTGGTTTCCCACACCTTGCTTGTAGCCAGCTTTTCCTTGGAAGCTGAGCTGTGCCACAGGGAAGTGGGGAAGACTTTGGGCATCTCTTTCAGATGGTTTCATGGAGTCACAAGGTGCATTTTTCCTGCAGCAGCTGCAGAGGCATCTCCCACCACCCTATGCTTTGCTCTCCTCCAGTGACAAAGTGCACTGAGTTGTCTTGCTCATGTTTCCCCTGGTTTTTCAGGAGGGATGGTCCTTTGCCCCCCCTGAGCAGCTCCCTGGCCTGTGTATCTCTGGTCTTACAGAGATGTGCCATGCATTTGGGTTGGAGCAGTTGGCAGGGCTGATGCAGAAGATGGAGCTGCTGTCCAAGTCAGGTTCTCTTCTGCTTAGCAGCCAGGAAAAAGACCATTGGCTGCACCAGGGGTTTCTCCTGTCATGGGATTGTCTTCCTCTGGATGAAGCACATTGCTCAAGAGCGCTGGAAGTCAATGCTTTTCATCAGTGCCCGTGGTTGGCTGCTGTGTTGAATAGTGTCTTTATTGAGTGATAATTAAGCAACGGGTCAAACTACACCTTGAGTGCTGTGTCCGGTTCTGGGCCCCTTAACTTAGGAAGGATGCTGAGATCTTGGAGCATGTCCAGAGAAGGGCAGCAAGGGGGGTGAAGAGTCTGGAGCACAGGTTCTGTGAGGAGTTAGCTGAGGGAGCTGGGGCTGTTTAGGCTGGAGAGAAGGAGGCTCATGAGAGGACCTTCTCTCTTTCTACAACTCCCTGACAGGAGGTTATAGCCCCTGTGCATTTTCCTTGGGTAAACAACATTTCCTTCACACTGTCAGGGGAAAAGAGTGTTTGGTCCTAATTTATGGAGGTCATTAGTCCCCATGTGTGACATGGTTTTGGACCCCAGGCCCTGCTCCCAGACGTGTGTTTGTCACTTGTCCATCAGGGATGGCCGGTGACTACATGTGCTGCTTTATCTCCCACAGGCTCCTGCTTCTGGGTTGCCGTCCTGGATGGCAACGTGGTGGGAATCGTGGCAGCACGGGGCAACGAGGAAGACAACACCGTGGAGCTCCGCCGCATGTCCGTTGACTCCAACTACCGCGGCAAAGGCATCGCCAAGGCCCTGGGCCGCAAAGTGCTGGAGTTCGCCATGCTCAACAACTACTCCTCCGTCGTGCTGGGCACCACGGCCGTGAAGATGGCAGCCCACAAGCTCTATGAGTCCTTGGGGTTCAAGCACGTGGGTGTCGTCGAACATTATGCCCTGCCAGGGATGACGCGCTCCTTACTGGAGAGAATGTTTTTCCAGGTCCGCTACCACCGCTACCGCCTGCAGCTGCGGGAAGAATAAAAAAAAGCCCCCCACCAACCAAAACAAAAACAACAAAAAAATATTTTTTCCCCCCTTCCTCCCCCTTCAAAAATAATAAATTACCCTTCTATTTCCTCATCACCATTTATTTGCCAATTTTGGGTTAGTTTTTGTACCCTCACGTCACATTTTGGTTTGCTCCGTTCAGCTCGATGGGCCGGCCGAGCAGCGCCCCTTCCTCGCATGCTGTAGGTGGTGGTGCTGGGAGTCCTGCAACCCAGCGGGGCGGAGCGGAGCACCGGCCGCTCCTTCCCAGGTACCTCCGTAAAGCACAGAAACTTACTGCAAAATAGTACAACTGCTCTGGTGTACATAGTCCTCTCCTTTCCCAGGTGTAAGATAACATAGTGATGCATTCATAATAGTGCAGAAATATTACTTGAATGCAGTTTTCGGTATTTCACGCATCAGTAAGTAGAATATGCATTCCTCTTACCGTAATCTACTGGTTAATAGTTTCCAGAGAAAAGGTGGGGGGTACACCCTGCCCCCCTGCCCCAACCCGCTTGCTACAATGCATGAAGAGGAAAGCGCGTGCACGCACTCAAACACATCGCACTGCCACCACGGCACTGGTGTTGCACTTTTTTTGGATGTGCCTCATTCTGCCAAATGTCTGAGAGACCCCGGGTGCATCCGGTAACCACAACTCCGCTCCACCTCCCCCTCCTTCCTAAGCCAGCACAGACTCGGACCGGCTGAACTGAGCCCCATTGTACCATAGTGTGAAGTTAAGATCAAATCTAAGTATCTCCTGCGCTGTTCTGTAGCCACACGTAACCTGCAGTCCTGGGCCAGACTCCGCATGTGCGTTGGACTTTCTCTTTGCTGCCTTTTGGGGGTTTTTTGTTTGTTTTCATCTTATTTTTAAGGGTTATTTTTTTGTTGTTGTTGTTATTTTTAGTTTTGGCTTTTGCTGAATGGTGTCGTTGAGGCGTAATGGAGGCTGCAGTTCCTATGGCAACACATTTGCACATTAATGTGTGCACCAAATCTCACCACTTCAGAGAAGCAACGTGTGACAGATAATAGCATTTTGGGGAACACCGGGGTGGGGGGGAGCGTACTTATTATCTTAACCAGCTGCTTGTTTGATAAATGTAGATGGCCTCACTGCAGCCTTCCATCAAAGGTAATTAACTGCTTTAATGATGTCAGATTTGTGAATTGTACAATGCAAAAAGCAATGCAAAGCAGATTCGGCATGTGTCTGTACCCGGTATGTATGTACAGTGCCTGCCAACTAAAGAATAACCAAGACTACAGCTTCTTCTAGCCTGAGATATCAACTTTTATAACTTATTTAAACAAATAGCAACTTTGCATGAATTACATCTTGGGGAAAAAGAAGACTGGTAGGTTTTAATTTTTAAAGCGTGGTATCAGAGGTATTAGAGAAAACCATTTCTGGCTGCACTTAATTTTGGGTGGGTAGAGGGGTTTGGCTCTGCTACTACATTTAGAGGGAAAACCCCTTTAGTTACTGGGAAAAAACAATTATTATTTTATGAAGTATTACATGTGTGGTGAGGGGGGAAACCCCCCACCTCATGGTGATGAAGTTGGTGAAGGGGTAGAGCATATGTTAACCACGCTTGCAAATACAATGGAAGAGTCAGCAGGAGAGCTGCAGAAGGAAGGAGCCTCGGGGTGTGGGGAGGGAACAGAAGCCCTGGGGCAGATTGGAGGACAGCCAGCACAGACCTTGGACATGGGGTGCTGTCTGTCCCACTCCTACCAGGAACTGCCCTTTCCTTTCCCAGCACTGGGATGTGGCCAGCGATGCTGATGGAGAGCAGAGGGGCTCAGCCCATCCCTGCAGGGCTGTGGGCCAGGCACTGGTGCTGGGGATGAAGGAGCTGTTTGGCACAACCCCAGCTGCCCTTTCAGTGCTTGGTTTGGGCTCGGTCCAGCCTGTGAGGAGTCAGAGGGGCAGAGTCCCAGCGTGTGTCCCAGCAATAAGGGGGTAGTGAGGATGGTGAAGGATGCTGTAGCAAGAGACCATGAGTTTAATTAACAAAATTTCTGTATGGGGCACTATATTTTTAAAAGTCTTTCTATGCTGTACATTTCTCCTGAAGCTGAAATAATGTACTGTTGGTAGGGGTTCTTGTATAGTGTACAGAAATCGGCAGAATATTTTCTTGCTGCATTCAGTGATTTATTAACCGAAGTAAAACAGACAAATATAAAGTGTTAGCAGAAGTTGAAAGAAAAAACACAAAAGTTTGTGCCTTTTTTAGTTTATTTTTCTGTTGCTATATAATCACTGCACTAAAACCTTTCCAGAGGGGTAAAAAAAAAAAAAAAAAAAACAAAAAAAAACAAAAAGCAAAAACTAGTCTCTTAATAAGGGAGGAATATGTAAAGTCTAAATTGAGCATTAATTTTTTTTATCAGGCTATTTAATTAAACTAATGTTGCTGGTTTTATTTGATACCTGTGCCTTTGAAATAAAACTCCACATCCTGTCAGAAAATCCAAACCTGGAATAAATCCCACCAGATCCCACAGACACAGAAGTACCATCAGGTTTACCAGTATTTTCTTCTAAAACGTGTAAATTTTACCTGATGATATTATGGTATCTGATCGTAATACCTGTTGAGTTTCCTGGGGAAGAGGTGCTTAGGAAAGGGGTTGGCTTTGGGGGTGCTGTCTGCATTCCTCCCCAGCACACGGAAATGCACTGATAAGGATTGAGTTGTTGCCACTTGGCCAGTAGCTGCCAAGAAAATTTATTCCCTTAATGCTTCTGCCAGTTGCTTTGTGACCAGGCTTTTGGAGGAAATCCAGCTGGTTGCTCCCAGCTCTCCAGCCGGGACAGCTTGTTTCTGAAGGAAAGGGCTGGCTGCCAAATAGGCTGGGTTTGCTCTCCTTGGAAGATGGTGCAGCCTGCCAGAACTGCGTCCCTGGTAGCAGCAGTGGGACAGGAGTGCACAACCTCCTGTGTTGTTGCTGCTCTCCCACCCAGAGCTGCCAAGGTTGGGCTTAAAACACCACATGATACTGTTGTTTTGTCTGCATTCATGGCAAGTTCTCTAAATGGGATAGCTCAGGCACGGCTCTGGGGTCAGGGTTGCTGGGTTCTGGACCGTGCCAGGCTCACCTGCTGCCAGGGAAATGTGTGTGCAGACAACAGTGCAGCTCACAGGGGGACTTGCTGAGGTCAAGCTGCCTTTGGCAGATCCGTCCCTCTGCTCTGCATCTTTCAGGGTGCACTGGTTTAAACAAGGTGCTTGGAACAGACCAGCACAGCCCTTTCTCTGGGCCTGAGCATCATCTCCTGACTCTCCCCATCCCAGTTCAGTGGCTGGGTGGGTGAGGAGCAGCACAAGGTGGTTACGGGGTTTGTCCCGAGCAGAAGAGGTGGTGATCTGGACCTATTGGCAGTCCTTGAGTCTTGATTCCAACAGAGACTCACATCAGTGTGAGATGGGAGGAGATTTTCCTGATTTATTTTGGGGGTTTCTCTTTCCAAGGACAACGTTGGCAGGATTGTGAGGAACAGTGGAGCGTCTCTTGGGTTTGAGCCCAAGGTTGGTAAATGTGGTGGTTAAGTAAGACCAGTTCAGATTTAGGTGGAGGATGCATTAGAGGTGTGAAGGCACTTCCCACAGCTGCTCTTACTTTGCAGTGCCGGTGGGCTGTCACAGTCCCCTGCCCTCCTGCTGCCTGCACAGATGCAGTTTCCTCACCTGGCTGCTCTCTCCTTGGAGTGGGGCTTCTTTTGCTAATCCCTGTGCACTAGACACTGCTCAAGTGTCCTTTGCTTGGAGGGACTTGGGACAGAGCCCTTGCACCCTGAGGAAAGCACTAGGTGTTATGTCCAAAAGTTTAAAAAAAAAAACAAACCAAAAACAGGAAAGGAGGGAAAATTTGAGATCCACAGCCTTGGGGTTGCCCCAGCCCTCCAGCACAGCCTGGGCCATTCCTTGTGGAGTGAGTGGGAACTCTCTCCACACCCTGAGCAAACTGGCATCTCAAGCACATGTCATATTTGGCAATAAGCTGTCTGGGAAGCTTGGCCCCTGAACAGATCTAGGCTGATAATGCTGAGCAATTAAACCAACAAGGAAAGTGGTTTCTAATCTAACTTGAAACCCTTAAATTTGTATTTGTTTTACATTTGTGCTGTGTTTTCCCTCTGTGAAGCAGACAGCACCTGCAAGATGCTTAGGAATGGCAACTGTGTCTCTGCTGGGAGACGCAGAAAAGTCCAGGGCATTGCCATCAGTGGAAAGCTGTTTTCCCTCCCCTCTGTCCCCATGTGTGATGCTATCTCTGAGAAAGCCTTTACCTTTCTCCAGAAGTGATTCTGCTTCTTGGTCCTGTGCATGCATACAGTGCATACAGCCTGCAGGACTCATTTCAGAATTGCCTTTCAGCAAATGCAGGGGGCAAATGACCCTGGGGACATCTGTCCCCGGGGCTGGGACCAGGGGTTGTTTTACCTGTGTTCCTCGCTGTGGGAAATGAGGATGATTCTTTAGGTCATGATGTCAGAATTTGATAGTCCCTGGGTAGGAGAGGCAGGACTGAGGGTCAGCAGGGGCTGTTGGGGTTGGGATGTGCCTGGTGGGGTCCTGGTGCTGCACACCTGCAGCAGGAGCAGAAGGTGTTTGGTACCAGGGATATCTTGGGCCCTGTCCTTGCTGTGGCCAGCTGGAAGAACAGAAAGTCCCATGGTCAGAATTCCCAAAGGAACTGTGGTCTTGCAGGACCTTGTCCCAATCCTTGCTGCTGCTGTTGCTGTTGCTCACTGATCCACACCCGTGTGCAATGCAGGTCTGCTGTCTTTTAATTTGCCAGATTTGCTGGCTGAGGTGCAAATGGATAGAAACTGACTGCAGGGACTTCCAAATTGCCAAACACACAAAGGCAGGAACCAGCTCTGGTTACCTGTGAATTAACAATCTCACTTTGGGTGTGCTGGGGCCTGTGTTTCATTAGTGCTGGTGTGATGCTCTTGGTATGCACTCTACTTAAAGCTTAATAAAGGCATTTTAGTTTGACACTTAACTGGAGTCTTGCAGTAGAATATACTGTACCACAAAGAGAAAATGAGGTAATGCTAAGTGTTAAATAAGCTTTAAAATGCAAAAGGAAAATTTTCTCTTTTTTCTCCCTCAAAATGGATCCACATAGAATCTTGAAAAATTGGTGTGCTCTTGCATCCCTCAGTCATAGAGATTATGCAACAGAGCTTATGCTTATCTCCCTCCAAAACCTGCTACCTGAATGGTGTTTGGGAGTTCCTTTCATAAAAAATTAATCAGGACATTAATTTGAACAACTGAGAGTTTAGTCAAAACACAGTATTGTTTAAAATAACAAGCTCCAAGTCAACATTTGGAGTTTGATCACAGTTAAAATCGCTGTTCAGTGCTGTCTTTGTATTGCACAATGGCCACCTGTGGGAGAGAACATGCTTTTAACATCTAAATAAGTAGAAGACAGACCTAGTGAGACCAAGAGCATAACAAATACATAATGCAACTGTAAATTTATTTACAAGTAACACAAGTTTGAATGCAGAAGCAGCTACTGCTATGTAAGTGTAATGAACACTTACAGCTAATATTGTTTCTAATTTCTTTTCCTCCAAAGCTTAATCCTTTTGCCTTGTAATATGTATATTTGATTTTTTTTTTAATGTAATTAGGTTTAACAAAGCATCAGTTGCTTTGTGAGTTGTACTTATGATTGTGCTGGGCCGTTAGCTTTAAGCAGTTTGTGTGCTTGTGTTATTTTATTAAAGCAAAAGTCTTCTTGAGACAAATGCAGTAAAGGAAAAAAATAATATCTTTGGTAGTGTTAAGCAGATGTGTGGTATGCATTTGGAAAATGTCCAATGTCAGTTTAAAACAAACAAACAAACAAACAAACAGGCTAAATTGCTTCCCAGAACTGCTCATGTTTAAGGCAGTGGCTTACTCACTCACGCCTAAATAGAAACTTGGGTTCCCCCAAACAGCCTCTTACTCTGCATCTCCTCACCGTTGTACAAGACCAATGTGAAATGAGTCTTGTGTTTTCTATGTTCAGCATAGTATGTACTGTACTTTGTAACGGGAAGTGGCTACAAGTCCTCAAAGAAAAACAAACATATTCTAAAACAGCAATAATTACCAATGTAAAGCAAAAGAGCACGTAGGGGAGAGCCCAGGGAGATAGTTAATGAAGGTGATTCTGTTAGGGGCACACTGGCAGCAGTGTGTTCCTAAGGGGTGCTGTTGCACCTGGGGAGCAGGATTAAGTACTAGGGAAGGCCATCAGCCTCTGGAACTGGATGTCACCTTGGCAGAGAACCTGCCCGTGTGGGGTCCTTAGAGCTGAGTCATTGTGAGCCCTTATGCAGTGCAGGCTTTTCACCGCAGTTAAGGGTGAGTTACTGCAAATACCATTCCTGGTGGGAGAGACAGACATAAGGAGGAGCTGTCAGAGTCACATAGAGGAATGTAAACGCTTATTGTCACAGTCTCGTGCCCCAGCATACTCTGCTACTGCACTTCTGGGGCTCAGCAATGGCAGAAAACAGAACCAACCACTCTCATTTTCTGTGGAGGGAAGTAGGAGTCAGCTCTGTTGGAAAGCTGTTTGCATACCATCAGGGTAGCAATGCAAACTGCTCCCCTGACGTGGCAGGGTGTTGAGATGTGTGCAAGTTATCCCTTGGTGTGCTGTAGACTTTTGAGCTCCAGCCTCCAAAGTGTGACCCCGAGGTCTCTCTGTCCCAGAGCCCCGGGAGCCAGCCAGCTCTCCAGGGACAGCAGGGTGTCCTCAGGCAGGGGCAGGCCAGGTGCTCTGGACAAATGACTTGTAGGTACTTAAGTTCTGTTCCTGATGGCCGCTGTAACTGTGAAAATTAACCAGACCTGCTGTGATAAATTTGGTTATATAAGGTTTATTTGGTTAATTTTTTATAAGTGAAAACTGAAAAGATGAAAGAGAATTGTAATATGAAAGCAACTGCTGTAAATAATGTACGAATGAATAAAATCTAAAACTTATGTCAGTTTTTTCCTAAACTGTACTGCTGTCAAGTTACTGATGTGCATGCAGATGGCACCTGCATCTTTTCCAGCTCCCCAGCTCCAGCATGGGCAGACACCCCTCATTCCTGCTTCCACTGATAATAAGGATATCTTTTTGTGCCTCATGCTTGTCCTTAGATTGTATTTCCGTGCTATTCCAGCTCATACTGCCATGTCCAGAAGCTGCACACAGTAACTGTGGAGACAGCCCAGCCATGGGACCCGGCCTGGCCCTGGCCACCAGGCCTAGGGCTGCCACTGCCACCTGCCTGCTTGAGCACTCACCCCAAATCCCCCCAAAGCCCAGCAGGAGCCCTGAGGAACGTGCCACTGGACCAGGGGACAAAACAAAACCACACTGTGTCTACTCTCTGCCACCAGGGCCATAGGGTGATGGAGTGAGTGTTATTGAGGAGGATACTGTCATGGTGGGGGTGCATCTTGGGGGTTCCCCCACACAGGCCCCTTTTTCCTCCCTACACCTGTGCATTACCTTAGGGAAAAACCAGCATCAAAGGGCTGTTCCCCACTGTTGGTTTGTGAAACCTGCACGAGGCTATTTCTGGCCATCTCTGGAGCACCTCTGTGGGGCTGGGAATCACTGACCTCCTGTTTGGAGAGGGAAATGGGGCTCCAGCCTCCAGTCACAAACTGATTGCTGATGACACAGCCTCTGGGGATGTCTGTTCCTGAAAACCCGTTTCTGGTGGCAGTTATAAATGCTGCAGGAGTGCCCTGCCAGCCAGCAGCTGAGGGACACCTACCCAACAACACCCCCTGGCAAACCTGGCTCCGGATCCCTCAGGATCCTCAGCACCCTCAGCACCCCCAGGGCCATCATCCCCCCCAGCAGTGCGGGCTGAGGCTTTGGGATGTGCAGGGTTATCTAGCTGAGCAGTCAGGCAGCCACGTGGAGCATAAAGTTAATGCCTTTGCCCTGTGGATCTGGCCCCTGTCACTTCCTTGCCGTATCCAGAGGTGCAGACGCTGATAGCAGTATCTCGCTCAGAGGAGGTGAACACAAAACACCTTCTGGGACTGATAGCAACGTGTTCTGGGATTCGTCCTGGGGGGAGAACAACTGCAAAATCGTGCATGTGCATGCACAAGCTTTATTTTATATCAGAGCTAACCAAAGAAACACCTCCACCCTTAAAACTGCTTTAGTGAAATAACAGAAAAGCAGCAACAAAAGCTGAGTTGGTTTTAGAAGCTGCTGCAGTGTGGGTGTGCTGTGTGCCTTAAAGCACCTCAATTGACTGCTAATTGGGCTCAAACTCTCCACTAACTGGCCACACATTCCTGTCCTGGCCTCTTTCATCCTTCATGGTGAATTGCTTCAGATAAAGAAATTAGAATTCATGGATACAAGGACTCTGCCTCCATGCCGTGTTTCCAGGCACATATCTCATGCTCTGGATGAGACAGGACCCACCATCTACATATACCTTAATGCCTCCTAAAAAGCCAAAGCAAAGCAGCAGCATAGGCCCACTCCAGGCTGTCCCCTCTGCCATAAGCATGGCCTCCCATCAGGGCTTGGTGCTCTCCCAAAAAAAGGAAGAAGGTTGAGGCTGGAACCAAGCAGGGAGGACCCCAGGCCTACCAGCTGAGGACATCCAGCCCACAAAAGTGCTTTTATCTTGGCCAAACAGCTGCAAAATACTCCATCTGTCTACTTATCTATCCAGCTATCTACATCCATCCATCCATCCATCCATCCATCCATCCATCCATCCATCCATCCATCCATCCATCCATCCATCCATCCATCCATCCATCCATCCATCCATCCATCCATCCCCAGCTTTTGCCAAGAGACACATCAGCTGTTGCCAGAGTCAGCTTGGAGTGCTCCTGAGGGTGTGCAGGAATCAGCTTGAAGTTTCCTTCATCTCCCAAGCCTTTCACAAGCTTTCTGTGACATTTCTCTCTTGACTCCCTCAAGCACCTCCCTGGTTCACAACACCTCCCACCAGGCTCTGTTGCACAAATGTAAGTACCACAGTTACCATCTCTTCCATTTTAATAAATAAGAAATCAAAATCCTCATGAGGGTGAAGGTGAGGGTGTTCCTGTCCCTAAGATTATTTTTATTGCACCTATTTACAACACTACTGGCCAAATTTGTCAGTAAATCAGCCTATTAATTTTTTCATGGTAGGTTTTCATTCTTTTCCATGCTTGATTGTATTTGCAAAGTCAATAAAGTAAATTCAGCACCTGATGCCTGTTATAACAGAAGAGGAATGAGCACTGTAGAAAGATGAATCTTCTCATCTGGACGTCAAAGGCAGGGTCAGGTGTATCATGCTCCAAAAAGTGCTCATTTCTCTCCATTAATGACCAGTCCAAGACATGTCTAGACTACCCAGCAGTAAATGTCTATCTTAGAAACACCTAAGGTGAGATAAATCCTAACATGATGCCTCTGTAGAGAAGCTTAATTGCACCTGAGAAATCAGGGAAGCTGAAGGACAAGCTATCATTTTTTCGACAGACATTCATTGGGGCTTTAAAGGTAAATGGTTGCATTTGGTAACCAAAGCTTAAAGACTTAACAGGGAATGATGTTCCTGGTTGTTAAAAAATCAAGGTTTGATGCTGCAGTAAAGAAAAATGACTTGTAAAAACTCAGGTATCAATAGTGTGGTCCAGCTGCACTGGTTATCTGCACTGTGGTTCCATCTACTAGAGAGAAGTGTGAAAATCAATTGCTCACCACCAGTATTTATGTTATAGTCTAATTACTTAGATTTTTTTTGTTTGTTTTACCAAGACAGGAAAAAACTGATAGAATAGGAAAAGAATAAAGCTGTTTTGTGTTTCTCTGCAGATAGAGAAGTGCAATGGAAGAAAGGAACACTACAGCGAACTGAATTACCTTTCACTCCTCTTTATTTGTTTTATGTTGTCACATATTTTATCTTGCAGCAACTCTGAATAATAGCCATTAAAAATCAACATCAGTTTTTCAATTCTGTTGTTTAGAGAGCACTTTGGTTACAGCTGCTGGACTTACTTGTGAAAACTCCTATATCCTTCTAAGCTGAAAGACCTTGTTTCTTAATAGGAGAGACTGATCCATACAATGAGATTGGCTTCCAAGATTAATTTTTTGTGCTTTTTTCCGTTGTGGAAATGTAAAGGAAAAAAAAAAGACAGAAAAGTAAATGCTTAGGTCTTACATGTTGTGACTTCTTTAGGAACAATTTAAGGAACAGAAAGAAATGCTAGGAGTCAGTGGACCATTAAAAAAACCTCCAAATAATGTGCACTACGGAGATATTTGGCCAGAGCATCAAGGGGAAGAGGATTCAGTACTGGACCAGGACCCACCAAGTGGGAAGGATGGATCTTTTCCCCACCTTGGGAATTGTCAAAACATCAAAGAATGTTTAAGGAAGGGATGACTAAATGGTTACAGATGCTGTTCTTGGCCTTTGCCAAGCATGGAAGGTCCCACAGTGATGAACTCCTCCTCCTGCTCTTAAAGCACAAGGTGTTTCAAACCTGTTAGAGAGTCATTACAAGGGGAAGGTCAGGCCTTCAAACCCAAAAAGGTCACCCCAGGAAATGAATTTAGGATTGGATGCTCTCTTCACATACAGATTTACTTTTTCTTTTTTTTTTTCATGGATAGAGGAGCTGAGTATTCCAAGAGAAGTTTGTGGGGTTTGGATTGCTTTGGTCTGACAAAAGCCCCAAGCCTTGAATAATGACCTCATGCTGAATGTCAAACCTGCACAAAGAGCTGAATTTTTACTCCAGCCCAGCAGGTGGGTGAGAGGCTCCAAACCCAGGAGACGTTGTGCCATGCCTCTGGAAGCTGAACTAGGGGTGTGCAGGGGCAGCAGGGCTCTGTCTGCACTGCCTGCAGCCACCACTGTGGGCACGTCCCCTCGTGGATTACACAGACACAAGGGCACCACAGAGAAGCTGTTCTTCCTTTCATTTCAGTGCAGCATGTCCAGAAAAACACCACCTAAAATAACTTCAAGGTTAACCACAAGGGAAAAAACACACTGATTCTGCCTCACATTGCAGAGATTAGAATTTTGTTCAAAACATTCTCTAATGCAAAAATGATGTCAAAAACATCATTATTAGCCTGTGTGCATGTCAATTCATATAAAAACTCAAATATATATATTTTTCTGTAATGAAGATACCTTTTTTGCTTAAGAATTATTATACATTATATATTATACACCCAGCTCTCCCACTGAGTCCACTGTAAGAAAGAACCCAACTGGAGATCCTCCTTTTGCATTGCCAAGTGTGGTGAATGGAATTCAAATGACAGGGAAAATTATACTGACCTATCCTTACCTTCATTGCCATTAAGTTTTGTAGGGGTTAATGCACAGAAGAAAAAAGGTAGCTCTGTTCATCAGATTCTGTTTCAGATAATGTTAGATGGGATATCAGTGTCCTGGGAAAAGTGAGGAACTGAAAAAAGGGTGAGAAAAAAAGGGAAAAAATGGAAAAGAGAAAAAAAAAATCAAAGTGATAGCTAGTTCCTACAAATACAATAGTGTGAAAACTTTCCAGTTTGGTTCCCAGACAGGAAAACCTTGTGTGGCTGGCACTTGGGTACATTAAACTGCAGAAAATATTCATGATAGCCTATTAAATTTTCACAAGGCTGAGGTGTTTCTCACTGATGCTAGATGTGAACTTTTTATCATTGCAATATTAGTCTCCTAAATGTCAATAAATACACCTAGGATTATCACACACCATCTCCTTCAGTCTGGCCATGGAGAGGAGAACTGCAATTCCCCTTCATGCCTCATCTCTATTGCGGTGTTTAAAACCAGTATTTGAGATTTTGGGCAGCCTGGCAAGATTCCCTCCCTGTGACTTGCAGAAATAGTGCATTTAGTGAAGGCAGATGCTGTTTTTTTCACACTCCTTCTAACAGAAACACAATAGATTTTGATATGAACAGCAATGCCCTCTAGAAACACAAAGGACATGATTCAGCTGGCTAAACATGAGGATCTACTATCATTTGAGACAGGCTGTATTTAGATGGTTTGAAGTGAGCCCGGCCAGGCTATGAGCAGTGCTTTGGGAGAGTTAACCAGATGGAGAGGTAAGAAATATTATTGTCTTCTCCCTTACACTCGTGCTGAGTCATTAAGGTTTATTATATGCTCTGTTTACATGGCAAATGTGAACAAGTCACATAGATACCTTGAGCACTTGCAAGTTATGAAGGCTAAAATATAAATATCCTTTCCCCCTCTGGGATTGTTTGTTTTCCTAGACTCAACATCTGAGACACACAGCTCAATCACATGATTATCTATTATTTCTGTAGTAGCCTTTTAATTAATATCAGTGTCATAACACCTCTGGTCCTAAGAATGTGCTATGCCTATGCCTAATTGAAAAAAAGATAGCTTTCAATAGGATAAATAATAGTGAAATGAGCAGGGTACATGATAAAAGGGTTCCTTTGTCATTCATTTAAGCAAAAGTAATCAAAACAGTTCACTATGCTAATAAACTGCAAAATTATTCATTGAGATGGCTTGTTCCTTCGTCATGTCATAGTCTCAAAGGATTTGTCACCAGAGCTTCCGCACAGATTTTCAGTATTTTTTGCATATGTAAAGAAGTCTTAAGGGAAAACAGCACAGAAGCTCAGGCCCTACAAAAGGTCCTGTCAGATGGGTAAGAACAGTGAACTTAATACACTTTGAGGATGCTGGTATGGAATAATGTATCTAAGTGTGTCCTGTACTCAAAAACTCATTCTCAGAAAAGTATTTTTAAGAGTTGTGTGTTTACACAGAAGAATTATTTTACCATCAGTGTGCAATAGCCTCATACTCTCTGTATGTTAACAGCTACACAGAATTGGAGGCTGCAGAGCTCATTCTCCAAGCACTCAGGTGGCTGCCCAGAGAGCTTTGCTTGCTGCAATGTCTGTTATTGTGGAAAATCTGTGTTAGGTGAAACACCAGGTCGAAGTAAGGAACAATGCTTAAGCTTGTTTCTTTGTTCCCTTTCCCTTTGTTCCTAAATTAGAGAATGTCACACAGATCTCTTTACATTCATTCTATAGCTAATGAGTTTAATAAAGGTTGTGTGATTCTCATGCTGCAGAACTGACAAGAAGTTCAAGCTGCTTTCACTGGTGGCTCTTGCTCTGAGTAAGGTGCTCTAAACCAGCGTGGCTGCAGCTGCAAAACATCCTCAGCTCCCAAACATATGGTGGGGTTACCTCTTGGGTTTGGTTTTCTCACCCAAGATTCCGGCTGTTAAGAGTCCTTGGCCCTCTAAAAGCCCTGAGCCGTGTCACGTGAAAAAGCAGAGTCTCCAAGGCCTTGTTTTCAGGTTTCTTGTGTTGTTTATTATTTGATATCTCAAAGTTTTCTCTGCACCCAGCCGAGGACCGGACAGCGGCTGGGACACGAGGCGACTGCCCCTCGGTGAGGCGGTGCTCTACTCTTATACAGATAACTACGTGTCCATTATTTACTAATTTGTGCCAATGCCTAGTGCCTATACTAGAAAGGTCACTTGTACCTTAACCCAATCCCCTCAAACTACTTTGTGTCATCACTACCTCAGAAGATGGAGGACGAGGAAGAAGGAGAAGAACTTAGGGCAACACCCTAAATCCTCCATCTTGTCCCCCATTTACCTCTATACTAAGAATCCTAAAACTACAAAATTTTTCACCCTGTGCTGTGCTAAGCTACTATTTTCACACCCTGGAGGTTTGCAATTCTTCTCCTAGTGCTGGAAGCTTTTCCCATGGACTAAAATCAAACTCGGTGTCTTTCCGGGCTGTGTGCCAAGGTCTCCAACCCCCCTGGAGCGGCTTCACACCCCCCTGTCCAGGGCTCAAATTCTCTTCTTCAGGTCCCAGGTCACCCAAAGGGATGCCCTGGACTCCAACAGTTACCTCTGCCCATTGCAGGCATTTTAACAGATGGGCCACAGTATCTTTGCCCCTCTTCACCTCTTTACTTCAGGAATACCCACAGAGTGAGACTTTAAAGGAATTCCTCTGGGTCTGTGGTCTGTAGGAAGTGTTACAGCAGGGCAGCAACAGTGCAGAGCTTCCCACAGGACCTTCCCTGGAGCAGTCACCTTCCCAAGTGGCTCCTGCAGCCCACACTGTGCTCTCTGCTGTTCCACCATCACTGAGCCACCCAACCTGCACTGAGAGTGAGTTCCTGTCATGGGTGTGGAGGCATTTGCTGAAATTCAATATAGTAACCCTTGGTCAATTTATTGGGACATGAAGTTCTTGGAAGTGAAGTACCTATCTGACGACGATTGACAAAGAGACAAGGACTCCATGGGTTGCATGCATGAAGCCATTTATTGATACACCTAGCTGAGCTTATATACCTTTTCATTATATAACAAATAATATTGCCAAGTACATTGCTTAAGTCATGCCTTGTATTAACCAACACAGGTATGTGCTGTCTTATCTAAGTTCTGCTTGCTGAGCACGTATCGTACCAAGCACGTCGCTGTCTCTTACATTCCTTTCTCAAACTTCTGCTTTTGGTTGCCAAGGCTTGTGGCCTACTAATGCCAACCTGTCCATTTCTATCATGAGCTGAGCAGTGCTCCCAGCTTGGCTCTCTAGCTGTATTCCCACACCTATCAGTGTTATTTTCCTGGCAAAATTAATTATTATTTCTGGGAGTGCTACCAGAGTTAGACATTTAAATTGTAAATGCCAAGTATTTTGTCTATCCTGCCCAGCCTAATAAAACCTATTTATGACTTCTACACACAAACCACGCCAACCATTACAATGCTGGGTCTTCAAAGGGGCTGGTTTGATTTAGTTACAAAGAGATGAAGAATCTGTGTGGCTCTGGCACTGGAGTCTTTTGTGGTGGATTGTCAAAGGCCACGCTCTGTGCAGGTGACTCAAGATCAGTTTTTATACACAAGGCATGTCAGAGTCTAAGGAAAACAGAAATAAACAGACATATAAGACCACTTCCCATAAAATGTTTGATACAGGCTGCCTTGGTAATGGTTTCATGCTTGTGTCCTGACTGGTAGCACTGCCAGAGGTTGTGTTTTCACAGTCCTGTGGCACAGCCTTATGGAATAAGAGCACCACTGACCATTCCAAAAGGAAGTGATCTGAAAACCTTGTTTGTCTGTAAGCAGAAATTGAGATCTATCCCAGCACACACTGTGAGGAGGAATGCCCTGGCCTGTAAGCACTAAGTTGTCTGGAAGAGTAGTGGTGGACAGATGGCTCAGATGAAATTTCAAAGAACCTGAGGCAAGAAATCATTATGCACTTAAAGATACACACTGGGAGGGCTGCTCCAAATTGTGGTTCTTCTCTAAACCTCTTGCAGATGCTAAAATTGCAAAGCAGGCTTGAGATCTTGGATCCCTGCAGTGGTTTCCAAGTTCAGTTATCAGTACCAAAGGGTTCTAAACTTTCCTGTTCCTTAATTGTGGGAAGCAGAAAGACAGAGAATTCTTCAGAGCATCTCCATACTTTCTGAACTGAGTCTTTTCCATGCAGGTTTCCTTTAGGCTCAGTTGTATCTCATTAATTCTGTCATATCACTAGTTTTTGGGGAAGAGAACCCACATTGTCTTCCCCAAGGCAGGGGAATTTCTCCAAGGCAGGAAAAGGAAATATCTGAAGATTAAACACTTAGACTACAATGTGAAGTTCATGTAGGCAGTAAAAGGATTTCAATTCCACAGTTTCCTCCCTATGACTAATGTGTTTAAATGAACCACAAATAGGACAATGCTTTAAGCTGGCAGATTTGGAAATAATAAAAAAAAAAAAACAACCAAACCCACAAGTAAAAAAAGAGACTTTAATTTTGCTGAGGGTGAATGTCCTTGGAGTAAGGAGTAAAAAAAAAGTTATTGGCAACTGTTAGGTACAGAAGTATCAATGAGCAAAAAAAGCAGGAGGTAGAGTGGGATGGGGAGTGAATAACACCTGCTGCTAAGAGAATTTATTGAAATAACTGAAATATGAAGAATTTAGAAATGAGTTTTAGGGCTAAGACGTCACATAAAAATAGCTTAAATGCCCACCCTTGTGTCAGAAGATGATGGAGGGGAAGCAGGGACAAGAAAGCACATTCCTGGCTCTGTACCACCAGTGTGGAGCATGAAGAAGGACATGGAGGATCCATAATGCAGGAGTGATGAAAAAGTGGAAAGCTTTCCAGCCCAAGGGCAAAAGGCAGGGATTTCACTGGAGTGTACCTATGGGCAAAGATATATTTAGAAACATGAAGTATTACCTGAAGACTGGAGACAGAGGCCAGGCTTTTCTGTGGGATGCAGTAACTTGGAGGCTGGACAGTCATGCCTTTTTTTTTCTTTTTTTTTTGTTGCCTTTTTCTTTTTTTCTTTTTTGTCTCTTTCTCAGAGCAAATATTGATTAGTTCAAATGCAGTGGCCAGTCCCAAGAGGGAGCACAGAAAGCTCCTTGGCAGAACATCCTGTAATCTGGTGATTTGTGCATTCCTCTGGGTGGTGGATGTTGAAAGCCTTTCAGGGAGAAAGATTTCCTACCCTTTGTAGATAAAAGGAAAGGAGCAGCAGCAATGTCCATTCTCTGACTGCCTTTAGAAGGTAGGAACAGCCTCTTCAGTGTTAGAACAAAAAGCCATGGATGTCAGTCACAAGGAAGTGAATGCCAGAAGTTGGCACTTAAACTCTAGAGGGGCAGAATCAATCACTACCCTTTGCACAGGTTTTGGGCAGGCTGATTGGATATTCAGAGGACTGGCAAACAAGGGACAGGTGCTGGGCATTTTGTGGCATGCTGAGTGTACCTGTTCCTAAAAATGTTGTGTGACACCAACAAGCTCTATTCAAGTCCATCCAAATGTTCAGTTATCACTAGCATGCTTTTTAAAGACTTGTTTAACATCTTCCCTAGTTATACCTTGCTGAAATTTAAGCCCCTCTCTTCCCATTCTATCTCCAGGGGACCTATGGAGCAGTTCATTGCCACCTTTATGGCAGCCCATCTCATACTGGATGAATCCTTTTAGATTTCTCCTCAGTCTTCTCAAGGTTAAATGACTTAAATTCTTGCAGCCTTTCCTCACACGTGGTTTTGTGTATAGCTCTGATCACTCTTGTGGGTCTCCTGTGGACTCCTGTTGCTCCATCTCTTTTGGGCAGGGCATTCAAGTGAGACCTCGCAGAGGCTGAAGCGAGTGGAGGGATTGGTTATATCACTTTTGATCATTCTACAAGTACCTTCAGATCCCCAGGTCCTTCCCTGAAATTGATACCTCACTAGCTATTCCCTACATTTTAGGAAATGTTGCCTACATTTGGGTAGCTAACTGGTTTTGCTTTTATGTGAAGCTTTGCATTTATCCTCACTTCTTTATATTCCTCTTATACTACTATTCTGTTGTGTCAAAATCCTTTTGAATTATAAACCTGTTGGCCAGAAGGATTTAAAGCAAAATTTCAATTCTACAAAAGCAATATAAACAGGATTCAAGAACCTTCCCAGGAAAGAAATATATGATTCATTGTCAGAAAAATTTTTGGTTTGTTGTGCAATGATAAATGTCTGCCCAGACTGGAGGTGTAGGATGAATTAAAGAGGTTTTTATTAACCTGATTTTCAGGGAATGGAAGGTGTTAAAGGATATGGATAATGCCAGGAGAAGGTTAAATTGTAGGTCAAATACGAGAAGAAGTGGAAGGACTAAAAAAAATTCAACTCCAGAAGAAAAATCAAATATATCACAAGCCATAGTGTCAGAAGCAGCCAGAGAGTTTGACTACAGCCCAACATTTACAACACTTTTTTAACCTCATCTGAGACCCACAGAGGCCCCAAGGGAAGATGTTGACTTCTCCCAGCTCATATGTTACAAAAGCTCATTATATTTAAAGGAAAACCTCCCTGGGAAGCTTATTTAATTTAACATCACGGTTCAAGTGAATGGATGGGAAGATAAACAGACATGGGGATTGCTGGCAGGCGAGGAGGGTGGCTCAGCTTCCAAACTGCTGCAGAATTTATTCATTTTGAAGAAATCAAGTTCTTATAGGTGTCTTTCACATGCAGTTTGGAGTCAATCATCAGCCTGAACCAGCTCTAGGACATAGCTTAGAGTTAAAAAGAGAGGGAAAAAAAATTCTGGCAGAAGTCCTGAGGACACTTCTTCACCTAACCAGATACCAATAAAATATTTAGGATAAATCAGCAATTAACTAATTTCTGGACTCAGCTGGATGTGGACTAATGGATCAGTGCAAAGAGGCCAAGTAACCCAGGGAGATATTTAATTTTGTCTCATCCAATTCTGTAGAGGAAGGCAGTGTAGCAGGCAGCAGCCACTCGTGGGGAGGATGGAGGTTGATTCTCAGGAGCCTGTAACTACAGTACTCTGTTTAACACACAAATTGGAAAATGGGATTGTAATCTGATGCATGACACTTTTGAATAATTAGATGTGAGAAATTCAGTGTGCACAGCAGATGAAGCTGCCAAAAAATGTGGGGGGAAGGGGGAGAGCGGAAACCAGAGAATTTCTACAGTCAATTTTTGATATCCTGGAAAAATTGATCATTGAAATGAACAACTACAGTAAAAACATAGTTAGCCAGAGAACAGTCTCCAAAATGCCATAAGTGCATAAATGTCATGCTAAATGGCAGAGAGGAGTGAAATGAGGGCACAAAGATTAGAGGTAAAAATTTAAGCAATTTTTTTTTTTATCTTGTGGACAACTAACAGTGAGATTTTTATAAGAAATAATAACACTATGAAGTGGGAGGAAAGGGTAGCAGTGGAAAATTGTCAGTGTAAGAAGCAAAAGTTGAGGAAGAAAGAAGGTAAAAATTGTCCAACTAATTGACCTTGAAGGGAGAAGGTGACATGGAAAAGTGCACAAAAAATGTGCAAACATTGGCTGGAAGCTGGACCTCCACAAATCAAAACACAAGCAGACAGCATAAAAAATTGCCTGGACTTAGAGTAGGTAATAACATGCTTGATAACAAAAAAGGGTCTTCCAGAAACAGGTGGCAGAAGTGCACTTCAAATATCTCTCAAGAGAACCTGCTGACCAGTGATGAGTCTGGCTGTTATCTCCAGAAGGGATGAGCTGATTATTAGGCTGGGGATGTTTCCCAGCAAGGCAAAGACAGGGCACAATTAAACTTATTTTAAACCCAGAGATGCACTCAACTAAAACCATTGCAGAATGGCAGAAAAAACGATTTCTTTCCACTCCTGAATGTTTCTGACAATGTGCTAATACCAAAAGGAAGTATGCCAGCCAAAAGTGAGCCTGTGAGCCAGGGAATATAGTAAATGCTGGCACAGAGTGAGGCAACACAGGTGGGAAGGCAAATCCCAAAACATTTCTGGGGCTTCTTCTGGAATGGCACTATATTCTTCACGTGGTGCAGCAGAATGTTTGAAGGGAATTTCTGGTTTGTCTTCCACCCACGTGATTGCTGCTGTCTAACTGAGGAATGACATAGGACCAAAATTCAGGTTGGATGGCACCTCAGGAGGTCTCCAGTCCAACCACCTGCTCAAAGTAGGGTGAGCTATGAGGTCAAAAAGAAGTTACTCAGGGATATGCCCAGGCTGGTCTTCTAATGGTGAAGCAAGAAAAGATGTTTCAGGCCACTGAGGAAATGTATCAAGAAACTATCATACAACTTTGAACGTGTTATTTGGTCTCCTTTTTAAATCAGATTAAACAAGAAATGAGAGGAACCAGTTTTGTTGACTCCCCAAAAATGAAATTAGTTTATTTTTAAGGGCTTTTTTAAAATCATTAACATAAACAAAACTATGTCCTGGGTGATCTAGTAGATTCAATCTCTTAATCTACTCTTACTTTTCAAAAACTCACAACTTTTTTCCCTCCCCATGTTTAAAATCTCTTGCTCACATAAAATCTGAGGCCAGTGTTTGAGCTGTGGTTATTATCAAGTTGGACCAGCACTGAAGATCAGAGTCCTACTGTCCCACAGCTGCATGTGGACATTACAAGATTTGTGAGCAGGGAAGTTTTGGCCATGCATCCCATGCAAACACCAGCAAACAGCTGAGCTGTTCCATTTCCCACAGACACTGAGTTAAAGTACTTTTAAATAGGGCTCTTCCCCCACTACTTCACATGGCAAACAAAGAGATTTACAGATGATCTAAAGGAAGATTCAGGCCATCAAAGACACACCTAAAATTAAACCCAGACACAAATCAGTTCAAAAGGGTGTTATTACTGTGTTCAGAGAATCAATTAATGAAACTCCTGCTCACAAAGGATATCTGAAACTAAGTACAACCAACCCTTTCCCTCTGCCCATCTATTCTGTGATTTCTCATGCTCATTGATCAGTACTTTTGTAGGGTTCTGCAATTCAAACAGAAGTTTTTTGCTTCTTGCTCTCCCAGTACTTCTTTGTAGGTTGTGAGGAAAAGGGAATCATTTTAGAGATTAAATTGAGAGTTTTAAGGATGGAAAAGTGCTCTTATGATTGTTCCTGCTCAAGCCTAACCATGTTTTAAAGACTCTTTCATGCAGAACCAAAATAACCTGACAAGGTGGTTATTTATTATAATAAGGGTCTTGAGTTCTGTGGTGTGAAATTATTGTGCCACCCAAAGGAATTCAAGGCAGTCATCAAACACTGAATATTTTCACCTATATTTATTTGGGAGGAAATCTGTGGTCAGGACTGGCCTTGCTTCCTATAATGGCTCTTTAGATTCACACCTCAACTAAGGATTGGAAAAACTGCACTGCCCAGATTTTATGATTATACAGAGATCAGCACACAAGAGTGGTAATACTGATGCCTTGTCCTCTGGAAACTGGGACATGAATGCTGGGACATGTCATTGGGAAATGAATTGCAAACACTACTCTCTCTCAAGGGGAGAAAGTTTCTCAGTTCCTTTACTGGAGAATCTGGAGCACTGGAATGATACCCTAAGTTCATGGTATGTATTCTGCAAGTTGGGGGGACACAAACTTCACCAAGTCAGCAATGATCCTCCAAAATTATGCCAGTTTGCCTTTTGCCCTCACACCAGTGTACACAGAATGAGCCCTGGGACACTTGATAAAGTGGTGCTTTAATGCTTGGCCTTCTTCCTTCTGTTAGCTGATTCTTTGGGAATTTAAAACCCTGAAGAAACTGTGACACAAGGAGAATAACATATTAACTTTGCCTGCTTGTATGACAACCTACACAAAGTGCACATCTGGGGAACTGCAACTGACAGGCTTTTGTGAAAGGTTGTGTTTGAAAATTTATATGGTGACCTCTGCATTTCTGTAGCTTCATATTTGAACAGATGTCAATTCACACAAGTGGACTGAGGTTCTTTTTGTTCTTAACCGTGGTTTTGGTTTTTGTTAGGCTGAAGGGTATTCCTAGTGCTGTTTGGGGCTTGGAAAAATACACCATCCATCTAATTGTAAAGTATATATCCTAAGAAAAATACACAAGGTGAAAATCACCTGGGAATACCAAAAAAATGATTATTTCCTCCATATAGTAGAAAGGTTAGCAATGCAGCCTCAGAGAAACAGGGCTTAGTTAGTAGAGGCCTCCCAAAACCAGGAGATCTCCAAGAGGAGTGCAAGAGATGAGACAGTAGAACATTTCACACTTATTCAATGCCTCTGCAAACACAGAGGTCTTGAAATAGCAAAAGGCAGAAGAAAACTTGTGCAGCCTCCTCTCTGCTGGAGAGGTGGGATCAGGGCCCCTGCTCACAGGACCTGGCACAGTGTCACAGCCATGCAAGCTGCATCTCCCTGCCAAAAACTGACCCCAATTAATATGCAGAAGGTTCTGACTTTGCCTACATGATCAATGCCAGTTTTATAAGAATCAATTTTTAGAAACTACTGACTCACATCAGCTGACAGGTTATGTATGATTAATAAGCAACATAAGAAAACAATGTTTAATAGTTTAATTGCTTTAAGTGCAAAGTAAAATTATTTAATTATACAAATTAAAAATGCTGCAAAGTCCTTACAATCATACAGTTCTAGAATTTAAATTGTATTACTGTGATAATTTGATGTCTACTGCTGAAACATACTGAACAACTCTTAAAAGTTTTGTGCTTGACTTCAACTTCTGAATAATTAGTAGACTTCAAGGACAATTTCATCTTCCATGAGCACAGAGACAGAATTTGTAAAACAGTAATGCTGTGAAACAAATCTCATTTGAAGAATAAACTCTACAGATAAACAAATTATTAATAAAAAATCCAAACATTGAAGTAAAAGCCTGAATCCTAAAAAGGACAAGACTGAATCCTAACATTTATCTAAACAATATTTATTATTATATCAGCAATAAAAATAATAGATTAGGCAAAACTGTTATAATTTGTCTAAAGTATGCTAAGGCTACGGTGCAAACTCAGTTTGAAATTAACTGAATGGACAACAATCTCCTTATTTTCAATACATTTAGGCTTCTAGTTTTGTTTACCTCTTTTGCTCCAAAATTCTAGATAAAAATTAAGTTCATTAACTCTTTTTCTAAGTCTGAGGAAGGGGACACTTAATATGTGATGAATACCAAGCAGCTACATTCGACTCACAAAATACAAAATAAGCTGAATACAACAGTTAAGCATCTGACACAGTACAAATACTGCCAGCTTATAAGTATTTTTTACACAAGCACTTCACAAAACCTTTAACATTAAAGTCTAAACATCCATGTAACTCAAATATATTTGTGATGCTCCCAAAGGGTTAATACTGTCTTGTTTCATTTCTTACATGTAGTAATTTGGCTGTGAACAAAAGCAGCTCCCCGCTGGATACCTTGGCTAAAGGAAACACAATGAACTGGTAAAAACCAGTTTTATCTCACTGCTGTTGCCTAGGGCTACAGACAAAATGAAGTAAAAAAATTCACATGCAGAGTATTAGGTGCTTATGAAAGATCCAGCAGCGCTGTTGCCTAGTGATTGAGCGAGGAATCAGCACAGGCCAATGAGGTGTTTGGGTACTGAATAACACCCCCAATGACTGCTTTACATCTCCTGCAATTCTGTCATACACCCCCATGATTTCCCAGTGGTGAGAATCACTTTCAAGGGAACCTGTCAGGAAAAAAAAAAATTAAACAAATAAACACATCACATACAGCAAGATTACTATTTTTGCTTTTCCCTTTGGATGCTGATACTGCTCTACATTAAATGCCTATCCAATATGAAATGTTCTTAATTTCTATTAATATTAAATTATTGCTACAATTCTGATAAAAATACCTTAACAATTTAAACTAACCTTTAGTTTTCAAATTGCAAACACGTGTCACTGAATTGCAAAGAATATACTAAAGCAAAATTCATCTTATGCTTTTAAAAGAGCTACAAATGATGGTTTTGATGCTTATCATCAGCAATTTTGTCAGCAATGCATAAAGATATTAGGGCTTTTTTAACTCCCTATTTTCAAATTCTGGGGTATTTTTATTGCTGCTTTGGTTTAATTTCAGTTTGTTTTACAGTTGCTGGTGCTCTTGTACACAGTAGCTTTGTTGACATGAAAGCTGCCTCATTAGCATGGTCTATATTTTGGGAAAAAAAAAAGCTACTTCAAAGATAAAGCATCCTTTACCTCAAAGAAGAAAAAGAGATCTCTCCCCATTAAGACTATATGTGTGCTCTACTTTAGTGACATTTTGTCTCCATATTAAAATAATATTCATATTAACCAAGCACATAAGACATATTTAGCTGAAGTAAGTCTGCTGAAGGAGAGCAGGAGCATTTCACAAAAATCTTTTCATCTTCAACATCTCTAATCCTAAAAGACATTTTCTACTGTATAGAAGGGTAAACAACATGAACAAAAAAAGACTCTTTTTAAAGATCACTCTCAATTTCTTCTCTGAGATCAAACTTTATGTTTTCTATCTGGCCTCTGTCATTGATCTCTTTTTGAGGCTTCAGAGGAAGGTGAAGTATCTTCATGATGGATGTGGTCTAACGTGCTGCACGAGCAAAAGTATGTCAGGACTCCTACAGTAGTTTGATTAGGAAAAGGAGACCAAATAAGGGTAATGAAATGTGTATCTCCAAATACTCCTACTGCCTACTAAAAAGTCCTAATCTTTGAAAGCCCCAGAGAACTACTTATTGTCCAAGAATGCATTTCTTTTCACCTATTAAGGCATAGTTGGTGTTTAATGGAGAATTACTGTTCTCATGGGAATGGTACATTGAATCCATCTGTTTAATGCATTGAGGTGGAGTTGTCAGTATGTGACAGTAAAACACCTTAGACAGATGTGAATAACAAGGTATGTCCCATTTGTCCACAGGACATTGAAACCTTCTGCCACTTCATGGTTAGTCTGAAAAATGTAACACTAAAATGATATTCTACCCCTGTAACTATGAACACTCTTGGTAACCATGTAAACATTTGTCTTTCTTAGAAACCTAGTACAGTGCTCATATTTATTTCATGACCATCACTGCCTCAGACAAAGTATGAATGTTGTTACCTCTGAAAAAGGCTCCAAAAAGTCTCCTAAAACTATCCATAAAGGACTATAGTGTTGCTATTCACTTTATATGTCACCAATATTATCGTATTTGATTATTTTTAAGAACCTTATAGCAGAATGAATGCCAGGTATCTAAGACAGTAATTAAAAAAAAAATAATGTAATATACCTTGAAAACCACTCTGGCTTTTTTTTTCCTCCCCCAAGGAATTTGTAACAAAAGAAGAAAGGCAAACACAGATGTACAATGTAAGCAACCTACAGAAATGGAGTTTGCAAAGCTCAGGAGTATTAGTGCAAGAAATTTACAATCCCAGTGTGGCCAAAAGATCTCACTGGACCATATTTAATAAACAGGAAGGTAAAATCTTACAAGGGTTAAGTGAACAGTGAGGGGGAAAATCAGTATGGGAAGCAGAAAGAGTAATTTAGATCTTGGATACCCTTCATTATCCCTTCTCAATTTTTGTGGGAAGGATGGGCTCCCTAAGGACCCATAAAGGGTCCTGTAACTGCAACACCTCCAGAGAAAGCCTCACAAAGTGTCTGGAATGCTGCAATAGATATAGAAGATCTGGAGGAAGAAATACAAGACAAATTATCAAGTAGTTTTCTTTTTCAACTGTTTCCATTAGTGCAAGTCTGTATGTTGCAACCATTTCTGAAATAATTAGAATAAAGCTGTTTCTGTCCCTGAACCTTGTTGAGCATTACTGCTGAGTGACCTGGCAACACCAAGTACTCCATTTGTCAGGAAACTGGAAACCCTTGGGCTGTTGCTCACTGAAGTTTAGGGATTCCCAGGAGCTTTAGTCTTTTAACAATCAACAAAAGCTGAGCAGTAGGTTACAGTGACAGGTACCAGCTTGGTAGAGAGAAAAACATAATTCTTTTATAACATAATTACAATTTGGTCCAATACATAGATAGCTGTGTAGTTATCTACTCACTTTTTACAGATGTTGGTCTGGTAGATGATATCCTCTACCTCTAGCAATGACCAGTGATTTTGTCTGCTTTGTATGTTCGGCATCCACACAGAAATGTTAAACAGACCCATTTTCCAAGTGAAAATTACTGAAGAAAGATCTTTTGCAATGTTTTTTCAGCAGTAATGAATGCCTGGCACATCCAGAAAGCCTATTAAAGGGACACATTTCTGACTCTACCACAACCCAACAGAACTTTCATGGCAATGAATGAAATAAATTTTTAAATTACCATATGCATTGCCATGATAATCTCACTTTCCAAAGGTGAGTATAGTTCCTTTCAGTTATTTTCCTTTGGAGCTTTTATAGTAATTTGAAAAAGCAATTACCACAAATATGAAAATGAAACAATTGAAGTGAAAAGCAAAATAGTTTTTTCTAGATTCATAATATGATGATGATGATGTACAAAGCTAAGTATGCCAGAGAAAGAAATTCAAAATGGTCCCTACCTTCAGTGGCACTTCCAAGGCTGTGGTTTGCTGCAGGGACTCCATTGTTCTTTTTACCAGTGCTGTAATAAAATTTGAAAACCTACAGCTTTATTTTCCATGTTAGAATTGTTATATATATATATATACATATACATATATATTAAAAATTCATTTTTTATATTCTGCTATATAATACCTGCATTTCTGCATTAAAAAAATTACCATTTACAACTTTTTCAGATTATTTTAAAGTGATATTTTATCTCTTGTGAACAGTTTAATTTCTTTTTTAAAATTGAATTTTAGGGTAAAATTTGCAGAATTATTTAATTTATATATCCCATATATAAAGAAGTACAGCACTACTACATTTCATATAATGGTATATAGAGCATGTGTGAGTGCTGAGTTTTCAACTTCACTACTCATAACTATCTGTTTGATGACAGTTTACATATTTTAATTTTCTTGTGCAGCCATAAAACTCGCTTAAAAAAAGAAGCTGAAAAAAAAGCCCACAAGAATCTGAACTTTTAAAAATATTTTACTCTTCAAAGTAAAAACATCAGAGCCAATTTTTTTTAAAAATCATCCCTGTGGGATAGTGGAGCTATCAGGACCCTAAACAATTAAATTTGAGTATCATTCATGTAACTTAACAACTCATCATGCCATAACACTATGCTCACTGTTACTGTGCAAATGCATTTATAATTATTCCAAATCAATCATTTGGGATCAGATTTGTCATCACTGGTCCTGCTAATTAGTGTTTTGCTTGACAAAGATTGTTGCTTCAACACATACTGTTCTAATAAAAATCAAAGAGAGATTCAATGGATCAACAGCTTTTAAAAAGGAAGACATTTTTGGCTGGTGCAAGTGAAGCAGGAATACCAGGTGGGCCCAGAACCTGCACTGCTCTGACAGGATGGATGATTAAATAATGAATGTTGTCTTGTGCCTCACAGACCTGAGCAAGAGCAGGGTCTGTGATATGAGCTGGTAACTGCTGGAGTGAAACCCACATGATTACTGAGCAGCTTCCTTTGAAGTTATCCCTCACTGCACATCACAGTTCTTTGGCAGCTGAGGCTAGAGGCAAAGGAGCAACAAGAACTCTAAGAAGCTGTGGATGTTGTTGCTCTGGCTGCCAAAGCCTTTTCTAATGATGCCAGCAATGAAGAGCAGTCTGTAATGTTTTGTGTCATGTCACTGACACTGAGGCTGGCCTGATAATGATGATGAGGATTACCAGCTTCTGCCTGAACAGTGCTCAGACCATGCTTGCTCACTCAAATCTCTGTGCTAATGAGCTGTCATAAGCTTTTCCACAAAGTCCAAATTATGCAGTAACTCGAAATATCAGCAGATCAAGTGCCAAAGTGGAGGAAACCAAGACATTTGTTGACACATCTGTGTACAGCTAGACTTGGTTCATGCTAGATTTGAGGTAGTTCATGGTCCAGTGTGGGACAGAGCAACATTTTTGGAGCACAGAAACTAACATTGCACTCCACAGATTGTGAAAGAAGTGCTGGCCTAAATAATTACTCATTTGTAATCCAGTCCAAGTCAACATGACTATTAACAGAGGAGTGTTGGACTGCCTCTGTCTTGAGAAGCCCACCCTGAATTTCAACAAGCTGTCAGCTCCAGGAGGTCAGCAATGCAGCAGATGCTGGGGCATCCCAGCCAGGTGGGATGTCTTCAGAAGGCTCAGTGTGTTGCCAGTCAGCTCTGGGTAAACATTTTTTCCAAGCTATGACTGCACAAAACCTTTGAGAGGATAACACCTGAATTCTGCACTTCTCATGCAGAATCACTCAGCTCTGGTGTTCCACCAGACACGTATGAAGGGCACAGTCAAGTCTGTGCAGATTAACATTTTTTGTGTTGTTAGATAAATAAACAGCAGTAGAGCATTTGGGGAATGAGAGGGAATAGGACTTCTTGACAAAATGAGTTCCAACAGACAGTAAAAGATGGAGCATGAGTCAGCAGCATCACTTCCTGGGCTGAAATATGTGAGTGATATGACAAAGGCTGCTGCCTGCCTATGCACTGAGTTAGACCTGCTTTCCCCAACTTCTCTAGACCTCTGAATTTGACCAGTTCTGTCCCATTTAGCTGTTATCCCCAAAAGGGGATTCATGATGGCAGCAATGACTGCAACAGCTTTCTCTGTTGGTTCACACACTTTTCACTCTAAGGCATCTGGCACAATCAGAATTCTGTTGTATTCTTAAATACTCTTAATTTTAAAATGCACAGATTAAAGTGGCCACATCAGTGAACAAACCCAATGGTTCCTCATTCACTTTGACAACCATTAAAAACCTCTCCATGGGTTTGCTTCATTTTCTTCTTTCCTTTTTTTCTGTCAGTTCAGCTCCCTGTTCTCTTTCTCATGTCACACTGACTTCTCTATCCAGAGTTTAGTAAAGCCATTGATTTCAAGCAATCTGAAGTTGTTGTGCCTGCATTTCAGCTTTTTGAAACCACTCCTTTGTAAATATCAAGAAAAAGCAGCTGGACTGCCATTCCTGTTCAGTGGTCTGCTAAGACTGTAAACAGTGAAGAAGGAAGCGTTTAAACTACATTACAGTCTTTGCACAAAAATTAATAGGTATAGTGGATGAATACATTTAGGCTGGAAATTTAAAGTTCTAGATTTTGGAGAGACAAAATTCTGGAACAGTCCTTAGTGGGAGTAAGTTTTCATATGAAGATGATAAATTATAAGAGAGACTATATGGCCTGGGGGTATGTAATCACAGGAGAGGTCCCCTTCAGTCCTATGTACATAATATCTGATTCTCCCACTACTTTCTCAAATCTCCTTGAAAATTTCCCCTTTTCTCAAGGCTCAGAATAAACAATCAGACATACAGAACTATATCTTCTTTATCTCATATACATTTTAGAGTGTAGTCACTAAAAAACAGAAAAACAGTGTTTAAATAGATCTGTCTCTACCACTCTTAATATTTTGCTTCTTTTCTAAGATTTAGACTGGAGACTTTGGGGACGTAATGATTATTTCTGTTCAGTCAAGAATCTAGTATATCTGGGGCACATAAATTATTAATTTTAAAATGTTCCTTTACAGCCAGCCATATACTGCAATGGCATCTGTAAAATGCTGTTCTCCCAATCTTTGCAAGTTATCTCTCAAAACCAATAGCTGGCAATTAGGAGAGTTGTTGATTATACTTATCTTGAAATGCTTTGTAAGTGCCAAGTACACACACTAAAATATCATGTATAAAAAAAATGGTGACAGCAAAGTTAAAAGACTATAGAGGAACTGAAACTTTAACATAGGTTTTAACATATATTAGATTTTCTTGATACTGACCAGAATAAATATGCTTATTGAAAGTGCTGTGAATAGGAACAAAGATAAGACATGCATGCCTGCTGTGGAACAAAAGCTTATTTGTCCCTATCGAACTGAAGACATTTTTCAAGTCCACTCACCTATGAAATTATGACTCTAGAAACATGTCAAAGCTGGCCAGACATATGATCTATGGAACAGGGATTTTTGCAAATTGAAAGCTATCTAGAGGCATCTTTCGTTTCCGCACCAGTGTTTTTCAAGTTAGAAAACGGCAGCTCAGAGGACAGAAAATGTCACTAACTTGTGATGACCAGTTCATTCTTTTGTTCTTCTGTTACAGCAGTCCTCTTTTGTACATGTGTACATTTTTATGCAGCTGCCTCAGTACCCAGTAAGCATAAAATTGTAGCAGAATAAAGTGAAATTTCATGTGATTTGTATGTGAGCCAAAAATCTGTATTGGCAGATGTTAAAAAAAAAAGTCTAAGATACTGCTCTTTAGGTAGCAAGTGATCTTAATACCAACATAAATACGTGTAATTTATACATATATATTTCTTTTGACTGGTGGTTTCAGTGTTCTTAAATTTAAGGTAAGTACTTCAGCCGAAATACTTTATACCTGGTAAAATATTAGAAAAATTGCTTCAAACTCCACATTGTACATGTACCAAAAATAAGAACAGATGCAGAAATTCTTTAGTTCTATCAATACTGTACAATTATAAATGAGTTCTAAAAAAAACACCTTTAAAAATTACTCTAATGAACTGTGATATTGAACACAAAGCACTGGAATACATATATTTCTACAAAAAGGTGTTATTTCAAGTACCAAGTGTCTTTCATTTAATTATCACTAATGGATGCAATCAAGCAGACAGGCATGGAAGAATCCACAGTAATTGCCACTGGCAAAGTTCACCTTTCAAACCCACCAGCTATTTATTGCACACACATTAGAAGCCAGATTCTACAGTTTTAACTACAGGTATCCCTGTACTGTAAAAAAAAATATATTTTGCTTTTCTTCACCACAAAATGTATTCCCCTTTTTAGCTGTAATGCATTCAGCATAATCCAAGGGTTTGTACTTCAAACACAGCATGGAGCATCAGTGTGAGAAAACAGTCCCCACAAAATGAAAAGTTGGGTTCTGCCATTCCTAAATACTCTTCCACATTCTCTACACAAACTCACAGTCTGATTTGGGGACAGATTGTCTACCTGATTACACAGACTTCAGAATGCAGAGATGCTGAGCCTTCTCAGATTCAAGAATCCAGTTTTTGGCATTCCCACAATATCATCTGCCTTTCTGCTTCCTGGGCTGCTGGAGTGCTCAAGATGCAAAGAAGCCAGACAGGCAAGCTGGCCAGAAACCAGGCAGATTATTGATGGTAAAGCTGAGAGTCTTCTGCCCAAGCCAAACAAATTTCTGCCAAATGTTTTGATTTGAACTTCCCAAGCACCCTCTAATAGGAATTTATGATTTTAAAAAGCTCTTTTGCTGTCATATTCTTGCCCTAAACAGAGAATTGAGGGAAATAATATGCCATATCTTTGATGAAAATTGCACCACTCAGAGTAGCATGTGCTTCATTGTATTTCAAAGTATGTCAAAGCTTGGGCAGTAAAAACTTTGTTATAAATAAATGATGTTCTGCCTTGTCCATTTAGAGTGAGCCATATGTATACTGTAAAACTGTGGGTGATGGATTCTTTTTGAAGAAGGTATTCTTCCAAAAGAGATAAGACCTTGTGATGACCCACCTTATGCAGTACTTTGTGCAGAAGTAGATCTAGAAAAAAAAGAACACTTCTTTGCTTGCCTCTTGTTTATTAGATTCAAAAGATTCCAAATCATCTGTGCATTATTAGATGCACTAAAAATGGGATTTCTGCATATTGAAATGCCCTGAAAATTCTTACTGCAGCATATGAAGTCCTAAGCAAGACTAAAGAAAGTGCCAGTATTATGATTCCTTGTGGCAATTTTCAGCCGCCATTCAGGAGACTCTTAGATGCAAAAGGACATTTTAATGTTGTGAAGCAATTCAAAAGAGACTCTTTCATCAGGGAAATGCTGCTGACAAGGCTTGTATCTTGCACTATGATCTAATGAAATAATACTATCTACTTTTTTGTTCTTCATTTATAAATCTTAAAAATATTTTAAGTTTCATGTCCATTCTACAAACAAGAAAAAGGAGACATTTATTTGTTGTTGCTTTCCTGAAAAAGTAGATCAGAAACATGACTGGAATCAGAATGCAAAAATGCTGAATAGTAGGCCAGTACTTCTTGGATCACATTAAATGCAGTAGAATAACACAGCACTGAAGTGTAATCCATTAAAACCCTCAAACACTGCTCTTTAGCTTCAAGTCCACGTCTTTTCCTTTACTGAGCTTTGTGACTGTACAACTGAGATTTCTCTCTGGATCATTAAACTGCAGGCTGGAAACTGCAAGTCAGCAGATTCTGTAATTTAAAGTTTCTGAATGGACAAAAGCTCATTAGATATGTAAAGACAAAGCTGACAGCTAAAGAATATTGGCAAATAAAAGTGAGAAGAGTGGGGATTTTTAAAAAGGGTGAAAGAACTTTACCTAAAGAGATGAAAACCATTTTTGGACTTTCAAAGCTTAAGTGAATTAGGAGCACACATCCCACTGACACTTCTTTGGTTTAACACTCAGATACCGAATCTGTTACCTCACTTAGGTATTTCAGCTCCTGAAATAATTGGAAAAGATTAGGAGAAAAGAGTGTTCCTATTTAGCTTCATCTGAAAGGAATCTAGGTCAACTGTTCTCAGGCTGCTGTGTGATGTGAACTGAAACCGCTCACACCATGGCCTGGGACAATAGGGAGATCTGCTTCAGCAGTACTTCTGACTGGAAGTGAGATGCCAGTGCACCCTTTTCTGCCTATTCAGATCAAATGAAATCCTCACTAATGACTGAAGAATAGCCAACTTTGGACCCTTTTAAGACACCTTGGATTAGTTCTTCTACCAGTAGCAGGACTATTTGGAAAATACAGAGTCATGAAGGTTGAAAGGAACCTTTGGAGGTTATCTGGTCCAGACCTGCTGCTCAGAGGGGCCACGTCGAGCTGGTTGCTCAGGACCTTGTCCAGATGGCTTTTTTACATCTCCAAGGATGGAGACTCCACAACCTCTCAGGGCAACTTGTGCCAGTGCTCAGTCACCCTCAGAGTAAAACAGTGTTCCTTGATCTTCAGAGGGAACCTTTTCTGTTTCAAATTGTTCCCATTGCCTGTAGTCCTGTCCCTGGGCACCACCACTTCCTCTATGCCTGCTCCCTTAAGATATATACATCAGTAAGATCCCCTGAGCCTTCTCTTCTCCAGGCTAAACAGTTTCAGGTCCCTCAGCCTGCCTTCATTGAACAGATGCTCCAGTCCCTTCATCATCTTTGTCACTCTTTGTTGCACGTGCTTCAGTCTTTTACTGGGGAGGTGAACCAGAACCAGATGCTGTACTCCAAGTAAGGCTCTCCCAGTGATGAATAAAGAGGAAGGAAATCAATGTCTCAGGCTGGTCTTTGTGTTAAGAATAAGACAAGTTATCACTCTTCTGTTCTGACGGGAGCATATCTGAAAGTTCCTGTAATGCAGAATTTTCTTTTTTCCTTTGACTCTTATGGCAAAGCAGAGACAAATTGAAAACTTAATCTTCAATCAGCAGAATGAAACAAACTTCCATCTTGAACACTCAAGTTTGGCAGCCTGTGCTAAGTGCAATGACAATTTTCAAGGTATCTCAGACCTCTAGACTGCCCAGCTCCATTTTCTAAAGGTCATCTTAGCAACTTCAATTATAGGGTGATAATTTTGAAGCACAACAAGGAATTTACAGGTATGTTTGTTCTGTACCCTGCAGCTAGACCTGGAGATCAGCAAACTAATTACTGTGCAGTGCGTACTCTAAATTTGAGTATTTGAACTTCACTCTTTTTGCATTTTCAGAAAAAAGCCTCCAGTCATCATGTTTCCATAGTGGGATAATGTATTACCATTATTAATATGATAGCTAGAGTTTTTTTCTGTTATACTTGGAAAGTATTGATTTTTCTGAATTTGCTATAAATTCAGACTAGTAATGGAGATCTGAATTTTACCCAATGAGGGGAGAATCTATGATTTTCTATATGTACAATCAACCATGAATCATTTTTATCTTTTTGGGTATAATATTAGCTCTATACTTTATGCAAATTGATGCAAAATAAGATAATAAAAATCCATCTATGCTGTCATACAGATGTCTTTCAATACACTACGCTTCCTAACTCTGAAACTATGTCACTTTTAGACATTGCCTTCTCTGAACAAATACTGCAATCTTTAATAAATTGTATCATGGCTTTTTTAAATTTAAATCAGATTTTAACTCCTGTATTTGGAGGTCAAATGTTAACATATTAACTTAATTCATTACAATGCCTTGAATATATTGAGCTGAAATATTTCCCAAGTAGTTTGTTTAGATTAGATAGAGTTTTAATGTTCTCATTTTGAACTAATACCCACAAGAGAGATCAATGATGAAATGAAACTAATATAGCAAATTGCATTGTTCAAATGAACACAGCACAGGAAGGTGAAATTAATTTTTTATTAAATGCTTGTGCTATCATGGAAGATATTTCTTGTACTGGTTAATTTTAAATATTTATGACATTATGCAAATTGTTTAGCCAAACATATTGTTGAGCTTAAAACTAGACCAAAGTTTGTGAATAAACACTTGGTGTCTACAGGAATAAATCCACTACTTACTGGAGAAGAGACCCAATAGTCTGCTTTGTGCCCTCACTTGCTAAATTTCTACCAGATGCTGAGACAAACTCTGGCTTAGGGAAAAATGTCTGGAGGTAAGCCAGATGAGAGGATAGAAACACAGGCACGAACTTTTACTAACCTTAACCTTGAGAGTGTCATCATAAAGGTTTCTTAATATAAAAAAGCAGTAAACTAATTTAGAAATTACAGTACGGTATAATCTTACATAAAGCATTAAATACTTCTTTATGTAACAGCCCCTAATCTAAAGTACTTCAAACTGCTTTATTTCCTTCTAAAACCTAGGAGGAAATGCTATTTACTTTTATACGATTCACACAGTGGATGATGAAATCTTGATAAAAAAACTAAATACAAATAACCATGGTAATGAATTCCAAATGAGTATATCATGTTTTATCTACATAAGAGCCAGTGGTAGAAAACATTCAGAAAAATCTGCTTAGTGTACACTTTCTTAATTGTGAGAATCAATGTGCTACTTCTTGCTTCATTAGTTCTTTATTCTCTGAGAAATCACAGGATATAGAGAGTAAAAATGGGTAGAAGGAAAAGAGCAAGGAGATTGTATTTACCTGAGAATTCCTCGATTTGAGAATCTTCTACTTCAAACAGCAGTTCATCATGGATCTGGGCAATTAACCTGAAAAATTTCAGAGACATCAGATAACATACACAAAAAATTTTTAACAATGCTTTTCATTAAAGGATAAGTTAAAGTGAAAATAAACATCCAAATAAAATTAAAAAAACATTAATGGGCCTAAGAATTGCCCCTCCCTATATTCTGGAAACACAAAGGCCATGGTTGTAAACCCAAATTGTGCTTGCCAGCTTATAAATGTCATTCAGGGATTTGATAACATGACAAGGTATTACCTAAAACCAACATAATTTGCAGAAAAATCCAAGAAATTATGGAGATAGACTATGTTTTGTTAATATAGCTTGGTTTTTTGAACTGGATATAAAGAAGAAATTCTTCCTCATGAGGGTGGTGAGGCACTAGAACTGGTTGCTCAGAAAAGTTGTGGATGCCCTATCCTTGGCAGTGTTCAAAGCCAGGTTGGACAGGGCTTGGGGCAACCTGGTTTAGTGGAAGGTGCCCCTGCCCATGGCAGGGGGTTGCACAAGGTGGTCTTTATGGTCCCTTCCAACCCAAACCATTCCGTGTTTCCATTATTTAAATTAAATGTCCCTTGTAGACTTTTCTTGATACCTTTTGTTAATAATAGCAGTTATTCAAGTAAATAATTCTTTACAAATGGCTGAAACATCAATATGGTTATGACTTACAACTTTTCACACCTTCTTAAGATAGTTTCACGCAGCCTTAAATTACAATGTGACATTGACTAACAGTGTGGTGTGCTCTAATAATAGATCTTAAATTATTAGTCACTTACAACACAGTCAGAAGCAGAGTGAAAAAGATTAACATGTTTCTTATAGGAAATTAGGACACAGGACACAAAAAAGAAATAGATGAAAAGACCAGGATCATCTATAGCAAGAGAATACAGTTACATGAAAAGTAGTAATTTCTAATTCAAGTAAATTAATTAAAGCAAGAGTGTCCTCATAACCATTGAAATGACATGCAAAACATATAAATCAGAACAGTGAATATTAAAGATGAATAAACAGTCAATCAATGGAGTAAGAAAATAATTGCATTTATGAAACCCGTGCAATAAAAACACAATAGACTGGTAATTGTTTGTTCCAGAGTAGTGTCTCATGCCTTCAGTCAGGATTAGAGAACCATATATTCTGAATATTTAGTAAGGAAAAGTCCTTTCTTAGAAGAACTTACAACATACATAAAACCACCATAAATTCATCAGGATATAGGAATGAAAGAATATGATTTTCAAAACCTCTCAGCATTGTAACAACTCATCACCTCACCTCCATGCTAAAAGTAAAACAGGAGGAGCAGGGTTGGACCAGAATTAAGTGCTATCTTATGTGTGTCTGAAAACCTGTGGAAGCAATGTAAATTAACTGAAATTTTCTCTCTAGACAGCAAAACAGACTTGATGCAATTCTATATGCTCCAGTTCACCTACTGAATGCAGCCCAGCTCCTTAAGCTTAGCTCCCCATCATGGCAAAAGGACCCTGTTTCTCATTCAGGTCATCCTGAACAGCACAGCCCATCAGCTCACCTGCATTGCCAGTTTACTCAGGACCTGCATGGAGCTGCAGAGTTACATCTGCCCCATCTTACACATCTAGGGATTAATTTGAAGTTCAGGACCATGTTCTGCCTGCTAAATACAGAACTAGAAGTTAGCATTGCTGGCTCTCTGTCTGCCTCTGCTGCTCTCCTAACCAATGCCTTCAGTTAGAAAATGGGAATAATATTTCTGAGATCTAAGAAATGAGTATTTCTAGTACGCTTCTATCTTCAAATGAAAGATATTACAGAAGATTTGATTAACACTAACATGATTTCCCAGACTGATGCCAAGAAGTGAAATAGTACACACTATTTCCTCCTTAATGTTCATCAAAAAAGATAGATATTTTTGATTATGTTTTACCTCTTTTTGTTACATGTTTCACAGCAAATAATCAGTTCTGGTCTTACAGTACAAGGCCACCTGTATTTTTCAGGCTTGCTTAAGTAATAACACTTGAATGCACTATGCTGTTCCACAGAAGGAAGCATTCAATTTGACATCAATAAAGATGAAAGAAAAAATCAAAACAATTTGTACATTCAGAATTTACAGCTTTCACCATTTCCCTTCATGCACCCACCCAGCCATTGCATACTCTGAGTGAAAGAAGTTTGAAAAAGCCCCTATACTTTTGCTTAAGAGCTTAATTGAATCCTCTTCACTTTGAAGGAATGTTGCAATAGCAAGCTCTTCTCATTATCTTGTGCTAAAAGGTATGGCAAACTGGATGAGAAACTGCAAACCAGGCAGAGACTAGTATATTTTTAATTCTACAGATGATAAGAATGCCTTTGATTTAGAAACTAGTATTTCATTAACTGTGTTCTTGCCTGACTGAAAATTAGGCATCATTTTTGATGAGTACACATATGATTTCCTTTCCTGAGAAACATGACTTGCATCTGAGCATGCCAGTGGTGTGGAACTAGAAACAGTGCTACAGCCTGACCCTTCAAATGCAGAAATATTTCTGTGACTGCCAGTCTGAACGTGGCTTTTGACACCACTTTAGTGTGCCCAGCCAACAAGAGCCATCTTAAACTATTATGCTGCACAATAGAAATTTTAAAAGAAAATATTTTTCATTTTCTTAACACAACATTGATCATTCTACCAGTTTCTTATACAGCAACACAGAGACTGAATTCTCAGGCCTCCAATGGATCCACCCAACTATTACTACTATATCATAATCATATTAATGAATTACATATGCCAAAACTAATTAAACTGCTCTCAAAAGATCTTTTTCATAGTATTCTACTTATGAAACCATATTGTTAGAGCATAACTTTCCCTAGTACCAGGCCAGTTGCCTAATAAAAGAACTACTGAGGATTTTGTTTGTTACTGGAAATGAATATATTCCAAGTCTGGACTCCTCTGTTCTAAAGTACAGAATTGCAAGGTTTTCCATGACTACTTCAAACACCTAGAAATAATTACACTATTGAACTGACCTCAACAAAACAGCTGTTACCTTATTACTGAGCAACTGTATTTTTCTTTATCATTAAAGGAAACAACTTTCTGTCTAAACTCAAAAAAAGAACACTGTGGCATGACATGCTGCAGGCTCCAGTGCAGGTATATTCACTAGAAGAGGTCAGTGTAGGAGAGTGGGGAAAAAAAGACAAGATTGTCATAGTAGTCTTCATCAGGAGGTTTTTATCAGTGACATGCTGTGCTTCAGGACCTTAGAATGTGCCAAAAGATGTTCAAACTAATTAAATTCATGCTTCTTCTACAGACAAGGGACTTAGGCTGGTTCTGACCTAGATGTTCTGAGCTCACACTTGGAAAACCCCAGCTCTGTGTGTTGACTTCGTGGGGGTGCCACCTCCCAAAACAGCTACCAGAAGTCAGACAGAGATTAACCCTCTGTACATTTTTGTGATATATTTTTTGCCTCACCAGAGAAATTTTTACTGCTGTTAACAACACACCTAAAGCATAACATGGTTTAGCTTTCCAGATTGGTCTGTGGGAAGATAATATAAAATATAAAACACCAACAGTTTAGTGGTGGACTTGGCAGTGCCAGTTTAACAGTTGGACCCAATAACCTTAAGGGTATTTTCCAGCCTGATTCTATGATTTTCCATTATATTCAGCTGTCTGTTTTAAGTATTTGAATAGAAAAAAAAATTTAAAGGGTTTTAAACTGGACAACTGGAAAAGCTTTTAAAAAGAGGGCTTGATCATCATGCATAACATAGCAGGACTCAATGATCTTAAAGGTCTTTTCCAACATAACTGATACTGTAATTCTGTAAGGAATGGAGGGCACCTTATTCTGACCAAGAGCCAGGCTGAGAGCCCAGACTAAGGTTTAAGATGGTTCCTCTTGGACACTCCTACATCTTCAGAAAAAAAAATGGTGCAGTACAAGGTCATAGGTCTGATTCTGAACCACTAGAGCACTCCTGTGTAAAATTTCCACAACAAATGACATCTTTTATTTCTAACCTGGAGATATACTGAGAACAAGAGATTTCCTAAAGCAAAAGGATCATCTTTGGAGAAGGAGCAAAGATGAATTATTTGAAATCCATCATAACTTAATGGTTTGAGTAAAAATTCTTGTGAAAAAAAATCCTGTAATATATCTTGAGAATTTAAAATAATGTTAGTAATTAAGTATTTATATACAATAAAGATAAAAATATTAAAGAGTTAGTAAAATTACACTGCTTTAAATAGGGCATTAAGGATCTCTTGGTAGCATAATAAACTTTGAAATACTTTTAAAAAATATTTTCTAAAATATTTTATAAAATATTTTTAAAATATTTCTCATTTTCTATTCCCACAAGGTTTTCATCTTGTTTAAAAAAGGACAATGTCTCTGATCACTGAAATGAAGGTCATACAATAGTATCAGATTTTATATCCCAAATATTAATATCCTTATCTCTCATTCTGTTATTCTCCTTTTTTGATATAATCAAATCAATTAATAAAATAATAATCCAACCAGTAACATTACATTTTTTGTTTTGAATTTGAAATCAATAAATGCCTAATGGGAGACTTCAAAACTGCAGATATGGGAGTACACAGTTAAAAGCTTTTTATGTAAAGTTTAAAAATAAACTCAAAAAGCATAAAAACTGTTAAGTGGTTAGGAAAAAAAAAGAAAAAAATAAAAACAATAAGGTATTTTGAAATCAGACACACGGGGGAATATGGGAAAAAACCACAAAACCCAAGCCATCAAAACCAAAAAAACAAATGGAAATATGTTTCATGTTTTTAAATGAAAAAAATGTAATTTAACTTGAAAAATGGACACATTCACACTTAATAAATTAATATTTAATAAAATACAATACCTGAGTTAAAAGGCACATAATGAAACACTTTGCCAGAAAAAGTCAGAATGGCTGCTCATGTAACAAATACTTGCTTGGATTTCAAGAACATCTAGAAATGATGACATACAATGATTTTGTGGGAAGACTTTTAAATCTTACGTTTCAGAACTTAGATTCATCCCCAGAAGCCGAGGAAGATGAAAATCTGCAGACAGGATACTTTACTACAAATCTTACACCTCCCTCCTGAAGCATCTGCTGCTGGCCACACTCAGTGATAATGGACCAGATGGAAGCTGGACCCAATTCCTCTTAGAAATATCTATGTCCCCTATACTGAAACACTATTAATTTATTTTCTGATACTACTAATACTACCTGTGGTCTAACTGTGTCACAGTTTCTCCACAGAGCCCACACATTCCAGTGGACAGAATTCCTACTGTCATGTAAGTAGGGAACAAGATTATCAGCAAATTGTAATATTTTGTAGAATTTTCCCTTTTTAAAAAAAAATTTGAAACTGCACCTATGTGGATTCCTAATGTTGCAATATAAAAGTTATAGTTCAGGATACATCATGCCTGAATACATGTTACTTGCATTAACTTTAAGCTATGTTTTTCAGTGTTTTCATGGCAAAGACCAAATTATTTTAACATTTTAACCATAAAAATTCAGCTAGCCTGTGAAATGGGTTTTCTCAGCAGCAGCATCATGAAGAGTGGGAAACTGAACAGATGGCTAATTAAAGATAATAGAATTTTTGCATGTATCCAAAATGTTTGAAAACATACCAATCTAAAAGGTGACCTACAAAAGGGTTTTATAAATGAAATATATTTATTTGTGCTGAATGTCTTACATAAAGGAATAGTGAAAAACCTGCTACATCATGCATGTCCTTTTTGGCTGTCATATTTTCCACACATTAAATATACTTGGCTCTTTCCATAAAGAATAAATTACTCTAACTTGCTCTGGCTCACTGAGCATGAAGTGTTCAGGTAACAGCTCACCATCTTGTGGATACATGCAAAATACTGCTCTGGTTGCTTGAGAAAAGTGATGATTTTTCTATGTTACAGCTTGCATAGAAATCGATGTTATTTGGCTACTTTGGGAGGCAAAGAGCTACATACTGGACATCAGCTATGAAGAGTGCAATATGACCTCAGAAGTCTCCTTCTGCTACAGAAACAAAAGCATTTGTCTGTGAAACAACAATCTTACTCTCCTCTCAAGCAGAATCCAAAACTTATCTTTTCCTTGTGGTTCAGTTTCTCCAGTATTAAGCTAAGGATAAAAGTTAACCATCTTGCTAGAATTAATATATTTAAGGTAGTTTTGGCACATACTGAGTGGGAATTGTGGGCAGAATACCAGAGCAGAAAGCATTTGTTTGAAAATCCTGGATAACTGCTAAAGAAACATGAGTAAAAATGGTTCTTTAACTCCTGAAGAAACAGATAAAGGGATGTAAGATTTACACCCAGAATTAAAGAAGATCAACACAAATAGCAGCACTAAGAATTTTACTTAATGTATTTGTTTGAAACTATGATGTAATAAGGAAGTTGGGTTTATTAATATGCCCTCTTGTATGAATCTGAGTGATTATAAGCAGTTTTTAAAGTAATAATTATTGAATCCCTACACACCTTATAAAATACCTCTAGATTCTTGTGTTGTACTATAACTGAAGCCACTTTCAAGAAATGAATCATTTGTAATTTATCACATAACTGGTATCTGAAAAAAATCCAGGTCACATAAAACAATACTTGTTGTTGGGACAATAAGAGCTGTTTCCAACCAATTTAGTTGTTTCTAACTAATCTGTAGAAGTGTGGAAGCATTTACAGCTCACCAGCACAGAAAATCATTAGGTTGATTAAGGTGTTCATTCCTTGAGGAAGACAGACAAAACTCCAATATCCACTGCTATTGAAAAGCAGCTGGGAGCAACCAAGAAAATAAAGCTTTTGCTTTTATTTGCTGGTGGTTTCTCCTTTTCACATTACTCCTTTGTATTTGGCCTGTGGTTGAACCTGTCTCTTTAAGCAGGCTCCAGACATGCTGAGAAGTAAAGCTGTGTGTGTGGCACAGGTCCAGCGCTGAAGGAACAATAATTTCATGCAAAAGCAGAATTGGTGGATTCACATCAAATTACTCAGGAGTTCTGTAAACTTGTTAAAATTCATGTGCATGTTGCTGAGATACTGAGAAGTCCATGTAATACCAGGTAGACTTTGGGTAACAGTGCTTCTTCAGCTTACAAGATGATAATATGTACAAGCAATGCTATAGGCAGCAATTCTTCCACAATTTGCCAGCATCCTTCTTTCTCACCAAGTTTCCATATGACTGTCACTGCAGTGATGTTTTAAACCCTGAAAAGAACCACAACTCTTCATCTGAGTTCACCAAGTTCACCTTTGCACTCTCATCAATTCCATAAATCTTTCTTTCAGCTGCTACTGTATGCCTTGATCTCATTTCAGAAGTTTCTCTGCTATCATCTGCCTGCAGGAAACATTGTGTGGAGATTCTGTGGATTGCATCAGAGAGGTAAAAGCTGGCACTTCAATAATTTATGCTAGGAGCATATTTTCAGTGAGCAACTTGGCCAGCAGCAGCAGCAGAACAACAACTTAAGAAAGATCTAGGTAATATGAGAGAAGTCTAAAAAATTTTGATTACTTGTCAGCACCACACAAAATGCAGAGATATTAACACTGATGCCAGTAGACAACCCATACTAATATTAGCTCTGTATCATATATATTACATTTAATACTACTTTTCCTGATTTCCATAAAATTGCTTCCAAGTAACTGATTGACTTGTTATTGGCAACTCCATAAGCTGCTAGGCTGGTATTTGAGTAAAAAGACAAAGAAACATAAAGAGAAAAATGAGACTGCTAGCTGACAGAATCAATCAGTCACAGTGGAATATACTGTTTCATCAAGAACACCTCTCTGATGAAGCATCATGAAAATGTAACTTGATCACATTTTCTGACTTCCAAATACAGTATCATATGTGCAAACAATAACAGAAAATCTACTGACTGCTAGTTACACAAAAATGAAGCTTCACACTGTTGGGTCAGAGCTTGCTCACTGCTGAACAGCCTCCAGCACAGGAACAATGAATGCAGTGTTGTGAGTGAAGACTGCAAACATACCTGTAAACTAACACTAAAAACTGTAAGACCTGATTTAGAATTATTTTTTCATTTTTTCTAAGGTAAGGAAGACAAAATTTTGAGTGTTAGCCAAAACCTAGCTATGCTTAATAGGATACTATCTCCCAGTGTAAATGTTCATAATCACTTCTAAAGCATGTAAAAATTATATTTCTCTTTGATATGCTGTTCAAAGTGAAAATCCTGTTTCCAAAATCAGAAATTCTAACAGGGAAATAAAGATACTTACAAGGGGAGGAAGATAGAAAAAAAAGATAGTAGTGTGTTATCTTCGGAATAAATATGATCTGATGGGGTGATAATAGGAGATTGATTATATTTCTCATTTTGGAAGAGCTACTGAACATTCTCACTATAACAATAACACCAATTATGTCCACGCTTCCTTTCAACAATATTTTTCAACCAGCTTTATAAAGGATGTTAGGATCATTATCCTGACCTGACTGATAAGAAAATCAAGAAAAAGACCACTGAAAAAATAACTAACTGAATGTAACCTGACAGACAAGCAGAAACACAGTATTTCAAGTTTCAGTCCCATATTCTTTTGGCAAGATCCTACTGATGTTTTCAAATGCCACTGTCCAAGCAGGGAAGTGTTCACAGAATTTACAAAGGCATTGATTGTGCTTTTCTGACAAGCCTGGCCTGTAAGTACCTACTAAATATTACAGCAAGGAGCCATTATTGACTACTAAAACACTCTCCTCTAGCAAAGCCATCCAGTTGTTAATGGCTGGCAGAAGTTCAAAACCCCTGTTTAAAAGAGTCAATCCTTTTTAAATGCCCTTGCAGTGTTGGTCTTCCCCAGCTGTGGCATTTATGGTAGGACCAAGCAGGATAGGCAGTGATATTTTTCTGTCCTCTGGTGTAACCATTTCTCTATGCTTTCAGAACACCAGGAATTTCAACATGTACAGCTTCAATACTTCCCCAAGTCTGTTATCTCCTTACCCACTTGGTGACATTGCTTCTTTAAAAGAAACAGTTTTGAGAAAGAAAAACATAATTAAAATTTTCTGTTGAGAGAAAAAACATTCACAAGCTTCATCAGACAAGACATTAGTAACAAAAATCTTTGGCTTTCTCAGAATTACAATGAACAGCCAGTTGCTGAACAAAAAGATCTGTGTGCCAGGCAGGAACTACAGAATGTAGTATGTTCTTTGCCCTCACACCACCTCCACTTGCCTCCTCCACTAAAGGCTGTTGGCTGCTCCTCAATCACTCATCTAACTCACTTATCCCTGCTACTGCTGCAGAAATTTTCATCCATACCACAGATGACAGATTCTGGGCTCTTCATGCAACTCAGGTAGCAAAATGAATTATAATCAGTGCAATCTGTCTGAAAGTGTACAATGCAATATGTAATAGTGCATCACCCAACATTTAATACATTAATGTATCATTGTCTGAGTGCAGGCAGGATCTCCACCAAAGAACAATCTTCCTAGTGGGCCACTAACTTTTTTTTTTTTAATAGTTTAATGGTATTTTGCTTCAACATTTTGCAAGAACATTTAAGAGTCACTCAGAAATTGTTTTATTTTTAGCATAGGAATGAGTCCGACTACTTTGAATTCAACAAACTGAACTTCTATTTGTAATTAGAAATTATATTTTCAAACATTGATCAAATAAGACAACACTGCTGTGTGTAAATTATACACACACCAACACACACAAATTACTTACAGGGTTAGATAATACCCATAATTGCCAAGTATATACAGAAGGACAAACTATTTCTTTGTACTGAGCTAAACACCCACAGAAGTCCTCAATGCATGATTGCTCCAGATAAGTTGTTATCATCCTTTCTAGATGACAACAGAAACATTGATGTTCTGCACTACTTGTGCACTACTCTGTTTTTGTCTGACCTTCTACTGCACCAATTCATGTACTCTTGAATTGCTTGCTACAAAATCTTTGCATTACCAAAGATGAGAAACCAGTTATTTGGGTTTTTTTTTTTACATGATTGACTTCAAAGTCTCTTTCTAGTGCAGCAAATAATAATGCTCACTGTATGTCTGGACCAACTTCTCCACAGGAAAAGTAGAGTTCATTATTTCTCCTACTGGCATAAAACTCTTTGAGGACATTCTGTGATCTCCCATCCAACTTTAGGCAGTCACAACAGAAGAGAATCATGATGACCGAGCTTTTCTTTAAAGAAAAGCCATCTATACAAGAATAAAAAAATGTTCATTTATTTTGTTTGAGCACTGGTTTCCTGATTCCTGTTTTTTTTCCCAGCCCATTGAATGTTCCATTCCCACTGTACAATACACTCAAATACAGGAAGGATATGATCAGTGGGCTTGATTTCAAAGGTACAGAACTACCACTAAATTAGATCTGACCAAGTTTAAATGACCCCAGGGCACTTCAACACCTTGGGATGCATTTATGGATCCAATCATTTAAGCACAAAGATATAACTTTAAATGTATGAAACCACTCCATGTCCTTGCCTGTTAAAAGATTCAGAGATACACATGGTAGTTCTAGAGCTACTTAAAACACCAGAAATACATTCATTTCAACTAATTTTGTTTTAAAACCAAAGACTTTTGCAGTAATTCATTACTAACCTGGCCGTTAAAGTTGGAGAAATGACAACAGAGGCAAAAATCTTCACCATAGCCATTTTACAAAGATCAGCTGCAGAGCCTACAAAAGAAAGTGATCTGTTTTTAATTAAAAGCACGCAAAAGGAAAATGTTCTTCTTGGAACTATGGCATAGGAACAAAAACATCTGAAGATTCTGAATTATAAAAATTTTCAAAACTATCAGATCCAATTAATGTATTATGTAAAACACATTATAAGATTAATAAATAACAGAGGAAGCAATTACATGTTAATTGAAACTAGAAAATAACAATATGAAATTATGTGTTAATTAAAGGTGAATTTGTCATTCATGACTATATGTTGAAAAATTGCTTTCTATAATAAAAGGTATGAAATTATCAATTTCTAAGCTTTAATTAAAATTTACCTATTAATCAATTAAAATTTAATGTCACAAAAGGTCAGAACATCCTTTCAGTGCTGCATTTCAATTTGGAGCCTTAATTTTGCACTTTTTCTTATTTCTATGTGTATGTAATGTATATTCATTACATTACAGTGTTAAAGGCAGTGGTGCATAAAACAGTGTAATGGCACACACTAGATGACACATTTCTGGTCATCAAGAGGCAGAATAATTCTCCAGGCCTGCAGTTTGGTGAAGGGCTTTGTTCTGATCCAAACATTTTACACAAAAGACTTACCTGATAAAATGCAGAAACAATCCTTTGAGTAAAGAGTGGGAGCCACAATCCTCCTTGTCTCATTAAACATCCTAAATGTCCTAGATCATGGTCCTTTTTACAACCCTGTAACTCAATGAATTCTGAATTTTTTCTTCCAAATGATTCAACTTTCAGAACAGGGGCAGAGAACAGCCAGGTAGCCAAATGACAAGGGTACTCTGCTGAGAGGTCATCAGAGAATTGCAGAACATCTCCAGTCAGAAGGGGCCCAGAGAGATCATCAAGTCCAACTCCTTGACTCCCTGCAGGACTCTAAATCTGAACCATATGACTGAGAGCATTGTCCAAACACTCCTTGAGCTCTGTCAGGCTTGGGGCTGGGACCACTACCATGGGGAGCCTGTTCCAGTGCCCAACCACCCTCTGGGTGAAGAGCCCTTTCCTAACATCCAACCTAAACCTCCCTGACACAGCTTCATGTCATTCCCTCAGGTCCTTCACCTACCAGTAGAGAAAGGAGCTCAGCACCTCCCCCTCCACTGCCCCCCTTGAGGAACCTGTATACTGTGATGGGGTCCCCCACAGCCTTCTCTTCTCCAGGCTGAACAACACAAGGGACCTCAGGTGCTCCTTGTAAGTCTTGTCCTCAAGACCTTTCACTACCCTGGTGACTCTCCTCTGGACACAGTCTGACACTTTGATGTCCTTCTTACATTGAAACACCCCAAACTGCACACAGGACTTGAGGTGGGGGCACACCAGTGCAGAGCAGAGTGAGACAATGACTGGCTAGGGAGGCTGTGCCTGATGTCCCCCAGGATACAGTGGGTCCTTCTGGCCAGGGAAGAACAGCTAAGAGAACGAGGACAAAACCTTAACATCTCTTCTTTCTCCACAGTCATCTATGACAAACTGCCTCCTCTGAATCCCATGCTGAGACTCTGTTTTGCACATTAACTGTACCAAGGGCAGACTCTCACTGATGATGGAGATGGTGATGTCTGACTGTGGGTTTAGCCTCAAATACCTGTCTTGTTTTCCTGTTCAAATGATGTGTGAAACTATTCAAGGCATCACAAAAAGAGACAACTGATATAAAAAGTAAGAAACGATGTTTCAGCAAAGGTCAGGTAAATACCTTAGTGACTGTGAGAATAAAACTATACTGAGCATTTAGTCCATCACAAAAGATATGTTCTAGATATATTCTTTATGAAACATTGTAGAGTAATAAAATTTGAAAGACTTGTCAAAATAATTTTTTACTGAAATATGATTTTTAGAGGCATCTTATTTTAAACTTTTAAAAAAGAAAATAATTACAAATAAATAATTAAAGATGAAATGAACTGTTTTTCTATGTATTCTATGGGGATAGGTACAGCTGAATAATAACTGAAGATTAATATGCTGTACATTGGTGAAAACTATTAAACTGGATAATATTCAAAAAGAGAAAAAACACTGAAAAAAATGTGAGAAATTCAACTGTCATAATTCAAAGCTGCAATTCTACATTCCTCTGAATATTGTCATGCATTTGAAGTGTTCTGCTATCAGTCACTGCTACCATAATCAAAACGTAAATTACTTAAATTAATTAGACATTAGGCGTAACTATAAAACACATATTAAATGCAGTTTAGTACACTAAATGTCATAAAAGGTTTTGTCATAATTTAGAAAGTTTTTATAGTCTTCAAATATTATCTTATAGCTGAAATCTTAAAACATCATGGTAGTCTAGATTTTTTTAAATAAAATTCGGGAATACTGAATATTTTAGAGTTTTTAATCCTGACTTCACCACATCTTCTAATATTACGTTCTGAGTGACAATTACATTATTTTTCATCAGATTTGTCCTCCAGTATCACTTGAACTGACAGTGAAATCTGACAGTCTTATTATTGTAGGTACACAGAAGTGAGTGTTCCATAGACAGTCCTGTGACAGCCTTGCTCCAGCTCTTGGGACAGATGGACATAGCAAATGCTGCTCAGAGGGCCATGTCTCCTTATCAATACTACACTGTGTGCTCTGCAGGACTCACAGAATGAGAATCAGAATTAGAATTTTAGATCTGTAGGTATCTTTGCAGAGACAATACTTAAGGACTGTCAAACACGACATAAATACTTAAGTCATTTTAAAAATGAAACATTAAAATGAATGGTATTTAGAAAAGAAAGTGATACTTTCAAAAGGAAAATTCAAATAACTTTAAAGGAGCATGCCATCACCGTGTCTAGAAAGCACATTTTCCTTGCCTGTAAATTGTACACTTCCAGGATACCTTAAGGAAAACCCTGTCAGCATCATCCAATTAAAAAAATAATTCTTCTAAGGGACAGCATGGTAGGAGGGATCTCAGTCTTGGGTTGACAGCTCAGGTTTTTTTACCTCTGCGTGGCTAAATTCTGTACTCAACTGAGCCCCAAGTGACTTAAACAGAGTATGTTATTGCATCAGATTAACTAACGTGAGCACAGAATCCTGACTTCTACATTTCCAATCTATATGTTAAATGTTTTTCTGTGGAAAACAACACCTTTTTTCTTGCCCTCCATAGAATTAAGTTTGAAAGTTTCTGCAAAGAATGAGCTGGATTTCAAAACAAATAATAACAATGAACAATTATTGTAACATTCTATATGTCTGAAACTAAAGCTATCTGGCAAAATAAAAGCTGGAATCTGTAAGAAACGTAATTACAGAAACCCTTCTGGAGTAACAGACTATAAAAACCAGAAAGGAAGGTGTTTAAAGAAACAATGCATCTGAAGAATGGAATTCTAGATATTCTCTCTATACATAGTTTGTATCAATACCTACATTTAACTAGCACAGAGCACTCTAGTGTATTAGAACATTTATACTGTTGCTGATATTAATATTACCATTATTATTATATTATTCTGTTTACTGGCAATTTCCAAGGTAGATGGAATATATAATTTTAACTTCTTTTTCACAGTAAAACTCACGCCTACTCTAGCAGTCTACTGGAATATTCATTCTTCTGAGATTATCAGAGTTGTTGCCCACTCTGTAAAGGCAAGCAGGGATAGAGACAGGTGGGTAGACAGGAAGGTGGGGAGGCAGATCTTTACCTTGAACAACAAAATTGACAGCCTGCCTCTCTGCTTGAGCCCGTAGCTTGTAATCCTGTGCATTGATATTGGCCAGCGGCCTTTTGCGCCCCATTATGGAAACCACGTAACCTTGCAGGATTTAAATAAGAATTACTATTATGTGATACAGAGTGAGTAGAATTAAGTTTCAAAAATTCTTTTTGAAGGCAGTACAGATATTTGTAATTATGTGTCGCCTGAGTCAATTTAGTATTTTGTCCTCTGAAAATAGTCAGAGCTTATTTAAGCCTTCAACACTGACTGTATTTTTGGTTTAAGAATGATTTCACTCAGAGAACTGGTACATGTTATACAAGGAAAATTTTTTGTTCTTTAAGGCTGTTAAATTTTTATTAGGAATGTCTACTGATAAACCAGCAAACTCTCTCTGTGGGAGATGAAACTATAAATACCTAGCAGAACTAGCTATCTATTAGCAGCCATAATTAGAGCTTTCCACACAATGAATAGTTTACTTGGGAATAGTAAAGAAAAATCAATTTGTAGAGTAATTAAATCAGTAATGAATATTTCCCAAAAATATAAAATAGGTTTTTTAGGGGAATAGAAAAGTTGTATTTTTTTTCCATTTATCTTTATTTAGAATTTCTGTGTTCCTTTCACGGCCAAACTTCCTTAACTCTAATGTGGTGGGATTTTCTAGTTCAGAAGAAACATAAAAACATAGTTAAAGCTTTATGTTAGGCCTAATGACGTATTTTGCTAAAAAGCCCTATTTGGAGGGCAAGTGAGAGGAGTTGAGAGAGGAAAAGACATGTGAGGATCCTCTTGTCAAAATAACACACACAAAACTTAGCTTATCTTCAAAAATAAACTTCTATTCTTATTTTAAGAAAGATGAAAAATCATCCATGTTAAAAATACATCTTGAAAAAAAATTTCTTTATATTTCTAATCACCTTGACTACCCATGAGCTGTCATTAGATACATGGAAGTTCAGACCGACACGTTTCATCTCCTCTGCTGTGCAAGCACAAGTGGTGAGGAGACCTTTTCAAACAAAAAGTTACCACCTTATTATGGACAACACATACCCAGGCTTGTGTGCAGAGGATGAATTAATTTAGCTTTCTGTGAATTAGTGCATTTCCAGGAGAGCTGATACCAAAAGTAACCAGTCTTGAAACAAGGAACAGAACTATCTGGGAGTTATGGCATCCTTTGGCAAATCAGACTTCCCAATTCAACTAACATTTTCCATGAAGAACAGTATTTAAAGATGTAATTCTTGAAACATTGTATTCTCAGGTAAAATTAGATTTGCTGTAATATCCTTATTTCTGTGAGGTGTGACTCCTCACAACTCAGCATCATCCCCCAAACAAACACCATCATTCATGTAACAGTGGCATAGAAGAAGGTGCCTGGTGTCAATCATTAATCTGCAAATGCATGCCTGAATGAGGTCTTAATGTAGTCTTTTCAATATGTTAATAATTTCATAAAAAACAGTAGCACAGTAATACATACACTAACAAATATCTTCCTCATAAAAGAATTATTTATATGCCTATCATGTCTACATGGAGTATCAGACATTCATAACATCTATTATTAGTCAGGGGGGGTGCTGCTCACCTTTGAACTGCACATAAGTTAAGCAAAATTACCTTCTAATGAGCTCAATAGGTTGGAATGTTTTTGTTGGAAAGTTAGAATCCAAGGTGGATTAACAAGAAAAATATTAAATAATACTGATCTGCTGCAGATTTCTAAAGCTGGTACAACCTAAACAGATTGCTCTTCTACCATTAATGGTTAAAAATGGTTGATAGGCAGGAGTAAGAAGTAATTAGACAAGTGTGCTTTGCTGACTTTAGAACATTAGTCATGACGTTCCTGTCTACTGAACTCATGAACCAGATCCTCTTGCACAGAAGTCTGTTTATTGAAATTCATTCACTTTTAAGAAAATAATGTTAAGTTATTTTAAATATATAATAAATATATAATAAATATGTAATACTTTACTAGGTACACTATGTTGGGCTTAATTACAGCTAAAAATGGATATTTGGTAACTTCACTTGTTTTTTGGAGCAATATTAACAAACAAAGGAATGCAAATGTGTGAGACAATGACAGTTCATACTTCCAGTAGATTTTGAGGCCCTACAAAGTACAAAAAATGAATACTACCCATTTTCATAACTAGAAGTGAATTATATATTTCTGCCATGACACTCACCCATACAGTAATGGGTAATATTATATTGCAAATTTACTATTTATTTCTAAAGAAGTCTTAGTACTGCATGCCCTATTAAGAAACAAAACTCAATTTTGACAGTTCTGCTAATTAGCTTTTAAAAGACAATATTTCAAGCAGCTATGTTTTCTCTTCTCAAATTACTGCACTCCTAGGATTCACTAAATATAAATGAATATGTAGACTAAAAACAAATTTGATGCAAGAAGAGTTTGCAGCTGCTGGCTGCAGAAAGATGCTGCACACATCTGTCACTACAGCTACCACCTGAACTTCCAGAACATAAATTCTGATTGATGCAAAGAAAAAATAAGTTTAAAAAAATTTGCTGTGTAAATTGACTGAACTTCCATGGTCCAGCAGCCATGTACCCAATTTATTAGGTAGAAGATTCCTTGGGCTTTTTTTCTGTTGGAGCATATTATATGTCAAAATGATGCAATATAACTTGACATTAAGTAGGGTTCATTCTGAGAACAGATGTCTTATTCTGTTAGTATCTTCCTGAGAAAAGGCAGACTTAACCAGCTCCTTTTAGGGCTAAAAAAGACAAAAATCCCAAACCTGATTCACCAAGAAAGGATATTCCATCTCTTTTTGTTGTCCTGTAACTATTTGAATTTGGGTCAAGTTGAATCTTTGTCTTCAGCAGTGTCACACAGTACAGATCAGTAAAGAAAATTCAGTCACAGACTTTGGGTTACCTTTATCTCGGCACTCTTCAATGGTTTTCTTTGTAAATTCATGTACTTTCTTGTATTTTTGCATAAAACTCTCTATAAATTGACTGGCTTGAACAGGAGTAATTCCCAAGCAGTCAGCAAGACGTTCTTTACCTGGTGGTACAGAAATTATCTCTATTATGCAATAAAGCAGAACAAAAAAACCACTACATACAATAGCACTGGTTCATGCACAATTAGTGGAATTAGTTAACTTTACTTACCTCTGTGAAAGAGGATGGATCTAACACACTAAAATCATATAGCAACAAAATAAATGTTTAACCCTGAGCTTGAATGTTTTATTGAAGTTACTGGATTAAGTTTATAATTAATAAGAAATACATAAGAAGTATGCAATTAAGAAATTCCTAGTTATAATTTATACCTATAATGTGAATGAAATCTCTTTTGTTTACAGAGCAATGCTATTGCTTTAAGTATAATTTTACTAGTTCAGTCTTGCAATCTCCAAACTTTGAAGAGCAGATAAAGATTTGAAATTAACTTTAAACAGACACAAATATAATGAAGATCTAAAAAAGGATGGAGATGTTTGAGGTTGAGTTTAGCTAGAAGCTTTACAGTTTAGCTTGAATTTAGAAAGGATGTTTGGAGTCTGAGTCCCACAGATTTCAAATAGTCTTAGGCTCCGCAATGCCAGTAGAAATTGGGGTCCAGGTTTTGAGATAAAAGGGTTGGAAAAAGAAAAAAATGGAAAAAGAAAAAACAGAAAAAGTGTTTCAACAGAGAGAGAAAGGAGTAATAGCTTTTGGACAGGATATAGGTGCACAATATCTGTTATGCTGGATCTAAGAGCATTTCTAAGAAAAGGTGGAAAAAACCTGAAGATATTCCAGAGAGTGAAAATATAAACTAAGAGCTACAGTTTAAACCCACTTAAAAATCAAACAGTTCCAGTAAAAATAAAACATACATCAACATTAGTCATATAAAGTTTGAAAGACAGATATATTTATGTCTGCACAGCAACACAGAACCAGCACTGTGTCTGCAAAGAACATAAGCTGAGAGGAGACATCTCAAGGCACCAAAGGCACAGAATAGTCATTGTCATGGTAAGGCTGTCAAGAAAAATTGTCTAGCTCTTTTAAAAGAGAGAGGATTTCAGCCACCTAAATGCCATCACTGTCAGCCTGATGTGCATTTCGAAACAATTCTTGTAACATTTTGTTCTCAGTCACGCCAGGATCTGCACTGAGCTGCAAGAACACCAGTCTGGACAAGGTGCTAGAGGAAGAAATTCACACAGACATCCAGGATGACATTTGCTGAGCTATTATAGATCTGTACTCTTTTTTTTTTTTGACATCTAATTAATTTGGGTTTTCTTCCTGGGTCAGCAAATGACAAGTCTACCTGATAAAGCACACATTGCTAACAGCTAGGAGACTACTGCAGCTTCCTTAGAGAACTGTAACAATCTAGGTTTATCCATGTTATCCATTTAAAGAACTATTAATATACAGAACAATTGCATAAAATACTAGGAAAATTAAAGCACAATATTAGCAAGGACGTCTGAAAGGTCCCAGGGAAATGCAGTTCCCGGGAAGCAAAAAGAGGGGAATGAACAGCCAGGTAATTGTGTCAGATCATGCTCCACAATGCAGGAGCACAGGCCACGCAAGGCAAAGCCCAGGAGTGCACTAAACCTTCTCTGAGCACTCTTCCTGAGTTATCTGTGCCAGGGGAATTACTAGCAGCAGCCTGTGAGTTTCACTGTTCTTCATTCTGCAATATCATCTTTCAAAAATGAAAATAGCATTAGTTTTCATTAAAACACTCTGATAGCTCTCTGTGTGAGTTCAGGGCTTGAACATACTGCCATTGAATATAAGGAATTCCTTATTTTACAGATGTTTAAGTTGCCTGTGTTTTAGTTCTACAAGATGACTAAGGCAGAAACAGGTGAATTGAACTGCTTCAAACCAACCAAAAATATTTATAGAATGTCCTGAGCTGGAAGGGACCCACAAGGATCAATTCCTGGCCCTGCACAGGAGAGCCACATCACACCCTGCACAGGAGGCCCAGGAGTCACACCATGTGTGTTGCCCAAATTGAACTCTTGTCAGGCTTGGGGCTTTGACCATTGCCCTGGGGAGCCTGTTCCAGTGCACCACCACCCCTCTGGGTGAAAACTTTTTCCTCATAACCAATCTTCTTCTTCCTTTATTATCCTTCAGAATAAAAGAAAAGATCTTCAAAACATGACCCAAGTGTAACGTAAAGCTAAGAAAACAAAAAGAAAAAAAAAAAGGTTACTATTTAGTACATGAAAGGTTTTTATTAACTCCTGTAAGTATAATACAAGCAAGCTCCTCAGGGAGTGTTTCTGTAGTTTTCAATCCTAGAAGAAGTATTATTCACACTCTTCAGTTGTATCAAAATGTCTCCTTAATGAAAAGTGAGCTGTCTTTTGAAGGGAGACAAACCGTGGGTGGAATTCAGTCCATCAATTTTAGGTATCTAACAATTACTTTTTGTCAGCCCAGTTTCCAGCTAAGTGGTTTAATGATATCATTTCATGTCTTAATTAGGATCTGATCACACTTCAAATGAACTGGAAACTTCTTATTATCTTTGAGGTGCTTCAACTGTCCTTGTTTGAGAGAGAGGGACACAAAGCAAACAAGTAAATGGAGACACTTACATCAAGCACTGCTGCACTGAAAACTTTAGTGCCTGGTTCAGAGCAAGTGAGGGAGTGCCAATACTGTGCTTAAATGTAAACATGGAAGGTTTTTTTAGATGAGCAGACAGACATAGGCTCCACTGAGCCCCAGGAACTGAGGCATTTCTGACTACATACAGAACTACAGGGCACTCAACTGGTGGTGATTCATCTGATTACCTCTGGTATCTGCCTGTTCCACCCACAGTGAAGGGAAGAGATAGGAAATGTGCAGCATCTGCATGGACCAAGGGACAGGGGAGATAATGCTGGTATTTTGTAAAATAACCCAGTGATGAAACCATTCAGGTGGGAAATCGAAGATTTGTTCCAGTCTCAGCACAGGCAGGTCTAAATTTACAGTGTAGGGTACTAGTGCTGGGCTTTTTAAATACAGATTTTAAACACAAAGGCTTCAAATGCAATATAGCTTAATATAAAAATGCAAGTGTGTATGCATATATATATATATATATATATATATATACACTCTTATAGGTATGTATATAACCTACACACACCCCAAAACATAAAATAGATACTCTGAAGAGCTGAATTCGATGCATTTCTTCCCAACTGAATGCCATAAATGATAAATGGAATACCCTGGCTGACTCTGCCTTTGGTTCATGGACTCAGTGCAAAAGATGGCTCAGAAAGCATGCACAACCAGGAACCCAGAATGTAGCATTGTTTCTAAGTTACATAAAGCCTGCAGCCCAAGGCTCTCACTTCCTAAATGACTTTTTCAAGAGCTCATCCTCTGTAGAGAAAGTTAGTCAGCTGCTCACTGAAACTAATTCACAAGAGCTTCTGGGCTGATGACATACATGCACCTATCTCCCCAGGAAAGGTAACTCTAAGCATGTGTAAGGAGAAAGAAATAGAAGGCATTTAAGAAATAGTAGGCAGTTTTGGAAAGTATGAAGAACATCTTGACTTATCTAGGACCTGGTCAGGACTTAGGCAGAAAGGATAACAGTGGATATTTCCAAGTTTTCTGCAGTTGTGAAGAAATGGCAGCAAACATTAAGATTCAAAGTAAGGGAACACTTTTACACTGTGAGGGTAAGCGAGCCCTGGCACAGGTTGCCCAGGGAGGCTGTGGATTCTTGAAGAGCCCTTTCTCCAGCCTTGAGGACACTGAAAATCTGGACACAGTTCTGGGCAAACAGCTCAAGGTGTCCCTGCTTGAACAGGGGGCTGGATCTGATGACCTCCAGAGGTCCCTTCCAATCCCTGCCATTCTCTGATTCTCTAAATATGTTTTTAAACAATATTGGAGTTTTTAGAATTTCATTGCAGTCTGTCTATATACTGAGAATACAAAGTCCACTCAAAATTAGATAAATGCTTCAGTTATATCAGCAGTAAATAAATACAAAATCAGATAATATTTGTATATGGCAATATAATTACATTAATTTCATAATTTTTATAGTGAGTAGATAATTTAATAATCCTGGATAAAAAAATAAATTTAATACTCTGACAAACTTTTACTCACCTTTAGAAATTCAGCCTACTTATATAAATGATGAATAAAGTATAAATTTACAGTAGCTGGGCTTTTTCTAGAAGTGCCTACCTGCTCCATAAACCACGGAGTAAACGATACGCTTTGCTTGCTCTCTATCAGCATGTTTCACTTGTTCACTTGGAATCCCTTTCCTAAAGAAACAAACAAAAATCACACATTTTCAGTTAAAACTAAATTGTTATCCCCACAGAAAACTTATTTAAAGTCAATAGTCATTTCATAACTACAAAATTATAAGATATGAATAGATGTACATAAGGGCTTTTGTTGTCAGCCAGGAATGCACAACCTCTTTACGAATCTTCATAGTGATAGTCCATAGTAAATGAAATTCTTTATTTTCATTTTATTCTTCTCCTTTCCTTTTCAATTGAATTCTTGGTTAGGAAAAATTCTACTACGATCTTGCTGGTTTTTCAGATTTAGAAGGATTTAATAGTTGAGCATGAGAAAAATTGATTATTTCCAGCAGCAGCATTTCTTCAGGATGTGAGGGTCTAGAGATTCAAAGCATAAGTCTGACCTAAAGCTTGTTTAAATAAGATTATTATCAGGGCTTCACTAACAGAAATATCCAACCTTTTTTCAAGAAATGACTGATAGAAACAAGCACTGCTTGCTCCATATGCATCACAGAGCTCCACAAGAGCAAGGCTCCATAAAACAGCAGCAGGGACTGATCCTGAACTCAAAAGTGCATCCAGATTACTCCCAGCCAAGTGTCCCCCTTCCCAGTTCTCATTCTCTCACCAACTGACATAAAACAGTCCTACAAAAAAGCTGATGGATTTAGCAATGCGAAAAATGAAAAGCCACGACTCTGCAATCTTCAAGTACATGCCATCTATACTTTTCCTTACCAAAATGCAGCTTCAGAAAGAATACTGACATTATTAACAACTGAAAGCACTGAAGAATATTGATAATTTGGTTTAAATGGAAGGGTGTTGGGGGAAATCGTACACTCATATCTCTGAAAACAAATACCTACAAAAATTGTATTTGAAAGATGGAGATTAATTGCTATCAGAGATACTTGATGATATCTGCACCATTTGGGAAAAAGTCTCCCCATGAGACTGTCAATTTTTTTCAGGAGTCTGGCTGTATTTTTAAAAACAAAGTTTTCTATGGTTTGCTATAAAAGCTTTTTTGTCATGAAAGGTGCTTTGTTGTGAAGGTTTTAGCTGAGGAGCTTTGAGAAAACGATGTATTTCTATGTATCTTCTTCAAGGAAAGTCTTTCACCGTTATTTGGATATTCAAACTGCTAGAAAATCAGCAGAGCCACCAATTTTTGATTGCTTACCCCATACACTGATTTTAGGGTAGCCTATGCTCCATGCTGGTATAATTAGGCATTCTGAATGATAAACAGGCAAACCCTGAATGAAATCAGATTTAAAAAAATCTTTACAGCAGTACAGATGTTTTGAGAAGGAGAAAAAAACCAATATAATCTCCAGTCTTTATTGGACAAAAAGTCTTTGGTTTTGCAGAAGTTCACATTGTTCCTTTGAATACTAACTGCTCAAAAATGAAACAAAATTTTACACTGCTCAGTTTAGTTGAGAAACAAAAATAATTTAATAGTGTTTCCACCTGTAATGAAGACTGTTCCCACTTAATCATCCTGCTAGTTTGAGACCCTTATAATTTACTTTCTTAGCTGTGGCAAGACAATAGTTCATGGATCTTTTGAATACAGTAGGTTGAGATTCCCAGTTGTACCTGAATACATGGACAAAGTGGCAATAGGAGCTAATAAGTGCAGAATTAGGAAACTAGACATCATTAAGGATTTCCTGAAACAATCTCCAGTAGAAAGACTGCAGGAATTTCCTGAAGAGCCTGGCAGAGAACTACACAGACACTTGAGAAAGCATTGAACACAGGGGAAAATAGAATCTGGTAAGAAAGCAAATATCACCTGAGCAACTTTCTGACACTCAAAACTAAAATTGGGGAATGCTGAAACTGGGGAAAACCTAGAAAATGTAATACTGCTTTCCTAATACTGCATAATTCCAACTAGAGGATTGGACAAGGCAAGAAATGGGAGAACAGGAGCAGAATTTACTTGCAGATTTACTGAAGTCAGGGGCTAGAGACAAATGAGAGGCAGTGGGTAGATCAGCTGCTCATTTCTCTGGAAAAGAAGGGCTGCAACAGAAAGGACACAGTGGGTAAGAATCATGGAGACCTGTAGAGGAGCACACATTTATCAGACCATGGTACTGAGGGAGACACAAGGTGAGACTTCCTGGGAGGGACTGGTGGTTCTAGAGAAGTTTTAGCAGTGAAAGAAGACACTAGAACTGGATTGTGTGTGCAATTCAAACTGATGCTAGAACTTTGATTATGATTTTGCATTATCCAGCTTCAGCTTGGAGGGCTGACTGGAAAAAACAGAAATAGTCTTATTGCTCTCATGACTGGCAGTGTCAGCAATCACAATAAAACCTTGCCTGAAACAGTTATTTGTGCAGATGTACATGCATCACGTACTCATGGCAATGCAACAGTCACTCAGCATTTCCTGGTCTGTGGTTAGTCATGAAACACACAGAAAAAATTAAAATTTCAGAGCTTTGTCTTAAATATTTCCTTTAATATAATGTTACAACCAAAATGGTCAGTCAACACCTCTGAGTGTGTCAGTGGGAAATGGGAGCACTAGGCAGAGAAACATTACATCTACCACTCTGAGTAGTGCAAATTTATGTACCACATAAAATACATAATTAGAAGGTATGAAATTGCCATATAAATCAAAAGTGCTTGAGCAAATAGAAGTCATTAATCGTAACTATTCCTTTTTTCTAATAAATGTTTTTTCTGTTAGTATTGACAATCATTGGCTTCTACTAGGGTTGTTTGACTCCTTCTGTAATACAGAGAGGCATTCCTGCAGCTTGAGGCAAAGTCTGTTTATTCCTTTGAATAATAAAATTAAAGGGGAGGTGTGCAGTTTCTCAGAACTGCAGCAGCCATGTAAGAAATCCCCAGTGGGCTTTCTGCTTTATCCTGTTTCCCTTACAAACTAATTTATGTTTGTGATAATTGATTTGTTTTAATGGGTACTGTGAGAACCTATTTCAAGATAAAACCTTTATTTTGCCTTTGGACCCATCATATAACACTATGATATTGATAAAAAGGCATTGTTATCGGTGTACTTGGATAAGGAACTTTTAGCAAGCTGTCCAGTGCATGAAAATATTAAGTCCTGAAGTGTGGTATGATGTAACATAGATCTTTAGTGGGAATGCACATTTTTTAATAAATTTGAATGTGAAAAACAAAGGTGAATGGGCATAAAGTAGCTGGTTAGCAGTAAATTAGCTGGTTTAATTAATAAGTAGCTGGTTAGCAGTAAATTAGCTGCTGGGCAGCGACACTGAGGCTGTGACTCCAGCTCACCCAGCACTCTCTGTACAGCTGGAGTAAGAAGAAGACTGTTAATGCAAAGTCATAGAAATTGATGCAGGGAAAACAGCTCAGGAGGGAAAAGAATTTACTCCAGATTTTGCTGTGCAAAGAACAAAATTCCTCAAGTCCTGCAGAAAACAAATATGCAGTTACTAGTTCTAGCATGAAACATTTTTCCGTTTTATTACATCCTTCTCATAACTCTCTCTCAAATATGCTGGGAAAAGTTCCAAGTTCATAATCAGTATTTTCACCATCTTCAAATCTTCCAATGTGCAGTATTTCACCTCCTATGTTCCTGTCCTTGCCTGCATATTTGTCTCAGGCAATTTCCACATCTCTGATTTGTTTGTCCTTTACTTTGTTTAGCACCAATTTACAAGTACTTTGCCTTATAGTACTTTATTTGATAGACATCTCTCAGGTAGAATAAAGAAGAGCCCTCAGTGTTGGAAGACATGTTCAGGTTGGCAAACCCCAGTATCCTGGCAAGGGATTAGCAGAGCTAAACAATCTGGAAAGGTCTGTGAGGGCAGCAAACAACTTGCAGCCAAAAATTGTAGAGTATCTAACAAACACAGTGAGAGTAGAAACACACAAAGTCTTTAAAAAGGTGGCTCTACTGAGAACCGAGCTGTGTGTCTAAAAGGGAATAGCTGCCTAATTTTGAGAATAAAAAACATGAAGAAAAACTTTTCTACCAAACAGCGAAGAAGGATAACATGAAATTATGATTACGAAACAAAATGCAGATATGAAACAAAAATATGTTTTATTACTTTTTCAGAGAAAATACTTTGAATATTATTGTAATTTCTCCAAAATTCACTACACATTTTCCTTTATTATTGGGGTCTAATGGACATCTCAAAGAGTTTCTACTGAAATGAGTCTTAGGTCTTTAATACATATGAACACCAAGTTTCTTTACACCCAAGAAAAATACAGCAATCATATCTGCAATTTTAACAAAGTTTAACTGTAAACTGGAAGAACACATTTAATACAGAGTAGACATCTCAATGGATTAATTTTTACCTGTACAGAATACTAAAAAAAACAGGAACATGAAATTTAGTATACAGAAATGAGCTCACACACCATAAACACATAAAAATTAAGATTAAAGAGGCCACAGGGCATAATGTATGAGCAATGGCAAAATAGAACCTTGAGAACAGGTAGAAATGGGAGGAAATCAGTCTTAAAAGAATGCGATAAGACATTCCAGAATTTCTGGGAAATGTTGTGTGGTGACGAAAGTCAACTGTTTGTGCACAGGAAAAGGCAGAACAAACTCCTCAAACACAATATCTGGCAGGCATGGGTTGCCTTGATCTGCATTATACTCCAGCCAAGCTAAGCTCAGTCATAACAGCCACAAACTCTTGGCTGCTCTCTTGCATCTGCCAATTAATCCAAGTCCAAGCTGTGAATTGTTGGTGTGGGAAATGAGCTGGAGTGGCATTAAATTCATTTTATATGCAGTCATTAATGTCCAATAAATGAGTGAATGTATGAGTGAATACACATTTGTTCATCTGACAGCTCTTACAGCTTACTTTATTTTCATCAGTGAACTATATAAATCTCATTTTCAATCACCTGTTGCTGTTTAATAGCAGATGAGGGTTATATACTCTAAGTTTGTGCCTGGAACTTTGTGTTGGGATATAAAAAGGTACAGACAATTTATGTAATCAGTAAAATTAGAAAAGCCCACTTTTACAGCAGCATCACTATTGGGTAGATCATGTAAGGGGTAAATTCTGAAAGTTCACTTTTTCAGCTTAGCAGATCTTACATCTGAGGCAAGCAGAATATCTATAACAATGTATGTGAGTGTCCAAGACATATGGAAAAAAACCTGACTATCTGTAACCCAGTTCACTCACTGCTAATGCAATGAGCAAGAATAAACAATTTTTTTGAAAGCTGCTATTCCATGACTCATGGAAAATGCTGACAGGGCTCAGGCATACTTTGTCTCAGACATTTGTAAGGTAATATGCAGAAGCAAACTTGGAATTACTTTTGCCTGGCTAATCTTGGTTACAAAATACAGAAAGGAAGAGGTTGGGAAACAGTTTCCCTGAAGACACTGTCATATCAAAATATATCACTACTTTTGTCTTGTATCAATCAAGAGCTAGACATAAGATACATACAATTAGCTCATCTTTTTCCATCCAGAACTGTAAAATGTAGGGTTTCTATGCTTTCTATAACTATGAATCATTTACACAATTACGTTCAAAACAAAAAGTAATGAGATTATCTTTCACATAAGAGCATGGAGACAGCAGGATGAAAAATGAATTTTTTCTAGACTTCCCACTAGAAGAGTGGAAATACAGTCAAGATATTTTTCTGAAAACAGTAAAGAAATCTCTCCACAGAGAAGCTGTGGACTCCCTGTTCCTGCAGGTGTTCACAGCCAGGCTGGATGGCTCTGAGTAACCTGGCCTAGTCAAGGTGTCCCCTGCCCATGGTAGGGGGTTGGAACTATATAGTCTTTAAAGTCCCTTCCAACACAAACTATTGTAGAATTCTATGAAAAAAGCATCTACAAGGACTAAAATGCAAACTAACATCTTGCCAGAAGGGGAAGAGCAGGTCAAGAGTAACAGAAAGATAAACCTTTCTGATGTAACCTAAGTATATATCAGTTTTTTGTTGTATATTTTTTACCTCTGTCTCCTCTAAACACTTCTCATGTCTGATTCAGAGGTTATGTCAAATGCTTGTATTTGCAATTTTATCACAACTTGGTTTGCATAAGTGAGATAAAAGGTTACAGAATAACACAAAGAAACTTCTCACACCATAGGACACCAGATCCTTCTGAGACATCTCTTCCTCCTTACCCGAAGGGCAATACATAGTATTACATATATATACACATGTATATTTTTCCTCACCCTGGCATCAGGAGAGGCAGAGCTGTCTTCCAGTAGGCACTGCACTTGCTGGAGGATCTCTGGCATGGACCTCTCACGTAAATATAGGGGTCATGTACAGAGAGGGGGGAGAATCACAACACCCGATTCAGGAGTTTAACATTGTGTTTTATTTAGCTAAGAGGTTTTTTTTTAAAGGTTTTTATTTGTGTTCAACTTCTTTGAATGAAAGACTACAGCTGTCAGCTTGATGTCATCCTTCCCAGACTACAGCCAACCCTAAAACATTTTTGTCATTGTGTCTCTTTTCCCTTTGGGTATGCCATCCTAGCAAACTGTGGTTTAATTTATTTTGTATCTATTTAGCACCAGGGAAATCTTTATAACCCCTACAAAACACTTTTAAAAGAATCCAGAAGCACTTCAGTATTTTAAAACTTTTTCCAGTAGTTAATCATAAAATAATTTATTTTGAGTAGCCTCTATAATCCATTGCATGAAGATTTATTTAATTAGTCCTCAACCTCCTTTTAAAAGTCATGGTGTCTAACTTTCATGTATTTTAAAGAAGATAAAGACATGTCTTTGCTATGAGGGTCAAAAGTTTTCTATTGTTACATTTAAAAGTAGCAGGGAACCAGATAAAGCAATTGCAACAAGGTTATGTCATAAATTATAGCTGTCATCAGTAACAATTTGCTGAGAGATTAATTTGGGACTGAAGTGATCCATTATCTTTATTAAGATATTTACAGGTATGTTGCTGTTTCAGGTATCAGACACTGAAGAGATTAATTAGAAGGCACTTATTTTCAGTGTTCTTCATTAGAAAAAGGACACTTAGAAGATTTTTCTGTAAAAATGCACAATTCTGGACATACGTCAGTTGGAACAGAAAGTCCCTGACAGTGACATAGGTTCTTGAAAGAGCACTCCTTACCATGCAACCTTCTCCTTGCCTCTCCTTCACCCCTACATGAAAAAAAAGGGCTTTGGCCTCACATGTACATAGTCTTCATTTATTTCTGAGTCATGGGGGCAGTCTTAGTTCAGGGTCTCTGGGTCTATGAGTACAGAAGAGAAGGAAGTCAGGGTAACTAACTTCCCACGTCAGGCACCGATGAGAGCATTGACAGCAATGGGCACCATCACTGAAAGAACAAATAAATGTTAATGGATTAAGAGGTCTATGCAAACTGGGATGGCATAAGATTTCTCAGAGGCCAGTTGTATAAAACAACAGGGATCAAATGCAAATTAATGGCTTAATGTCCTTGGAGTTCTTTCTTTACTTATCACAAATACTTTTCAAGCTTTTCTTCAAGTGGCTTCAAATAGTTAAGACCGAATAGCAGTCATTCTGGGAGATGACACTGGGAGCTGCAGCAGAGCATCAAATAATTACACATCTTGGACCTGTCAAAGGTCTCAAAGAAATAGAGGGACCTTCAGAGCAGCCTTTAGATAAATATCAGAAAAGTGAAACAGAAAAAGCAGAGTTCTTAACATATCATCAAAAGATGATGTAATGCTATCTCAGATACTACAGAGAACAACATGGAGCTATCATATTGTTACAACAATAACACAACTATACAACAATGTAGAGTTCACTCAGGAAAAACAGGCAGGGGAAGAGAAGAGATGTCACACTACACCAAACTGCATCCACATGATACAGAAACAAGTAAGAGACAGACTCTGAAATATCTAGGACGGGCAATCAAAGAAGGAAGAAGTCAGTCATGCTATATATAAGGGTCTTGAACAAATTCTGCAGAAAGGGATAAGAAACTTTCTATCCCAGCTTTTTCAATCTTCTCCATAAATGCCCCTTTTAGCTTAAATTTCTACTATGCTTTGGGTCAACACTGAACTAAAGGCAAAAGTAAAAGTGAAGAATGAATTGCCATGACATTCTTGATTTCATCAAAATTTAGCTTGACACTGGAGTTGAAGTTGAGTTAAATGAAATAAATGGAAATATTTTATTGAGCTCTAGAATGTGCTCATAAAACAACATTTTATCAAAGTCACTCTAGAAGGACATGACTGTTTGGAGATAAGAATTTCATACAAAACAAAACCTTTCTATGAAATTAGCAAAGCCAAAAGTTATCAGACACCACAAAACAACTGAGGACTATCCAGCCTCCTCAGAGCTGGCTTTCTCTCTAGTCGCTGTGTTAGTTGTGGTGGTATAAAACTTGATTTTTCATTTACTCTAGAAGGCTAAGAAAGCATTTAATGTGCAGTAATAATAAGCTGCCTATGTGACATAAAATTAAGCTGTCTGCTTAAACTTCTAGTTAACTGCCTGGTTTATTTAAAGCTTCTAAAAACAAAAGCCATTATGCTTCCTGAAGACTTTATTCCCTCTACTTTATCTGCCAGTCTAAACTAAAACCACAGCTGCACTTCTACAAAGCAGTGTAAACTACAAGGTGAAATTTTAACAATTGCCATATAGACAGTCAGAGTGCAAAGTGACACAAGTGTTAAATTTCATTACTATCAACTATTGCAAATGAGCTTTCAAAACATGTAGAAATCTCTTTGCTGCAAAAGTAACACTGTTAAAATATTCTGCACCAACACCCATGAGGTGTTGAACTTGGAGCTTAAAAGGTTTTAAAGCTCTGATTCTGAGATAGCAAACTGAACATCTTCCCCTTTTACTACATACAGCAGCTGCAGGAGCTGCAAGTGGCACAGCCTCACTCACATTTTTACCAAAACAATTATTAAATACCAGATTCATAATGAGTAGCACCTGTACATAGCACCTGTCCCTGAGTATGTGACTCGATTTGAAAGAGTATGCCTTCCCATTCAAGCTGAAATTGTGTCTCTCTTAACTGCATATAAGAAACAAATCACTGATTCCACATTTTTTATCAGTATCACTCTAAATAAAGGTATAAGATGAGACATATTTTAGATATTGATGAAAATAAAAATGATATATCAACTGCAAAAAATGCATCTTCAGAATCTATTTCACCAACGGAAAGTAAGTTGAAGCCTTGAAATTAACTAAAAACTGTAACAGGTTACAAAACCTGTCAAGTAAATGATAATGAAAGAAATGTTATAGCAACCCTTAGTAAGTGTCCTGGCAGGCAGCACTTAGGATCTCCTGATTTACATCAGGAATCAGTACAGACTGAGTTACAGAAGCAAACTTCAGAGCTGAAGGATCACAACACAGTCACACACTTCTAAACAGATACTTCAGTCGAGATGCTCAGTGACACTTATTTAAGGGGGCTGCCATGTAACACACAGGAAAACTTTCCTCCACTCTCTTCAAAGGATTCTAGAAGTAACCCTAAATACTCGCCATTGAAGAGTAGACATGATTTTAACTTGTCTTAATACTGCAAAAGTTTCACCATTTTATATGTGCTCAGTGGCATAGAATGTCTCTTCTTCATTGCAACGCCAAAAACAAAGATTTTGCCATTTTGAAGTGGATGAAGTGAAATGAATTAACTCAAATTAATTTCAGATTTGACATTAAGTTCATAAAAAGGGGAGAAATGAACCCAAGAGACCACATGTCCTAGAAGCTTAGAAGTGTATGAAATAACCTGGATTATCTAAAAAATCTTTAGACAAATATGGGGCTCAAAGAACCCTAAACCAGTACAGCTCATTATTTAGAAAAAGAACAAAACTAAGAGCTCTGCTTGGGGGAAAGGGAGCTGTGTAACCCTGTGGCTGCATCTTGTAACTGTATGCCTGCTAATGGGGACAGGAGGAGAGCTAAAGCTCTTCCTGTTTCCTCAGTAAAAATCCACCTGGATAAGCATGATTATTTAATTATTCCTTAATCACCTAAAAAACACACAGGTGACATCTCTTGATTAATAATGACTCTGTTCAAGCTTGTTGATAATATTTTCATAAAACTAATATAGAAGGACAAATATTCATATCTGTTTAAAAACCATTCAGCTACAGATGTGGTGTTCACTTCTCAGAAATCTATCTTATTCCTGATTAACTGGCCTTTGCTCTTGCTATTTGAGCAGGCAGCCTAAACTGAATTCCATATCTGCTATACCATAGTTTTATGAATTAACCTGAAAATATACTATTTTGTGGAGGATTAATTTTTAATCTATTTAACACAAAGAATGTACTTGAAACAAAGTTGTATGAAATGGATATGGGCAGGTGTGTATATATCTAGTCAGCTTACCACCAAGCATTTGTGCATGCTTGACCTTATCTTTCTCAAACAGCCCCAGTTATCTTTAGGTATAACTCAGCCCATGAGGACTTATTTTGATTAATTTCAGGAATATCCAAAATACCTCTGCTTATTTCCTGTGTTCTTCAGAACTCAGCAGGGTATCAGCAGATAGAGCTATTGTCAGGAAGTATCCTGAATTGCCAAGAGGCTGGAAAAACAAGAGTCCCTATTTTGACACAGTTCCTACCAGACCAACTGCCAGTATGCAACAGTTTGGCTCACCTGGCCATCACTGGATAGAATCAGCTCTGTGAGTCCCCTGCTTGGCAGGTGGTAAAGAAATAAAATTCCACACTTCCTGCAGGAAGACATTCTGTGAAGAACAAACCAAACCTTTCTGCATGGTTGTCTTTTTATTCAAGGATGGCTGAACTTAATTTTTTAAAAAAGACAAAAACATAACAAAAAGCCTTTTCTCCTTTCAACATCCTAATTCCAAGTAGTTCTGTGCTTTGCTTCTCTCTAGACTTTTTCTTAAGTAATTTCCAAAATCAGCACGTCAGTCTCTAACAAAACAGTTCAGAACAAATATTACCATGATCCCACAGAAATACCAGCTGAGGAGAGATGGACTTTTGTGTTCAGAACATTTTATAAACAGTCTGCAGTTTCCAAAGTTGTTGGAAATTAAGTGTTCAAGTTCCTCTGCTTGTGGCAAGGATAGTATAAGCTAAAGACCCTTCCATGTCTTAACAATATCAGCTAACCAAGCCTACACTATAAAAATGGAAAAAAATGTTTTTCAAAATGATTGGTGGTAAAGAATTTATAAATCCCTTGGAATTCCAGGATAATTACACACTTCTTTATTTTAGATATAAACTGCCATGGCTACAAAGACATAATTAGATATGTCCTCTTATCGGCAGCCATTTTTTTTAACTCTCTGAAAGCCACACAGGTGAACAATTACTACATCCAGTACTTACTAGAAGGTAAATTCAAAACCTGGAAGAAGCACAGGTATTCGTGCTGTTCTCCATCACCACACAAAAGAAAGCACTAATAACATGAATATGAGCAAATAGATGACAGATGAGAGAGAAGGGCATATTTTGTGGTTTGGATTTTACAAAACTCAGATCTCAATGTAAAACAAGAGCAACTAGATCACTATCAAATTCTCCAGCCTTCTTTCAAACACTGCCATGAGTGTAAGCATTGCACACAACTGACACAAATCGTCCCTTCATTGGTATAATCAGAGTAAATATCACCCTTAAAGAGTATCCACTAATTACCTTGTTACTTTAATTCATCATCAGTAGTTAATGTGTACAGCTTAAATTACAGAGATAGAAACTGATACTTTAAAGAGAATGCCTGTTTTCATACTGGAATGGCAGCAGTTATCAGATTATTCTGATTATTATACCTTTTAATATACAACATATCTGTATATTGAACAGTGTTAGAGCTATTCCTCTACTACATAGTAATATGTATTTTTAATAGAGATTATTTAAATTTCTCTACTCTCCTATTCTTTCAGCTTTTAGAATTTAAAGAAAACTCATTGCATGCAGGCAAACTTTTTGTGTGTTCTCTGATTCACACTCTTGATTTCCGTACTGAAAATTAGAGTACAAGGGCCTAACAATGCTATCTACTAAAGGCATTTTTCTGAGGCATAGACCAACTTGGGTATCATTACACTGGATCTACAGAAAATCTATTACACAGAATATATGACAGAAAATACCCAAGTAATTTACCATTGCATGGAAAAGTTTGTGCACAGGGACAATTATCTTTCTGCTCTCGCAAAATTGAAAATACACAGTTTATAGTAGTAATAAATTCATGCTTGCAAGTAAATCATGCTATAAGCAATTTACTAAATATCTTTCTTAATTTCACCCCTTCTCAAATAGCAAATATCTTCTAAAGAAAAGGTATATTTACCATGAGAATGTAACAGTAAATCAATAAAAACAATCTAGAAATACTATTAAATCTCAGAGAAGTAATGTGGTCAAGAGAATATTCTTTGTTTAATATGCTAGTATTATCCCTAGTGACTATAAATGACCTGAGTATTTCTGTCCTAAATTTCTGGATATATGAGTATTGGACTTTCAGTTCTATCCATTTGCAGCAAATCTACTTACAGGGTCTTTTCCTCTGAACCTCTTGGTTCATGAGGATATAGAGTCCACGTTTTACCAGCTTAGTTCATAGTTATAATTTGGAAAGGGCAAAATGGTCTCATAAATCTGCTAGGCCATTTATGACAGACACATCAGTGTTCTATTTCAGGCTAGAGAACATAAAACATAAATATAATTTACAGATATTAGGAATACCTGTAGCAAATACTGGATTACAGTGACAACATCTTCAAGCTTAAATTGACTAAGCTTGTTCAGAGCCATAAATAACAGAGTTGCATTTGTATGGCCAGGTTGCCCTCAAAACCTTTGATGGAGGACACCACTGTGCTCTGCTGGATACAGCTGAACTCACCACTCCTGGGGATCTCCAGTTGTCTGACACAGATTCTAGAGAAACAAAGGAAAGGGCTTACCCAAATATTTTAAGTATGGGTTGATGCTCCACTCATACGAACTCTGAAGCAGTACTATCCCAACCCAAAACAGCACTCAGGCAGGAAAGTAGGCAGAAGTCAGATAGGATGAAACCCCATACTATGGTGTGTTTAAGTGCTTAGCTAAATCAAGACACTTTTCCTGGTTTTTGACTCAATGTGGTCAATATGAGTATATACTACGATGGAGGAACAACAACCTACTGAGAAAGGTGGCAAAAGAACAGTTTGAAAGAGATTGGTAATCATTACACCTCAAATTAAGAAATTCTGCAAAGAAATTACTTAAAAGACTAAGCTTATTTTTCAGCATCTATTTTTGAAAGTGATTTTAAGATATGCACATCAACAGCATTTTAAAAACAATTACTTACTTTCCATTTATTTTGTAAAAGCTAAAGAAGTGAGAGAAAGTTCAGGCTGAGGTTTGTTGTCATTTGGATGTCTCATGGCAGTTGGGTCTCTTGGCTGGTCAGACAGCTGCCAGGACAGCTCTCGTCACCTTCAGCACTGGGATGATGATTTGGATTAAAAAGGATTATGACTGTCATGGGGCATCAAGGCAATACAGCACAAGGTGAACTTGCAGGTAGCTAGAATCCATTAGACCATTAATTTTTAAAAGTTTAGGCAAGCCTAAACTGAACTACGTGTTCAGTGTGTCATTAATGTAATGGAATCTTGGTGTTGTAATAGCAGGTGCTGACCTCTCTTTAAGGCTTTTTCTTTGTAGGACATAACAGAGGACTCACTGTAAGGTAATTTTGTTAATACCTTATGATGATCATCACAGAAGAACAGGGGGAAGAGCACTAAGCACATATAACTGAACATCAAAATCTCTACCATCCTAGTTCTAGCTGGGGCAACTATGTTAGATGAGCAGAAAATATATTGGCTGTCCAAGGCAGAGATGAACAAGCTGGTCTAGTGGAAGATGTCCCTGCCCATAGCAAGGGGATGGACTAGATCATCTTTAAAGGCCCCATCCAACACAAACCATTCTGTGCTTCTGTGGTAGTTAACTGCACCTTTTGATAGTTTTAGCTGAATAGCCACTTCAAGACAGTTCTGCCAAAGAGAACAAACAATACTTCCAAAAACTCTCCAAAAACAGCAAGCAGGATCTCCAGCAAACAGCTGAGCACAGTGCAGGAAGCACAGAGTGGTGGAGCTGAGTTACTCCTGAAATGAGGTGACTCTGCAAGCTCACCAGAGCAGCACAAGGACCCAGCCCAGCCTGGCTGGGAGCACTGCCTCTCACTGGGGTTGGTGGTTTGGGTGGCGTGATGCACATGACTGAATTTTAGCATGGAAGAGTTAATACCTTCACTCAGCCCTTTACTACCACGTACAGACAGTCTGGGCTGACACACACTTGGGCAGCTCTGCCTGCTCTGCTGACCAGGGTAAGGATTCCATACAAACCATGTTTAGCAGAAACATGGATCCAACAGGGTTCCAAGAGAGATGCATCTCTAAGGCAGCAAAGATAAGCTGAGTCACAGCAAATAGAATACCTAACCAAATTATGAAAGGAAAGCTTTTATACATAAGAGATCTTAATTTAATCAGAAACTCACAGAGTTCACATCTTCGCAGAAACTGCCCACCCATGTGTATATCCTGCCAAATGCTATAAAAAGCCTTGTGAACGTTTTTAAAAAGGTTGGATTTCAGACAGAAGGCTTTAGTCTGAAGGGCAGCTAAGGAATGGAGTTATGTTTCAGTGAAGAAATCATGAAGTTTAGAAAAAAATGAGTGAATAAACTGATATAAAACTTGGCTGAACTCTGGAGTGTGGTTCAGATTTCTATCCAATAATGTATTATCTTCTATCTATGATTTAATAATTTATGATTTAATATTCATAAGTCTAAGGATTTTTAGATAGAGAAAACCAGCTAAAAGATACCACCTGACATGCATTCAGAAGCTGATATGCCACTAGATACTAACACTAACTTAATTTTTTGTCTTTGGAGAGGGAGCTTCAGAAACTAATCCATTCTTTATAGATCTCTTAGAGAAAAAACCTTTTTTTGTAAAGTTTTTCCAATTGTACAGTATTTCAGGAAAGATTTACAAAAAGTAACAACATGCAATTCCTTCAAACAGAACAAAACATTTGCTATGCCTATTGGTGTATCAGTTGCAAAGATTTTAAAGGATTAAGACCTAGAGAAAACCGGATGACCAAGAAGAGATAAAAGATCTGTTGTTTATTTTGTTCTTCTCATAACTCATTCTAATATCAGTGAGTAGAATCAGCTACAATAAAGTCAATTGACTAATTTTTGGCCCTAAAAATTTTATTTATCAATAGCGGCCTATGAGAGAGGAATAAATATCCGGAATGAGAAAGCATTTGTAAAGCCTGTAATTTTATATCTTCTCTTTGGTGCCAAAGAAATTCAGGACAACATTCAAAAATCCAAGATGAGTTCAGCAGGAACTGACCCAACAGGAGGAATTCAGTTTGTCAGAACAAATACAGATGTCTACATTTAAGCTGGCCACCCCAGACCTATTTTGTTCTCAATAGTGAGAAGTCAACACTTTCATTGTGCAATTGATCTTATTACACAGGGCATATCAGCAGTTGGCCAAATGAATCTCCAAGTATGTGACAGATGTCCAAGGTTAGATGAGATTAAACATGCCTTTCGTGTTTCTGGATTCATAAGTCATCTAATAGATTCAATAGAAAGTTTCTTCCAAGCATTAGCTTTACTGAAGCTTAAGAGAAGAGTCAGCAGAATCATTATGCAATGATTTTGTAGACACACCATGACAATTCTGTCTGATAAAAATATTTGCCTGTAATATTCCGTTAAATTTAAAGTTACCGTGAAGCAACTGCAAGAGGTTGATGGCTGCCAAGAGCCGTGAGATTGCTGAATAGAATGGTATTTCTGGAGTCCTGCCCAGAGCTGAGACAAAATTTGACTCATCTTCATGCATACATTTCCAAGAAACCATCAAACTAAACTAAGGATTTAACTCCATCATGAGGTTCTATCGATATCATGTTAGAGCTAAGAATTTACTACAATATCAAGAGAAGCTTCTAAGAAACTCTCAAAGAAAGGTGATCTTTCCATAGATATATTTGATGAAATGTTTGTGGTCTTGAGTTTTGCTCTCCCAGAATGCACATGCCTTGAGCACAGATTCAGTTGTAGCAGGATGATTATAATGTGAGCTCCATTCTGTTTCTTCCTACAACTTCAGAGCATATTAACAAATATTCCCCAGCCCTGGATGTGTTCAAGCCCAGGTTGGATGGGGCTTGGAGCAACCTGGGATAGAGGAAATTGTCCCTGTCTGTGGAAGGGGGACTGGAACCTGAGAGTCTCTAAGGTCCCTTGCAACCTAAACCATTCTAGAATTCTGAGATTCTGTGAACTATGGAAGTGTGTAGGAAATACCATATTTGGGAAGACTGTGCCTGCAAAAATTTAGAAACTGTAGGATGAGAATTCAGCTCAATCAATCATAGGTATTTTTGCTTTCCTTTTCAGCTAACAACTAGTTCTTCCAACTAAAATGGAGATAAAAAGATAAAAGAGAGGGGGAGACAAAGAAAATAAGGAAATTGCATAATATTTACATGAACTTCAGTCTGTTTAAACAGCTTTATGCTACAGCAGTTTATTCAATCTTTTTCTGACCTATTTGTTGAAACCACAAGTACCTTGACATCTATCCTGTCACTTATTGAATGCTCATGTACTTTTGAGCACAAGGGAGTCCCAGCCTCAAGTAAGAACTTTAGGCATCACCACAACACAAACAATATAAAATACCTTTAACAGGTAAGTGACTAATATTCCATCTTTTTTTGATAGTTAATCTTTTAATCAGCATACTGAAGAGATCAGTAAATAATTATTTAGATATGGAGAAAAAAAATCTACCTTTTTTTAAATTATTTGGATAGCACTTTTTCCAAGTCATTCCAGAATATGGAAGCACTAAACCCTATTAGTTCAAAAGAAATCCCATAAGCTCTAGTCTGTTTCTTAAATATATGTAATTTGATTCCAATACTTCTATTGGATATCTAAGCAAACTTAAAAAATACTTGTACTTTTATTGAGAAAAGCTGTTCTGCAGTTTTTCAAATAGATAACATCTCTAATAGCTGCTCTGAATTTTGAAACGAATTGGTTAAAAAAATACAAGGAGAAAGTTATCAGCAACCACTGTTCACAACATATCATTGCATCAGCTTTAGCCACAAGGCTCATACCAGCCAGTTGGATTGCAGCATTTTGATATGTAGTAATTAACCACACTGGAGAAGAAAAGACTCAGAAAGACAGAAGGAAATTCATGGTGTTAAAATAGTATGAACAATAGATATTGTAACAAAATACTGTCTGTCGTTATCATTATGCAGTAATAAAATAGCTTAGGTTATTCTTACTATTTTGTCTAATTACTATTAAAATATGCAACATTTAATCTTACCACTGAGAAGCCAGTGTGGTGAAGATATCAGTGATTTCAGGTTCTTGGAACAGTTTCAGAAGTTCTGGTTCAGATGATAAGTCAGCAAGGATCCTCAACTCAATATGGGAAAAGTCTAGAAAACAGTGTTAAAATGCATCTATTGCTCTAAAATAAAAACATACCTGCATTTTAACCAGACTATCACAAATTAAAATGTAAGCCTGGAGTATTCAATCACTTCTTCATGCTCAAAAAAGACAGATAGCTCTAAGAAGCTCATCCTGAAGATGTTATATTCCAGCTATGGATCACAAAGTGTCGCAATCCTTCATTATCTTCATGTGTCAATTAATCTTATTAACTCTGTTTCTACTCACGAGGCTTAAACATCATCCACTTCCAAAGCATAATAAGGAATACACATCATATTACAATATTAACTGTTACTAAGGGATTTGACAGCCTTGTAAAATATGTCATCCAAAGGAGAGAGGGAAAAGACATGACAGAACTGTGAATATTAATATGTATGAGAACAATAATTCACTCTTACCTGCTGCTAAAAATGTACATCCTTTTTTTGAAACAAACAATGTTCTTGGGGAAATAGTTATTACGTCCTCTTCTTTTCCTACAGAGGAGATACAAATTTAAACCTTAAACACTAGTTCAAAAATACTGTGCTGCAAACCATAGGAGGTTTTATATCAAATACACAGCTAACACCACAGAAATGGCAATGTAAGCCAACTAGCAGAGCACCAACTGCCAGTATCACAATTATTTCACTATATCAGTCATGTTCAACTTTACCTCCACCATCCTTGCAGTACTGCCTACTTCCTTTCTCAAATCCAAACCCTTCCCTAAACACAAGCTATCAAATATATACAATAATATTATTCACAGATCACTTAATAAAGGATACATTCATAAAGAAGAGTCTATAAAAATAAGTAAAAATATGTATTTTTGTATCTTTGAACATGTTGCAGCAATGTGGATACATTCATAAAGGGTCTATAAAAATAAGTAAAAATACATATTTTTGTATCTTTGAACATGTTGCAGCAATGTGGATACATTCATAAAGGGTCTATAAAAATAAGTAAAAATACATATTTTTGTATCTTTGAACATGTTGCAGCAATGTATAAATAACCAAATTCTCAGTTACAGATGGTAGGAGAATATAATATTGAGAACATACAGCTGTCATAGGCATCCAAATTGTAATTACTGAAATCCCCAATAATATCATGAAACACTAACACAAGGTACTAGAAACTGAATGCATCCAGGGAATACACTTGACATAGTGTAGGGCAAGATGGTGGTTTGAAATGCAACAGAGTCTGGTCAGCATAAAAGCGAAGAAAATAGAAAAAAATCTCTCTTGATAGAGAACAAACTCAGAAATACATTTTTGAGAAGCACATAAGATCATTAGCAAAATCTCTAGAAAGTTTCATGTGCTACAGTTATGCCCAGCACCTCAGGTTTATGCTGCCCCTGCTGACAGAGTTTTTTATAGCAACTTTTAAAAAATACTTATAAAAATGACTCATGTAGATAAAATAAAACTACTGTCAAAATTCTACATTATCTTCCATAGCCTCTTGTTTAATGACCTGTATTATTTCCAACACAGGGAGTGAATAGCTGTGAAAGGGCAGAGAACCAAGCACCACATTGAGCAGTACTGCCCAGCTGTGGCTGCAGGCATTCCAAGAGGAGAATGTGTGTTCTAAAATCTCTCTCTTATATTTGAGTCTGCTACTGTGGGTTTTTCTCTTTATCATTTGGCTCATGCTTTTCTAGACTTCGCTTTGATTCTCTCTGAACCATCAGCCTTAAATCCACTTCTGTAATCAAAGACAACACATCTGACTAACTACTGGTGTTTAGTTGTGAGTATGATTAAAATGACCCAGCTTAAACATTGACTCAGGCAGAGCCTTATGAGCTGAATGCATACAAAAGTCATCCCTCGGATAGTTAAGGTATTTAACACACATAATTTCATTTGCAAAAAGCGAGGGAAACAAAAAAAAACCCTAAAAGCTTGTAACTATTTAAATCAGTGCTGAAACACCAAGTATTTTTTCAGGAACAATCAGAAAAAGTAATTGGTTTAAATGCTAATGTATAACAAAACATCAATCATCTGATATTTAATGCTGGAGCTATCAGTTTGCTTCAAAATATAACACCACTCAGTAAAATAATTAGATAAACTAGCCTTTTCATCTTAATAAAAACACAGTTTACCTTTTATGTACTGCTTCTTTTTAATTGTAACTGGATGTTTAGAGATACCTTGAATGTTCTACAAACAGGAAGAATAAAAATGCTTAGTAAGTGCAAGTTTATGAAAATATGTTTAGGAACAGTTTATCACCAGCATTAGTGATACTAGTGCCAACAAGTTTCTCCCACATAGTAAGAAAGATTAACCACTTTGCCTACCAAGGAATCTTCACACTCTGCATCTGCAGACACTAAAAAATACTTGCTCTTCCATGAAAATTGGAAGCTTCTAAGAACAATTACTCACTTGCAGCCTTTCCAAAGCATAATCTCTGGATGCACCACAGAAGATAATTGGTAATCCAATAAAAATAACTTTCTTCTTATTTTAACCTGTGTCTTTTAGATATAGTGCATTACTTCTGAGAAAAGAAAACGCGTGACTCTTGCCTGCAGGCTAAAGGAACTGAATATCCTTCAGCCTCTTGGATTTTTTCTAGTATATATTCCTACTTTTTTAAAATGCACAATAAATAAGGAATGCTTTATTGTCTACAGCACACCAGTCCAGGTAAAAAAACTAGAGCTAATTTTATCAACCAACATGCAGGACTAGGATCAGCAGCAGATTATTTTTTCAAGATCTGGGTTCATACACCTCCAGAAAAGCATCAAACATGCACATGACAACTCCTTTCTGTTATTTTGTGTCATTATCCCTTTTTATCTAGAAAAGCAGCATATGACAAGAGAATGTGTATCAAGCTCTGATTTTGTCATTCCATGTAATTAATTTGCAAGTGGTTCAGGAATTAGATGAACATACTAATATTACGTAATACTGGAAGTTCAGAGAGTGGGAATAGTGCCATATAATTTCCAAATCAGAATGATCATTTTCTATACAATTTTCAACTCAAAAATTGTTATTTTAAACTTAAGAGGGAGGGATGTAATCAGACAGCAAAAACTATTGAAATTTAAAGCAGAAGCAAAAGAACAAAACTCCCAAACCACAACAGTACCATTCCTAGTCTTAGAACCACCCTTAAAGATGTACAATTAAATGCATTGAAGTTGAACACCTGCCACAGCACCCTACAGAGAGAGACAGGAAACTACCACATAACATACAGAATATTTTCACAGCATGGGTGAAAACTAACACCACCTTCTCAGCACATCAATACCTAAAACACTTGCCAACTGGAATATTTTATTCTTTAGGTTCTAGAAACATTTAAAAACACAGTTGTAGCAATGCCTATGGTATTGGCCATTCTAAAATCATTTTTTGAAGCAAGTGGCTACTTAATCTGTACACAAAACTAACACTCCTATTGGCAACTATTGATTTCCACCAATAACAAGCTGGGGAGAACTAGTGCTCATTTGTATGAAAAATAGGCAGTCTAAGTGACCATGGAATCTAGTAGATCTTCAGAAATTCAGAAAATTTCGTCCTTTATTATGTACCTGGACATGAATGAATGTGGGAGCCTAATTTTACACACATTAAAATCATTTTAATTCTGACTTATAGAAACATTCTAACAGAGGATGTAGAGGGGCTTTTCATTCTGCTCTGCACTGGTATTGTGACATGTACTTAGTCAGGTAATTTCCCCTCAGGTTAAAATTGTTTATAGTTACTCTCACTGATATTTTTCCTTGTCTCATTAGCTTCAAAATCCTGAACAAAAAGAATTTTTAAAAAAAGTATTTCAGAATCTATCAACAATGTAAAAATCAATCACTACATTGCTATCTCGTTTTCACTGAGACCATATGTACAAAGTCTACTTTCAACACAATTTTAAAAGTGCTATTTATAATTCTGGAAAACACTAGTAAGTAATTACAAGTGCAAAATGTCCTTTCACTTGTAAATTAGTTAACAACTCATAATTTTACTACATCTTCAGGAAATAGGTAATTCAAGAAACATGAGAGTTGCAATGCTCATCTTTAAGCTATTTGAATAGTTTAGCACACCCCTCTCATGTAATTTTAGAACAATTAATTTTAGGCAAGTTGTTGGTTTAAACGAGCTGTGTAGAATCCCTCTACAGCCAGCAAAGACAGGAATCTCCAGTGGAAAGCTCAACCTATCTGTACTGACAAGTTGTCCTAAGGTTCCCCTGGAGATGATGTAGTCTATGATTTAGATCATCAAATTTGATGAGATAAATTTACTCTAGATATTTAAAGGAATAGAGAAATAAGGAGACAATCTCACAAGCGTCTTCCAAATATCAAGTTTTCCTCTGCTTGAGTCAGGTGACTGTTTTACTGTATCAGAAGTGGAAAACTAATGTGACTTGGGCACATGATTATCACCACTTTGGGCTACATAATACAGCCTGTATTTTTGCTTTTACGTATACATTTCAAGTATTTCTGCAAAGACTTCACAGATCCAATGTGAGATGTGAATGTTATCCCTTATTGTTAGAAAAGGGTAATCACATCCTGTTAGAAGTTACAGAGAAACAAAATTGCCCCCTATGAAAAGTCATGTTTCAACAGGCAAGAAGGAATGCTTGAAACAGTGTGGTGGAAAAGCTGGTTGTAGAAGTTAACTATTATAATACTTCTCTTCATTGTTTCTGAGTGAGGGTAAAAGAAAAGGTTAAGCTATTCTAGTAGATGATTAACAAGAAAATCCTAGCATTATTAAAAAAAAAATTAAAACATATAAAAACATCATAATCCAAAATTAACTTCCAAAGGTTCCAACTGACTGAGGGATAGGTGAAGCCAAAATCCCAGCTTCAATATGTCTGAAAGGTTGTGATGATCAGGGGAGACTTCTGAAGAAAGCAACTGTCACTCCTATCTACCATGAGGAAGAAGGAAGATGCAGAAAACTACAGGCTTCTACTCAGTTCCCAGGAGGATGATGGCACAAATAATCCTAGAAAACATCTGCAAACATATTAAAGTCAAGTAGATGATCTGGGGTAGTCACCATGGATTTAGAATGGGGAAATCATGTTTAACCAATGCCAGGCTTGTGCAATGCAGTAACCAGCTCTGTGGATGAAGGGAGAGCAGCAGATGTTGTTTACCTTGACTCCAGCAAGGCTTTCAAAACACTCACTCATAAAAGCCTCAGAGAAGCTGATGAAGTACAAGTTAGATAAGTGGACAGTGAGGTGGACTGAAACCCAGCTGAACTACAGGTCCAAAGGGCTTTGGTGAGTGGCACAAAGAGCAGCTGGAGGTCAGTCACTGCTGGAGCAGCCCAGGGGCAAATAAGGCCCAACAGCTCCATCTATGACCAGGGTAACAGGACTGAGGCAACCTCAGCAAGATTGCAGGCAATCCAAAACCCTGAGGAGTCTTGACATGTCAGATGAGTGATTCAGAGGGACCTCAGGCATCTGGAGAAATGGGCTGTCAAGGTGCCACAGGGTTCACAGTCTGGAAAGCAGCTCTGCAGAAAATGACCCATGGATTGTGGTGAAGAACAAGCTGAACATGAGCCAGCAATGAGCTTTTGCACTCAGGAAGATCAACAGCATCCTGGGCTGCATCAGGAAAAGCATCACCAGCAGGGCAAGAGACTGATCCTTGTCCTCTGCTCAGGGTGCCTGACTGGAGCACGTACACAGGATGGAGCCAGGTTCTTCTCACTGATGCCCAATGACAGGACAAGAGGTGACAATCAGAAACCATTACAGGAAATTCCATTTGAATGTATGAAAAACTTTTCTGCTGTGATAGTGGTCAAACACTGGAACAGGTTGCCCAGAGAAGTTCCCAAAACCTCTACCCTTGGAGATATTCAAACCCTCAGTAGACAATCTCCAGCAGTCCTGGCAAGGAGGCTCAGAACTGATGGACTCTGGATGTTTCTCTTAAAGCCTCACAAACACAGCTTCAAGCCTCACCTCGAAAAAACAATGCTGTAATCCATAAGGAAAGTCACTATAGGCAAGGAGAGTGGAATTATCAATGAAACAATACCTAATCAAAATCAAACAAATAGACAGTTTCCCAGTTCTATGAGTTTCTTCTCAGTCAGTTAAATTCTGTTGAGCTTTCTAGCTTTGGTATCCAAAATTCCACATCTTCATTTGACACCAATTTTTTTATTCCTTCCTAGATTAAAACCAGTATGTTATTTCAGTTCTTTCCAAGAAGTATACAGTATACAGACTGCATACTTTGCAAGAACTACAGTATACAGTATACAGACATATATTGGATAAATTACCTTTGAAGTCAATGTAGTTAGATTTCACAAGATCACAGAGGCTGGTGGTGCATTTTATTTATTTCTTACTCTGCATCAAGTAGGGTTGTTGATCATACATCCTATATTCTGATTCCCCTTTCAGTTTTTATATGGAGTCAGCTAACCCCTACATCTTTCTTCCTCCCCATTTACATTTTCAGTAGCATAAATTGCTATTTTGAACAAGTAACCTCAGTCAACCCCAGTGACTTTCAGAATAGACATCCATGTCTGTATACAAAGGCATCAATGGTTACAAGCATTTTTTTTTTTACTAGAAAATGGCTTGTTCATCTATAACTACCCAGATCTGCATTTCTAAACCTCTATGGAATACATCATTCTGAAGACCTACAAACTGCAGGGAGGGGAACAAAGCAATGTAACAGATAGTCACTGAAATAAAGGGGAATGCACAGAGGTGGCTGCTGACTATTCTGCGGGCATTTGATTCTGACTAATTCCCCCACTGTTCTAAGACCTTACTTAAAAATAAGAACAGAAACAAAACTTACTACTAAGATAAGAGTATCCATTCATAAATGTATACAGGATGTGTCACTAGGGAAGTCAAAAACCAGCCAAGGAGTTGGATCAAACAGATAGAAGGAAGGAGTAAGACCAGGTAAAGTTATCCTGTACATATCCTTTGATGTGGTGTCCAATCCACCAGCTGTTAGTGAGGCACAGTGCCAAGCACCAGAGCAAAATAAAGGAATTAATTACTGTTTTACAGTGGCTACCAGAGCCAACAAATAGCAAAAGCTAGTTGCACTTCTTGCAAGCAATAAAATTTAGTGGGACTGTGATCTTGTTAGATTTAATTGCTCTAATAGATGTTGCTTCAGGAAACTAATTATTTCCTCATACTTGAGAAATACACAGATTTTCTTTTCCATTTGAGAAAAGTTCAGAACAGCAAAATTCTAGTTTCTCTCATGAAATGTAGCACTACAGCACAAACTGAAGCATTGTAAGTCAAACATTTCTGCAGTTTCTCTTAGCAACTTCTTCTCCAGAAAGTTTATTAGAATAATTAGGCCACAACTATTCTCTTTGAACATGAACTCAGCTCTACACAAAGAAACACAAAGCAAGCTTTTAAATCCACGGCATCTGTTTGATGACTAGCATTGTAATACTTTTAGAGCAGAAGTAAGTCTTTGGTCTGTAAGACCAGCCTTCATTACAATGCTAATAGGTAGGTGGACGACAACTCCTTTGAGCTTTATATTCCAAATTTCTAATTGCAGTTTTTTAAAGTTTGCAATTGCTATTTTATTTATTCTTGTTATTCTTTGCTGTTCCCTCTGGTTTATTTGCTTCTTCAAAATTTTCTCTTTTTCCTTCTTTTTCAGTTGTCTTCTCTTGCTCTACATGGAACCACACCTAATGATAAATCGTACTCTCACATCTCATTTAATCAGCTTTAGAAGAAATGTAAGCACAGGTTCAGTGAGTTGCTTCCTTAAGCATCAAACCTTTGCTTGCTCCATTGTTAAAGGCCAAAGCTATTGGAGAACTAGCAAGGAAAACTGCACCCTGCCCAGAAGAGCATCTTTGCAATGCAGAATGAAAAGACTGAGATGTGAGGGCACTCACAACATCAAACTCACTCAATTTTATCTGGCATCTCCAAAGTCGGAGGCAACTCACTCATGAGAAATTACACAGCAAAAATAATTTTAAAAAACCTTTTGGAAAATTGCCACATTTAATTATTGTCCACAGCAGCATTAATTTATAGTTCTAAAGGAATAAACAGCTATTTTCTGTGACTTCTATATGAAACACAATTTCAAGACAGTCTGAAGATCTAATTTTTAAAATATGGGATGCATCTCAATAAACACAGAAAAGAGAAAAATTAACAAGGTCACCATAGCAATGCCAGCCTGGTATGGATGTGTACATGCATTCCTTAGCAAATCTTGACTTGTCTGCAGTTGCCATCTAGTGGCTTGTGGAAAATTAAGGACATCGACTTTCCTTGTCAAAACCCACAGAATCAGAGATTTCTGGAGAAGGATTCCTTCATTTTTGGTACTAGTTGCCAGTTTTCAGCAGAGAACAATCAAAGGTAAGGCACTCCCCTCTTGCCTTACTCAGCAGCAAAGAATTATCAAGGTTTTAGACATCAGAGAAATGGGAAACTTAGAAGTTATTCATCCCACTTCCACAAGCTTAATCAGCTTTGAAAGATGTGAACACAAGGAAGGAAAAAAGGGCAACCAAAATTCATGACTTCTTACTTCAGAGAGAAGGCCCTAAGAATAGTGTATTTGATTTCCTACAACTAATTTTCTTTTTGCCATATTTCATGAAATTTAGACCTGGCAATGAGCTCAGGTAATAAAGATTTAGTGGCACATGAAAAAGGTTTTGATGAGTGATTTTTAAAATACAAAAAAAATTACTCACTGATTTGATTAAAATCTTTGTTCTGTGACAAATTATTTTGTCAAATCATGGGTTCAGCCCAGATTCTTGGCTACATACTGACAGATTACTCACCTTTGCACAACAAGCAAGGAAGTTTGTATAGACACAGCTCTTTGCATCTTTCAAGAGAACAAGACTGCTTATGTTTCCCATATATAAACTGACTACATTTTATTACTTATTTAATTTCTTTTTCCTGAAAGAAAATTATACAAAGAATACTAGCTCTGTTACACTAATATTCATTAATATGGGAAGCTCAAGCTCTGGGAGGAACTCCAAGGAGATACAACTTAGTTTTGGTGAAAAACGAAACAAAGTTAAGGCATAGAGATAACAACCCTTTGAGTGGCAGCTGGAGATAGTAAATATTGTATAGCTGTAGATTAGCTGCATATTATAGCTTTAAAGTATACAGTGTCAAGGGAATATTCCCCCTAAGGTACAAATACCAGACCTCTGACCATGCAAAAAATTAGAAGTTTTCCAAGCTGGAGGAATTTACTGTTCAAAGAAAAGATGCAATGGCTGTTTTATGAAAAGGGTAAAATTTAGTATCTCAAACAAGATTGTTCCACATACTGAGGAATTCACTGAGCATATGTTAGCAGGGAATTCCTCTTAAAAGGCTGTGAACAGGAGGCTGGTTGAAGGAGTTAAAGGAAACCTAAATAAGTAATGTCTCTTTGCTCCCAATGATGAAAGGACAGTTCCTGACTTTACAGAAGTGGCCCTTAAGCTCCCAAGAGTCAGAGCCAGTAGATGATCATGCTGGGACAGGAGAACTATGAACAGCAAGGCCATGTAGGTGTCAGCAAGATGACCTGTGTCCTATTCTGTCCATCTTTAGCAACATTTATAAAAACCACTAATTTTTTCCACTGTTGTTCCCAACTTGAGAGAGCACATCCATCTCCAAAACTCTACATGATGTCCAGAAGCTTTATGAAAAGTTGCTGAGGAAATAAAGAATTAGCAAATTTTCCACTTATTGACATAGAGATAAAAATAATTGTCAGCAGAGAAAGAGGAATATAATAGCAATTTAGAGCTACTGAGATAAATTTCCTGAATTTCTCTGGAATGCCAATGACAAAGCTTTGGAAAATCATTACTGTGTAAAAACTGGTCCATCCAAGATGAGAAGTCTCTTTCAATCAACCTAAATTTTAATCTTCCCCTATAAACCATTTTTTTATCATTTTTCGTTTCTGATATTGTCAGATCTCTCAGATCTTTTAGTTTTTTCTTAGATACAAATTGGAAGAAGATTGTACAGTACAAGAACACTACATAGCAATATAAACTATTTAAATACTTTTGCTGTGTTAAAATATAATGAAATCTATGCTATGATTAAGTCTGTATTTTGTTCTTGCAAACAGGAATTCAGCCATCAAAGAACTATAGTAACACTTCCCCCTTTTGAGAGCTCGTAAAACAAGACATAATTTGTGTCTGAAATTTTTATTTTAAATGTCCCGTCAGAACATAAGTCTCCAAGCTCTGAGTAGTTCCTAAAGTTCCTCTAATGGAGTGCTTCATATGAAAACCAAAAAAAATCATCAGGCAGAATTTCTAAAATCTTTATCAATTCACAAGAGGTTCCAACAGAAAACTCAATAACAAATAGACACAGAGATAGTTAATATAAGGATCACACATGTATTTGTACACATTGTTGAAGATTCAGTCTGAGCAACTGTCTTATGGATGAGGACAGTAAAAACTACCTCAGCAGGACATGGGCTCCATGAAACTCCCCTGAGCTTACAGAGGTACAGTGACTGTGACCAGCAGAGACATCAGGGGATGCTGCAAATGTCAGCCTCAGGCATAAGAAAAGTGCCCAGCCAGGAGTTGAAATGTGAATGGATAAACAGTTGCAGAATTACTACAACAGACTATGAGTGAATGCCACTAATTGTTTCTTGTAAGCTAAACTCCATGCTAATATTGCTCTTAAACTATTCTCAGATTACATGGAAGCAGACTTAATAAAATTCCAAGAAACACAACGAAGTGTAGATTAACAAAATTATGTAACAGAATACTTCAAGTAATAGATATTACTATGATCACTTTAAAACAGCTTTGAATTTGTAAGGTAGTGAAAGCTACATTAATCAAAACAAGTTTTTCAGCAAGGATGATTCTAATTTTGATTCTTGTTTGCCCTGTGCTCCAATCACATTCATATTATAGAGAAAAATAACCTGGCAGTAGCAGTAGTTGTATTCCAAGATGAATTTCTAAAACATGATCATAGCTTTGGCTTTTACCTGGAGCATTCCCAAAAAGATTGCTGGCAAAGGTCATTTAAAGGATAAAATGAATCAGCATGTAATCAACAACCTTAATGCCCACTCAATAGCAGTAAATGCTCAAGTGCTGACAACTTAATTTCTACATATTGGATTGAAATATATTATCTTCTCATTTTAAAGCAACAAGTGGAAAGGAAGTATGCAGTGCTGTCATCTCTCTAGGACAGGAAGATTTTAGAGGAACTCTTTTCCCCATTTCTACAAATCTAAGCCTGAGAATTTCTTTTGTCAGAAACTAACGGACATTTAAGGAGGATTTCAGCCTCCGCAGTCATCATTTCAAAATGTGCTAAAAATACTCTGGCAGATATTTTTCCAAGTTGTATCAAATCTTTCATTTTTGAGCTGTCAATTCTAATTGCTTGTTTATTTCTGTGCTTATGTTTAGCTTGTAGAAGAAATAATGACAGACTACCTTATCCTGCATAAATAAAATGCAAGTAACTTTTATGCTATTACTGCAAGGAAGCAGATTTACACTGGCTGCACATTACCCTTCTTTAAATAACACAGAGAACAATTATACATATAAAGATAATCCCAAACAGAAGAGAAGAGGTTCTTTTAAAGAATTACAGCTCAGATGATGCTGCAAGCTTTACTGAGCCAAATTATGCTATAAAATGTTGCCTATGTATTGGATACACCCCCTCACCATGAGATAATGAATCTATACAAATCAGGTGCATTACAACAGAGAATGCCAAAGATGTGCAGCTATCATAGAAAAGGACACTCAGAGAACAAGGTCTGTAATGAAGAAACCTTTCTTCTGCATTTGAGTAATAAATCAACACAAGGATGTTCTGGAGCATCAGACATGAGTCTTATGACATGACCAACAGTGACTTTCCACACTACAGTTGTCACACTAATACCTAAGAACTTTCTATTGAAATGTTATGGAAGTGTAAAATTTCATCCTGAAATATAACTGGACCAAAGTCTTGTCAATGTGCCCATTCACTCATTTTTAAGTACAATTTTCCTGTCATAAAACTTCAACTGAGATGAGTGAGGAAGAGGAAATAGAGAACTTCTGTCTCCAACACTGTAAATTTAGTTTCTTGAAGCCTTCATTAAGATCACTTAAAAAAAAAAAAAAAAGCAACAACAGAAGAGACTATAAAAACATCATAACTCTACTCCTAAAATGAGATACTATTTTAGTGCTATTAGTGCAGTCATAATCACCATATGACTCAAGAGTATTGGAATAAACATACTGAAAAGAAATATGGCACAAAAATATGTTCTGAATGCAGAAGATGTTCAGAGGGCACCAATCAACCACAACAATCAGCAAGCACACTCTAGCTTTCTCTAACAGCAGATCAGCTCATCTGAGTGACAGGGCTTTGTACTGACTAGAAAATACAACATTAAATTGTTTTAATTCAAAAGCCCAAGAAAGCACAGACATTTTCATATCCATTAAGACAACTCACCCCTCTTAAAAGCAAAGCCCACATTAGGGAACACTTACCTAAAAATTATTTTGTTAGCCCAGATGACATCATAGAAGACTTTAGACAAGATGTTTTATATGAACCTGTAATGTGTCTGTCACGTCTCTATCCCCAGTGCTTTCCAATAAACATACTTAAAAAAAAAAAGTGGAATACACACTCCAAGATCAATGAAAATGTAAGGCCTATGCCATTTGTCCATTTTAAGTAAATAATCTTCTCAGTTGGACAGTGTACGAAAACAAGTTTACAAAAATCTTATTTCTATCAGCGTAGTTTCAAAAGCAGCCAAGGCCTTGGCTCATTTCTGGGGAAGGGGTTAAAAAAATGCAAAAAGCAAGCATATCCCTGCTTCCAGACTTGGTGTCTGACTCCTCACATTGCATCAGCCTCTGCCAAACCTTCTAAAAGATGTGAAAGAAACGGGCAGGGATAAAACAAGACAGTGCAAGATCTCATCACTATTGGAACACCTTGCTGAATGCACTGCTTCTGCTGGAATCCAGTTGTGACCACAGACTTCAAACTTTCAGAAAGAATATTTGTAGTATCACTCATCAGGCAGCAGCCTTAATGAGGCCTTGGACAAAATGCCTGAAATTTGGAGCTGTCACAACAGCTTTGGTAGCAAGATTCTGTCAGACCACTCTACTAGGAGTGTGCATGTGGGGATGCCAAGATGTAAAACCTGTTGGGATTCTGCTGCAAAAGGGAGACAAACAAGCACCATCCCATACACACTGTCCAGAAATAATCCCAAAACTATGCCAAAACCACATTTCCATTTTATCTCAGAGAAAATTAGAAAAATTTTCACTTCAAAAAAAAAAAAAAACAGCCCAGAGGGGAAATAACATGGATAGAGTATGGATAATCAGAAATACTGGTTTGCTAAGTTAATTGAGAGAACAGAGTCATTTTGGATAGCAATTGCACAGAGGGGCCTCTACTTCAAGGGGTTGTCTCTCCCCTTAGAATGAAAACCAGATGGGTAAATTCATTATTCATATTTCAAACACTGCTTGCAACACTCATTTTCTAATAAACAAGCATGCAATTCTCTATTATGCATTCACCATCAGAAAATCTTATCTCTGTTAAAGAGATTGAGATATATGCTATATTTCAGGTTATTTATAATCTTTCCTTAAGCATGTTAACATTCAACATGCCCTAATTAGTTTCCCTTTCTAATTACATTCCTGATTTCCAAATTATAGGCTAACATGTTTCTTTGACTGATAGGTAAATTATTTTATTTCTTTGCCTTTTTGGACAAGCTGTAAAAGCATTTTTCCTGAGGAAAAACAGGAAGGCTTTTTTATTTTTTTCTACTTCCTCCACGAAGGTGAAAATTTTTTATCTTCAGCATAACTTTTTGTTACTAAAAGGAAGGAAATGCTCCCTGAAGCCCACCACTTTATGCTTTTCAATTTAATGACACAAACATCTTCTGAAGTAGAGAAGCATAAACTCATTAGCAGCATTTCAGTTCTCTCTGCTGCAGAAGCCTGGAGGAAAGAAACTTTAATACAAAATATGTGATTCTAGCACTGAAATTTACATCTTAAACCAAATTATAACATCTAATTTTATGCAATCTTTATATCTCAAGTTAGGATTTCTCTTTTTATTCTGAAAGGGGCTTGATCTTAATTGGGTTTATGCTTTTCCACTTGTGTCTTGACTTATTTCTGGTTTAAAACACGAGAGGCTGAAAAGAGATATTTACAGGGGAGTTTGGAGAACATAAACAAGCTTTTAGGAATGTCATAAATATACCTAATAGAAAAGTTATCTATGAGCAATATAATCAAAGAGCATCCTAATGTAGACAAGACTAATACATTTATACAAAAACTATTTGAAAATAACACATTCAAATAATAAACCTCATCAAATTTACCTAATAATCATAAGCAATCTATCATAGAGCAAAAAAACCCAAAAACTAGCATATGGATACATTATAAAATAATTTGTAGGGTTTATATTTACTTTTAGGTTTCAGATACTCAGGTTCTCCAAAAGCAGCAAACATCTACAATGCAACTACAAGAGACTGCATGTCCCTGTTTAATAATACATTAACACTGTTATTTGTGAAAAACACGATTTATACAGCACACATTGTAGAGGAAGAAACCAAATGAAAATAAATTAAGTGCACAGTTAAACTAAAATAGATGAACACATGGAGAGCCACTGAAGTAAAGTGCTGCTAAGAAACCTCCTCTAAGTTGCTACAACACAGAAGTCATAAAAATTCATGTGAATAAACTTATCTATTGAGAAAAACCCACATAAAGCCAAAAATATATATCATCCATATATCAAATGCAGAACCGTCTGAAAGAAGATGACAGAGTTTATCTGAAAAAGAAATTCTGCTCTGTATCCAATGTCTAGTCATTTCCCCTCAAACCTATAAGTAAATCCCTCCTGGACTCCATTAAATGTCTTAAAGGACAGAGGACAGATAGATCCATTACCTTTACAAAACAAAAGAAAGCAAGAAACCTTTGGAATCCCATCTCTCAGAAGCACTGCATGGAACGTTTTTCCATTTGAATTCTCACAGAATCTGATTCACACTTATCTTTTGCTTTAATCACTTGTTAAAGCATTTTAAAACAGTTAAAAATAAACTACCTCAGCAAAAATTCAGCTAAAATTTGACATAATATCACAGTAATTGCAAAAATATCTCCAATATTTATGATTACTGGCAAGAATCTTCCCAATCCTTTAACACTTAGCAAAGTGACTGGGCACTGCACTATATCTTCTGTATCAATAAATGATTCAGAAACAGATGGTGTAAGTTCCATAAACATTTCAAACAAAAAAAAAAGCCATGCCAATGTTTTTCCTTAGAAGGAAAAGCCAGCCTTAGGCAACCCTGGATGCTAACTTTAGCAGCATTATTTTGAAGAAAAACAACTTTTAAGAAAAATAGATTTCATGTCCTTTTTGCTATGATGGGCCAAAGGTCACTTTGTGTTGCACGTGGTTTTTCAAGACAGCTGTCTGTTCAGCTCTGACTTGGAAATGCCTGTGCATCACATCAGAGAATTCAGCAAACTGTGACCTTCATGATCATCTTTTCCTCTCACTTTCTCCCATCTGGGTGCATGAGAAACGAGAGCAGCAGTAACACTTCCCCATTCTGTTGGTAATTCAGAATCTTAAACACTGATTTTTACTCAGCAAAAAGCATAAGCACTTCCTATAAATTGTTTGATGACAAATTGCATGGAAATACGTACCACGAGGACAGGAAGATGCAAATGAAACATGAACTGTGAAGACAGGAGAAAGAAGAGCTAAGGAAGTCACCAGCATGGGGAGGGTGAGAATCCCCCAGGACAGGTGTCTGTCAGAACTCCAAAGTCACCATTCCAGGCAGGACTTGCCAGGAACCACACGAGCCCATCCATGCAAAATGGTCACAACTGTTAAGGTTTACATCTCTGTTCCCACACAGAGCTGTGGAGGACCATGGCCTTTCTCCAAGACTGCAGAAAGCTCCTAATGCCATTTGTACTCAAGTGAAGCTTAAGGTTGGGTCCTGCACAGAGATAAGCAGCACCCAAATTTGCATGGATAGGAACTGACAACACTCCAGGACACAAGTTAAAAGGACAACAGCCTCACATATTCCCTCTAGCCTTTATGAGACAAGTCCCATCTCTGCATTTGTTCCCAGCCATCCACAGGGCCAGAGGCCAGGTCTTTGCTAGAAGAGGCTATGGTTAAAGCAAACTGAAACTTTCCCCAGATAGACAGTCATCACTTTTCTTCTGCTGTCCTCTCTCCTATGCCTTGAGCCCCTGGAGCTCTGCAGCCCCATCTTGTCCCACACCAGGTCCTGCACTCCTGTCCATGCAGCCATGGCTTCATGAACACCAGGACAGATGGGATTGGAGAATACATTCAAGTAAGTCCTTGAAAAGCTATTGTTTTGGGGAAAATAAGAACAGTAAAAAAAAATAACCAAACCTGTAGCAGTCCAGAAAGTCACATGAAACACATTTCAGGCACAAGCATGTACATGGAGACCATTATAGACAAGAGAGGAAGCACAAAGAGCCCAAGTGTCACAGCCATATAAGCAAGACTTCCAGAGCACCAGCACTGCCAGCTAAGCCCTTTACTGCTATGAGGCCTGAAGCCAAATTCCAGAAGAAGAGAGCTTCCTTTTTATTTCTGCAATACCCACCTGCAATATCCACTGATCCTTTACATGGAGTACTTCATGAACACCAGGAATTCATGACAAGGAAGTATTCAAGGTACATGCATGGCTCACAATTGTACTCCTCTACTTCAGGTAACAATGTTAATTCTGATCACAGATAACACAAAATATGCCTAAGAACAGATGTCCTACAGTAAATACCCATTTAATCAGCTTTTTCTGTCCACCATTTAGGTACAACACAGCAACTGCTAGACATGCACGAAAACAAACATTTCCTGTGTTAAAAATACTACATATTTTGAACAAGTAATACTAATTTTTTATTTCAATTAAAATGCAAATCTTCCAATAAGCTCACTTACAGGATGTTTGGCTGAAAGTCTGCCAGTCACAGTTCCTGTTTGATTCCAAGTAGAGGAAATAAATCCCTATAATCAAGTAAAGCAAAAAAACAAACAAACAAACAAAAAAAAGAATGAAGACACACAGCTATATTTTATTTAAGTACCAGTAATAAAAATTCACTGCAATCAAAACAAGAAAATATAAAAGAAATACTTTTAAGTTTTCCTTGTTCTTAAACGGTAAACACTGCAATCCTTTCACATATTTTTAGGATTTTCCAAGCTACTTTATATATTTCTACCTTTTTCATGCACATTCGTAGTCCATCCACATAAGTTGATTTCATCTTATGAACCTAAAATACATAAGAATAAAAATAAGGGATTTTTCAAATTGAAGATCCTAATTTCCAAATGCATCCTGTTTGTAGACTTTTTTTTTTTGTAAAGACAGTTTTATCTGAGTAAACAATGGATTTATACTCACTTAATGCTTAACCCATTGGTGTAAGTTAGGTAAATACTTGGTTATAACCTAAAGAAAGAGCTTTGCAGATACTATTAAATGGACTATTGCAATTTATAATTTTACATCTTATATCCCCAGGTCAATAAATTACATGAAAACCACACACACGCATATACACAAAAAATCACAAATAAATTTAAAAAATAATCAAAACCGAACATAAACCCACACTTCTAAACTCTCTAATTTTTTTTTAAATTCTTGGAAGTTCATTCACTGAAAACCTAATGATTAAGTGTGGGAGTAGACAATCCAGAAAATTTTGGATTTTCAGGAGGCATGTCATCCCAAAATTCCCCATAAACAGTTCTCTCCTTCACTTTATGCAAAGCATCTCTTCAGAACTCAAAAATCAGATTTTTTTCCCTAAGTATGCTTTATAGCACTATACAAATTGAACAGTGAAGTTTTCCAGTTGTTTTTACAACGTTGTACAAGTTGCTGGCTATAATCTAACACAGAGCAAAACAACTATAAGCATTAAAATTTTAAGCCTTAAGAACATTGACTTCAGATGGGATTTGAATGAATTTTCACTAGAGCCAGCTTATTTATTTATTTAACTATGAATATGTTATCTGTCTTGCTAAATTTTGCTTCAATGTAACTATATTCTGTGAAAAAACATCAGCTCACCTGGCGATATTCTAAAATTATCTTAGGCAAAGGATGAAGATCTTGCAATTTATTTAGCTGCAAAATCAAGAATGTGAATTACTGACATACTTTTCTTGAAGTTATATTATTAAACAAACCTTAACAGAATACATTTTGGAGGAAGAAATTTTCTTGACAAACTGAATGAACGAAACACTGGTTGATTCAAGAAATCCCCCCCCAGGCCCAACGAAGCCTTCATTAGGAAGGCTGGAGATTACTGTTCCCCATTCCATTTTCACTCCTGTCCCAGACAGGGACAAAAAAAAGCCACCTAGACACAAAAACTTCTCCACAGGAACTCCAAAAACACTGGGGTGTGATGTGTGTGTGTGTTATTTATGGCCCTTTGTTTGGTTTTTGTGCTATACAGCATCAATGCAAGAGAACATGATGGAAGTAGACAAAATAATACATATATACACACATACATATTTATGCACACACACAATCCAAGAGGAGAATTTCTCCTGTTCGTGCCTTAATAAAAGTACCAGGAAAACTTCAAGAGAAATTGAAATTATCATATAAAAAGCCAATAAAATAAAGCATATTTCTGATGATTTTGATTGGAAACTGCCAAAAATTTTGTTGAGAAAAAGAATTAAATTATTAAAATAGAGATTGGATATTTATAAGTACAAGAAAAAATATCTGGAACTACAATAGTCCAGGATGAAAAACAGATGCAACTGTACTAGAATGTATATTTTAAAGCATAAGTTTTTCTTCTTGCTACCAGGGAGAAACAACATCAAGATTAATTGTCTACTATTTATCTCCTGGAAGAGATAACTAGCACACAATTTTCTAAAATTCTAAATAACCAAGTCTCTGCAGTTGTTGGAAAGAGAATAATGGACTACATAAAAGCATTGCTTTGATTATAGCAACAAATCTTATGTTCCCACAAAAAGATTATATGAATTCTATTTCACTGATCACTCCTATTTCCCAAGGCTCTCTGTCACTCTCCAAGATTACATGTTTGATCTATGAAACCTCCCTCTCCTTGAGTAGTGTGTGGGTTTATGGTTATACCATTGAGGTTACTGGAGATCATATTTGGTAGTTCAGACACTTGACTGAAAAGTGGAATTTCCTCCTTAAGAAACAAATATTACACTTCTACCTTTCCCAAAGATGTGCATGTTCAACAATGAGTTGTGCACTTTACTCTAACTCCTATGTAAACTACAGCAATTCAATTGTGGCACCAAATCAGAAACAGGCACAGCTGCAGAGAGGCTTTTTCTCTTCTAAAAAGAATCTCCATTGCCATTATCATCTTCAGCAAATGATTTTTTAATGATCTGACAAGGGGATCAAGAGCACCCTCAGTCAGACTGCAGATGACACCAAACTGGATGGAAGAGTTGATCTGCTGGAGGGCAGGAAGGCTCCCCAGAGGGATTTGGACAGGCTGGATCAGTGGGCCAAGGCCACTGCTCTAAGGTTCAACAAGGCCAAGTCCTGGGTGCTGCCCATTTTCTGGCACAAGTAACCGTAGAAAAACTTTAGACAAATCACAACTTCACTGGAATATAACTTAGAAGTTTCACTAAATCATGCAGCTAAAACCCTTCCCTGTCTCACCACAACTTCTGAGGTGGATACGAGCTGCTGTATTTCAGTTCTCTGAAGCTTCTCACACAGCGTATGCAGCTTTAACTTATCAAATAGTACCTAAAGTAAGAAAAAGACAATAAATTTCAGTGTTTGAAGGTTGAAATAGAAAGGAAAATTATTGGGTGCTTGAACTTAAACAGAAGACAGGTTTCAAGGTAAATAGAACATACTGAAGCAAAGAGAAGTAACTCAGAATTGAAAATCTTTATTTTTGAGCTGTTGAAGCAGTGACATAATTACTAATAAAAAATGCATAATTTATGTACATAGATTCAAATACGGATTATTCAACATTATAATATTTATGAAAAACTGATACGTTCTTCATTAAAATCAGAAAACAAGATAATTAATATAGAAGAAAAGTCAAAAGTGGTGAGGATATATATGCTTTATACTCCTTCTGTATCAATAAATCTATAGAATGCACACCATAAGTAGAAACAGTAGTATAAATAATACCTCTCGGAGTTGACAACTGCTGGTCAGAAGGAATCGTTCTCCAGCAACCTCATGAGCCTCCTGTTCAAGCTCTTTGAGCCGCAACTATAAATCAGGACATCAAAATTATTCTGTTTACATTTTTATTTTCCTCAGTATCTGCTGCCTCCAAGGTTAATGAGAATATTGGACCTTTATTTAAAAACTGAGTACTTGATATTGTGTAATCATTGCTGGCTATCAATATTTGGTTGAGTAGATTGCTTATATACTCCTTAATTTATATTGCTTCATGATCTGGGAAGGGGATTTATTGTAATAAGAAGTACCAACATTTCTAGTTAAAGAATTTAGGCTACTGAAGCCCACAGAGATCTGTGAGATACACAGCTATGCAAATTATTCTAATAGATTAGTAATCTGTCAGACCAGTATGATTATCTAGTCCAATTTTATGTTACAAAATGGGATTCTCTTGTAGCTATTTTTATCAAAGAACACTCCTTTACAAAGTGTATTGTTCACAAAAAGAGGGAGAGAAGTCTATCACTTCTCAGGAAGATGATTACTGAAAACTGTAGGTTTAGAAAGAGTCATTACCATTTTTACTCTACAACACATAACCCAAAAGAACCTGCACATTTTGCAATGCAATTTCAGTTCTGGGGCAAGGCTAGTGGAGCAGATATCTATTTTTCACTTGTGTGAATAAATAGAGAAGTATCCTAAAATGTAACTATAATTAGTTATATTTATAACTATATACTAAAAACACCACATTATTACATAAAATGTGACAAAAGCTCCTTCTCTTTTTAATCAGTTATCCTCAGTAAAACCACAAAGATAATGCTACACAATTTTCAAGAAAAAAAAAAAATATAAAATTTACCCCTAGAATCTCTGATGTTTTTTTCAGTTCTTGTTTGTTCACATATATTTTGTGTGTTTCCATCACTGTAAATACAATTTTAGGTTAAGAACATTTATAATTCACAATTTCAATCCTAGATTCTTCTTAGATTGTAAAATGGAAATTCAAACTCACACAGCTGTTATGAGGCTAAGACAACATTTCATATTCTCAGGAATTACATTCCACTTGAGCATAGTCAGCAGCTGTGTGAAAATAGTGAAGATTCATATTTTGAACTGAACTTTCATACCTGCCAGAATTTTGATAAGTGGAAGCTCTAATGTGCAAAATAAGTTCCACAAACCTTGAGTCTGTAAAGTAAGACATAAATACATTCTTCAGTACCAGCAAATTTTGATCTCAAAACATATAGTAGTGTCATTAGGTGAACATATTTTCCAGTGACTAGTATTTCACTTTCTGTATATTTCCTTTTTACATGACAACACTGTTTGTGGCATGAAATACTATTTAGTGTAAATTATAGCATCTAAATGTTGTCACTTTTTTTTGTGGGGAACAGGAATTTTGCAATAGTAACCATTTTGTACAAGAATGCTAATAAAGAAATATATACACCTCTTTTATTCTAAACAGTTTATTTTTAAAGCAAGCTTCATTAAGATAGGACACACAGTCATCCCTTTTCCTTTGTTCACTTGAACGATTAAGCAACCATTCATAATTCATAACTTTGTTTTCATTATGGAGAAAATAAGAATTGAAAGGGTTATGTCCCCAAATCACTTTCAGAGAACAGAAAGTCTGGGTTTTTTTCTAACCACTGAAGCAATCTGACTTGTCTAAAAACTTTTGTGGGCTGGATCTCAGTGTTTCTGTGCCTTTGGTGTTTCCCTGCTGCCTTCCTTCATGCATTGTTCTGCTGAGGCACTTGGATATCCATATTAATATGGCTCCATCACCTAATTGTCTAAGCCCTACAACTGCTACCAGCACCTTCAAAGACAATCCCTGGGCGTTTCCCCAAATTCTGGCACTTTTCCAGGTATATCATCACAAGCAGAACACAAACACAAACATCCCAACAGATTTCTTGAGATGCATTCTGAACTGCAATAAGGGGTAAAATAGAATAAAATAGTTCACTTGGAAGGAACCTACAATGACTATCTAGTCCCACTGCCTAGTCAATTCAGGGCTGACTAAAATTTAAAGCATATGATTAAAGGCACTGTCCAATTGCCTCTTAAACACTGACAGGCCTGGGCCATCAACCACCTCTCTGGGAAGCCTCTCCCAGCACGTGATCAGTGCTTGGTGAACACAATCTAGGACAAAAGACACGCTGAGAGTTTTCATAAGCAAGGAAAACATAGAAAAAAACAGCTATACTATGTTCTACCTCTTTTAACACTTTTTAGACAGTAATATATAGATTTAAAATACTAAAAGAAAAATCAATATTCTGAACCTTTCCTGTTCTCAGAATCTTCATTTAGTTAAATGTAGCAAAGTTTCTCCTAAGGATTAACCTTAACTCCATCTCCTAGATAAAATGGCAAGTTTCATGGGCAATTTATTTTAAATGTTGAGTGACAACGTAAACCACTAAGGACTGAAGCATTCTATTATTCTAATTTGAATGGGAAGTACATCGTTAACTCTCTTTAATTCAATACTTACATAGTTATTCCTGAGCAAATTCTTTTTGTCTTACCTTTAAGCCATGAGTAAGGTCCATCATTACGTTATAAAGCTTCTCCAAGATCACACCTAAGTTTTGATACTAGTATAAATAAATCAAAAATAAATCAATAACTTAATACTCTAAATATTTTTATGTTAGCAATAATCTTTTTAATAAGGTGTAAATTGTAAAAATATGCTTTTCTGTATACCTTCTGTTAACATTTTAGAAACGTTGTTAGATCTCTGCCAAACCCAAATCATTAACACAGAGTATGAACATTCCAGATTTTGCCTGTTCCTATATTTACATTTTGTATCAAGTACAGAGAAATATAATATTGATAAACTGCCTTTGACACTGAAGTCAGAGTTCCCTTACTACTTGTAAAACGAGGAAAAATTCCTTGCAATTTTCTTCTCATATAAGTACTGCCACTTTTGTGCCAGAACTGTTCATTTCCTTCACTTCTGTTCCAGAGCTGCTCCACACAGCACCAAGTCATTTCCTTCAATTGGCTAGAATATAATTTTCAAATGTATACAAATACTAAGAATGATTGTGAGCTCCAAGAACATGACCATTAAAAGTAAAGACTGAGAAACAGCGGGCCCTGGAAGGTAGGATGCAGAGGACTCTCTTCAAAGCTGAAATATGCAGATCCACTAGTGATGATCCTTGTTCTGAAACAATCTAGTCCATACTGCAGTGAAAAGTCACCAACCTGTCTCCAAGAAACCTTGTCCATACCAACTTGCTCTGGAACAAATGAGCTGTGAAATACAGACAGCTTGCTTGATCCCTTTCTGGAGGTGGAAGAGAGCCCAGCGACAGGCTTCAACTGACACCAAAATTCCTCATCAGTAAATGCAGTGATGACATGACCAGCAGAATGTTTAGCACCTGTTCCAGCAAATGCTTCAGGGAATATGGACCATGACCACTTTGGCACAGCACTGAATATAGAGACAAGCAGCACATCTTTGTGCTAGAGGTGTGTGGGTGAGTTGTGGGCTACAGAATAAACCAGCAGTCATTCCAAGTACTGTGGTGGGTGGACAAGATTAGCACAAGACAGGGAGCTTCACTGAAGTAGTGAGGCACAAGATGATTTATCACTTACCACAGATCCCTCTGGCAGTAAAGACAACTGTTAGGAATCTACCAGTAAAAACAGAGCAAGAAGATTGAAGAGATAAACCTGGCAAAGAGCCAGGAGACATAGGAAGAACTGGGACTCACTGAGTAAAGGGAAAAGCCAAAAAAGAAGTGTGAGAAAGCAGGTGACAAATTAAGGAATAAGGAACAGGGTGGAATAATCACAGGATGTTACAAGGAGGTATTAACTGGGAATTCAGTGAACAACTCAGCATAAAGACACTGGAGATGGCTGGGGCAAGGAAACAAACTAGACCTGAAGTAGGACAGGAAGGAAATAAATTTTCAATATTTAACTCAGAGCTGGGAATCAGGATGACAAAGCTGAAAAATAACTAAGAACAGATGTGGTATCTGAAGAACAAAAGACTGAGTCAAGCTAAGGGAAGAGACAAGATTAAGGATGCTGACTCACAGCAAGGCCATCACATATAGAAATAACCATAGGTTACTTCTGTCTGCTTGTCTATTCCCTACACTAATAACTTAATTCAATGAAGTAGCTTCTGAACAACTGCAGTTTACAGCCAATGCTTTCAAGTAAACTGCCCCTGGTTTTCCCAGAAATGTCTACACTGATGGGTAGGTGCCAATACAACCAACCTCTGTCTGTGCTCTAAGCCCATTTGACATCTGTGGATTTGTATCCTATAATCAGGGTGCAATACTTGGTCTGAATGAGCAAAATTTTTCACTCTGAAAAGTGAATGGCATAAAAAACCACATTATTTAGGTTGGTCTACATCTTCTTATTCATCAAACAACCTCTGAAAGCTGATGTGTCCACAGTAGATCACCTACTGCAGAATCTGTAGAATACTGTAGAATAGAATCATTTTCTTCCATTATAAAAGCATTATCTATCTTCTTTTGAAATATTTTCTAAGCAATAGCAATTCTATTATCATTCCATTCCCTTTTTAACCCAACCACAAAGAACTGAAAACAAACTACTTACAGATACATTTCTCAAAGTGCCTGTATCTGTATTTTCTGTTCCCTTTGAAAAAGGCTTTTCAAAATACTTCTGTATTAAACACTCAAAGGAAGGAACTGTGTCGCTGGGGTTTATCAGCCATGCTGCAATCCTTGGATCTAACACAACACTATTGGCAACTACAAAAACAAGTTATTCAAAATACTTAAATTACCTCCCATACTGAAAAATAGCTCTAAAGTTTTGCTCATCTTTCCTGCATGCACACATGATAAAAGGACAAGTATTTACCTTGCAAAAATATTAAACACTGGATTTGCAGCTCTAACGTGGTCAATATCATGACTACACAGGAGGAAGTTCAGCACTGCATGTTTTTGAAGAGTGTTGTTTTGTGAGATTGGGGTGGATTTTTTTAGTTGGTAGATTTTTTTCAAGTTTTCAAATATAAGTTAACTTTCGCCTCCTTAAATTTACTGTAAAAACCTCCCTTTCCTAGAACTGAAAAACTTCAAGCTGAAGTTTTTTTTTTTTTTAATGAGAGTCTCCCTCTGGTAGGTTTTTTATTGTTGGTGTTAACTCGACTGATATCACAAAAGTGCTATTGGGGATCAGGGAGAGATTTATTTCCTAGCAGTCAGACCAAGATTGTTAAAGTATATATGAATTCACATATGGGTACATTGTTGCCAAAACTCAGAGCCTTTTGTCCTTTAGCACTGTATGTGCTTACACTGCAGCCTCATGTTCACATAGATAGATAGGGTGGGCCAAGCCCAGTGCTGTTTCACTTTCTTTTGAACTACAATCTCAACATGTGTCCTGCAGGTCTACAAAGAACAGGAGAAACTAATAACTAGACTGTTGTGATATGTTCAAAGATAAACCTAAGTATCCTCCTCAGTAACCCCTAAGTAAGCTTAAACAATGACCTACAGATACATTTTTAGAGAACTCCATGCTACACAACTTTGCAGACTCAGTTACCTGGCAGAAAATTTTAATGTTCATAATCCAAGTTACAGCTACAGGACTACTCTAAAGAGAATTTTTTGGGCTTTGTTTGTTTTGTTGTAGCTTTGTTTGTTTTGTTTTGTTTTCTCAGAGCAAAAATAATGTGTGAGGAAGCATCAAGTTTCAAAGTCTAGAAGCTTAGAAAAAAATTATTTTGGTTATTAGAAACTTCAGATTCAAATCCCATGGATCAGGTAGGATATAACCTAACTAGCAATTCCTGTGTGTACAAGTTATAAAACTGTCACTATTGCCAGTTCTATTATAGCATTTCTTTTCCCACCTTTCCCATTTCCCAGTGCTAGTTTTTGTACAGATCTTCTCAACAGATTTTAAATCATCAGCAGCTTACTGTGATTTACTGAAACTTTTCAGATGCTGAACACAAGCTGATGATTCTCCATAGAGGGAGCCCTTCCTGAAAGGTCATGAGTATTTTGTAACTCACTCAGCAGTAATTTGATATATGGAACAAAAAAAACCCGAAACAGAACCCAAAGCAAAAAAGACATTAAATTTACATCATATGCCTGTTGTTTGTAGTTGCTTTTAAAACCACAGAGAAGAGCCTTACTTGTTTCTATCAAGAGAACATGGGCCCATTCAAGTGATTCCTAATGACATCTCTGGGATTTATTTTAGCCCTTCCTTTGAGCAGAGAAGTCTTTTTCTAGGGAATATGAAACATGAAGTAGTTTGACCTTTTCAGCTATAGTCAGGACAGCATTGACAACCTTTGTTTCCACTGGAAGCTATCCTTAAGTTACTCAGTGATTTGATTCCTACTCTGAGAAGAAATATATTATCTTGACATGCCAAGCCTATGGTCACAATCTCCCCCAAAGACTGTGCTCTTTTTCATGGTACTAAACTCTGTTTTCCCATATATTAACCACGAATTTAGTTATTTCTACACTTAATGATTTGAACAGAAACACCAATAGTGCAGAGATTACAGGATGAGATCATAGATTCAATACTTGCCTTGTTTCCAGCTGATTTCATTACCATAAACTTGAAGTAGAGTCCTCAGGAAATCTTTTGCATTGAAGCAAATTATTGGAACTTTACATTGTAGCATTTGAAACAACACTTGCCTGCACAGAAGTAGTTAATTAACACACACTGTACTGCTCCTAGATTTACTCAATCTATTTACTTTGTTCTTTTAATTAGCAGCTAATACAAAACAGTTAACCAAAGACAATTCTTTATTCCTAAAAGAATAGAATACTGCATTTGAGTATTAAATTCTCAATTCAGTAATACTCAGAGCTATGTTCTATAAGAAATTTAAACATCCTGGCAGATATGCTTTATCACATATACATAAAGAAAACAAATCCTTGTTTAACTCTTGAAGTGCAGTCTTAATCCAAAATACCAACTAGCAAATACTTCAATATACCCAAATAAGATCACAGAGTCTAAACTGGTAGCATTATGAAACACTGATTTAAAAGTTACTAGACAATCTAAATTGCCATAACTGCCCTGTGTTAATATGCTGTTTAAATCCAAAATCCTTCATCTTTGTAATGTATTTCCATATCTCTTGAAAATGTCTATAATTCCCTCATTCATGCTATTTTAAATAGATGTGGCCAATTATATATGTATTAATATAGATTTACCAACTATGTGTGTTGTTTTTTTTAAATAAGTTGTATTTTGGGCAATATAGAAAAATAGCAGTTTTTATAAAGCATTTTTGATGGTATGAGACCACAACTCCAAGGGTTCAGACACATTAGAAATCACAGAGGTCACAAAGTACTGCTGCATGCAGTATAGATCTATTCTTAAACAATTGCACTATTCTTACAATAAGTAATTCCCCATAGGTTTCATCTAAATTCTAACATTCTTAATCAACTTATTGAATTTTTACTGTGTATATGTACATGCTTTACTGATATGTTATTTTCAGCTCACAACAACCTATATTCAAGCTGACAAGATATTATTACACTACTTGTCATGTAACCCCAATATTACAGCTGGAGAAGCAAAGTCATGACTTGTTTCCAGCCAAGATTTCAAGCAGTGGAAGAGATGAAACTAAGAACCAAATTCCACATTTTGAAATTAATGTTTTGTAATGTAATGATCCAAGTTCAGCAGTTTACAATGAGACAGCTATTACTGAAAGTCATGAAATATTCTGATGGAGTTTTAACACGCTAGAGCATTACATCTAGGAATCAGATTCAGTTCTCATTTCACCCTTTTTGGGATATGATTTTCAAGTTAATAGGAAAAAAATGGACTTTGGTTATAATAACTGGAAGTTTAAAACATAGTCCAGCTCTTTATTAAAATTTAGTGCAAATATTAAGCTGATACATAAAGCTTTTACTTCCAAAATTATATTGTATTATTACTGAATATTAATAAAACTTCATTTGGAATGTCAAAAGCCATTAATAAAACCTGTGCTAAAAAGATTTGAAGCATTAACAAAACTCAGAAAGGGTGTTTATCACAATAATGTCCATCAAAAATGTACTAGCTAAAAAATGCAGTTCAGGAAATGGAAGATAAAATACAAGAAAGATAAAACGTATTCTGGACAAAACATATTCTTTGGTGCTGTCCAGCTTTAACTGCTCATAAAAGATTTGCTGGTGAATGTAAACAGCTCCTACCAGAATCCCAACCTAACTCTGCAAGAGCTGCAGTCAGTGATATGCTGAGCCCAAAGGAATAGCCTACTCTTATTTGGTTTCTATTAGCCCAGACTGGATACAGAACTAACAGAGCCAAAATGAAATTCAACAAGCCTGACGTAAGGAGATTGGGCTTGTGCTAAGTAACCAACATCACTACTGCTGAAAGCACATGTAAAGAAAACAGTACTTTTTCCTACATACTCTCACCAAGAAAATTTCTTGTGAGCTTGTTCTTGTTCCCAGAGAGATGGCTGTTCAGTTTTTAAATAAATTAATTTATCATTTTCATTAGCAGCATTCCAAGTATGGCCAGTTGAAGTGTGACTGGGAGGACAAGGTTGATCAGTCTGATTCTTCACCAGCACAACAACTCCTTTTACTGATGAGGTAGAGGCCTGTTAAGCATAATTACAATAGTGTTTCCTCTGACAGATTTTGTGCAATCCTATAAAGAAAAATTCCCAAATGTTTTATAATATGAAACCTATTATGTACATTACAGTTAATGCATACCCCACTGACAGTAGAGGAGTCTGCAAGTGTTTCAGCCTTGAAACAAAAATCCTAGAATGGTTTCATTTTCTCGAAGTTTTACTTGGTAGTTCAAAATAAAATGTAATCTAACTGTACATTTTGGTATGTCATACACAAAAGTGTTGCCAATGAACATGGGTTTGTGACTATCAGTCACATACACATTCAAATGTTCTACAGAACTGCCTCTAAACAAAACCCATCCTTCACTAACCTGCTCCGAGTTGAGCTGTGAAGAACCATCATGAAATATCATAGTAGTTACAAAAGCTGCTGCCTGTTCCATAGTTGTAAGCAGTTCACTTTTTTCTTCACATCCTAAACTGCTGATATCACAAGGATACTTTCCAGAAGATTTTATTTGTCCAGGAGTACAGCTGTATCTTCTTTCATGTAAGAGCATGTAGGTATTTACATGCAATCTTCTTGTTTTCTCTGAACCAGATGTAGACACATTTTGCTTTCTTTTAAGAGAAATAAGTATTTTCTTTTCCCCATCCTTCAGGCTTTTTTCTTCTACTGAAAGATTCCTTTCTTGATATCCCCATTTTGGGAAGCCTGAATCCTGGTAACAGCTACCAGATATTCTGGTATCTTGACAGCCAAGTATTTCATCCATATGCACTGTCCTGACTATATGACCAGCACTCCTATTTTCAGGGCTGACAGTTGCTTTTAATATGGCAATTCTGCAATCACAATCCTCCTGGGAAAATCAGAAATTTTTTAGCAAATCAATTATTTAACTTATTAGGAGAAACTAAAAATTGCACAAAGTTAATTTAGATAAGCTTTCAAGAAAGCAAAATTCTATGGAAAACTGTTGATACTAACAAAACAGAACCAGTTTAGGGGAACCACATTACCTAAACCAAAATTCATGTATGTATCAGTAAAGATTTTGCTGACATACACTGTTCACATCCCCAGCCACTTTTTTTTAACTTAACATTAGTGCAACACTAAATATGGCAAATTAACAAATGGCAAATCAAGATGTATCTAGTCCAGTAGCCTGTCTGCCACAGTAACAAGGTTATTATTGTCTGAAGAGGGAAGAGACCCTTCATCTTCAGCTTCAACATTCAGAGTTCTTCTCATGTTCAGGACAGCTTTGTTTGTTATAGAACTTCAGGCAAGGGACTTTAATGATTGCTTTGGACCTTCAAGCACGTGAATCAACTGGATCCCTTCATGCAACTTCCAGGATTGCAAGGCATAACAAAAATACATAAGAAAGTTGCATTGGAGAAGTATTATGAGCTGTAAGAATAAGTATTATATTCTATTCTGTCCAATCCACTATACCCAGAAGAGTTTTCCTACTCCAGACAGTCACTGGATCCCTTTACAGCAGCATGCAAATAAACAGCATTAAGCAAGATGCTGCATGGTAGTGCTTGAATTTTACTCCTTCTTCCTTATTTCCTTCAGAAATCTCCTTGGCATGCTACTCGCCCTAGTACTTTCTGTTTATTTTGCTATTTTTTTCTACAAACTCCTCAGCTGAAACAGATCCTCTGCCTTTATTTCATGAACAAGGACTCTGGCATGGCAATCAGTGACTTTTCCAAGATTCTCCAAGGTAAATGTGTGTTTAACTATTTACAGATATACAGAATTGCATCTCCCCTCAATATTTTTTTATGCTTCAGTCACCAACAGGCCTCAAAGGAGTTGGCAAGCTTTCTGCTCCTGAGGCATTTGAAAAAAACATGTATTAGTGATGCATTTGCAAGCTTTTCTTCAAAGTTATTTCGAACTATATCACTGTATATTTCATTTAACTTAGTCAAATGAGGCAAGTATAGAATAATACAAATTCTGCTAAGTTCACATTTTTGCAAGATGACATTTTCAGTAGTGTCCTTCATACTGTGTCTTAGCCATACTACTTTTTCCAGACACAATTTAGTATTCATTTCAAATCTTGAATATTCTGCTTTGAATAAATCCCTATACTACCTACAAATTTTCTGGGTTTGGAGGGCAATTCCATATAATTTCTTTTAAAAGCTTCTTCAATTTTAGTTTTCTTTTTGAAAATTAAGCATTACTGTCTTACCTATCTTTCAATGCCTCCAAAAAATTATAGTCTCTGTAAGAGCACCTGTCAGCAGGGAATATTTTCAACCTGATCTCACACAGAATCAAATTAAAACAATTCTTTTGTGAGTTCTCCAACTGTTCCACAAAGCAGTTGTCTCCTAATTTTCAGCTGGAGCATCATGCATAAGCCTAATACTCATCCACTCCACTGGAAAGTAACTGAAGTCTCTTATAATTATTGTATTTTGGTCTCCTCTAGCCCAGTCTCATTCAGTTCATCTGCTGTCATTACCACTGCAAAAACTGAGACCTCCTCACTTCGAAAGAACCACAAGGTCCTGCTGTGCTGGGCTCCCCCCAGTCCCCAAGATCAGAGTTTTCATTGATCAAAGGCTACTTGTCCACCTCCATCCCATCTATTGACTGAGCAAGCCAGAATGACAAAGCCAATAAGTCTGGGGCTTTTTTATGGTTTCACAATATTCCTCAACCCAGTTCCCAAACTCCCAAACCTTAGAACTATAGAATCAAGTGATGAAAAAGGCTTAAGGCTGCTTCAGATCACACTTCATAAGATCAACTCTACAGCAAAAGTACAATTACAAGGCTCTAATTAAACAGGAAAAGGAAGCTAATTCAGCTTCTGCTACTACCAAAATGAACAGTGGCTGTTCTGAATGAAGACAAATTAATTGGACTTATGCAATGCTAATGAAAAGGTGGGCACTATAAAGTTATCAGAAGGGGAAAAAATCTTATCACAGAAGGGCCAAAAGTTTAAGAGCTGTAGAAAGCCACTAATTCACTCAAGTGTATTCTCCAGTCAAACTGCAAATAGCTTTATCATTCAACACAGCAGAATTTAAATTAGGACACTAGTAATTATAGAACCAGGAATAAGCAATTCTCTTTTAAAGGTTCAAAAAATACAAACAAAGCAATTCAATTATCAAGTCAGAATAATTCAGCTGGAACTACAATTAACCAAAGAGAGAAACAGCAGCTTCTGTGAAGAAGTGATCTTCTATTAGAAATAATGACATGGCTGGAAGTAGAGAAGATGACTCCCAGGATGTAGTTTCACAATTTATGTCAATGTAAGAAGATCTCATTAGATGCAGCAAGTCAAAATTAAAGTGTCATCATTACAGAAGGGTTCCACTCCTCTCCATGTGCACCCACAGCTGCAGGAGCACCTGTGAGCCAGTGTAATTTGTAGGAAACTACCTCATTCCATGCAAGGCATCAGTTTCCTGCATCTTGAGCAACCTGAATGGAACTGAAGTGTGCAACATGCACCAGAGTCAGAGTAAAGAAGGCTGTGAAATTTGCAGCTGGGATTAGTTGCAGCATCTGCAATTCATCAATCAACTCAATGGATTTTACAAGCAAAGCCTGAGCTGGGCTGCCACAGTTACCTGTTCCCACTCTTGCACTGGCACTCACTCACGTGCATATCAAACCAAATTCAGAGATGATTAAAGCCCAAAATTAAGCTTCCTAATACAAAGTAATTTTTCATATGAATCAGCTCACTTTATGATTGTTCAGTGACAGGAGTCTGAGAACATTTCTAAACTCTGGTGACTGTCTGAATGTGGCAACCTCATTTCTGATCAATCTGTCACAAAAGACCAACTTCCTGTGAAAAGGGAACAGAAGTTGGCCTATATTTACCTATGAGAGTCTGGGCCCCAAGTGTAAAATAAGACAGAGGAAGTTACCTGAACTATGACTGTATAAAATATATAATGACAAAGCTTGTTATGAAAGAGCCAGTCTATAGCTTCAAACCTGCTACAAAAAGACTGCTTTTAGTGGTTTTCACGCTTACAAAATGCTTGCCTTTTCATTTCTCAGATGTGCATCCTCATCACCTAGTTTATTTTCCTTTGTCTTCTCTATACCTTTAAAAAAGAAGAAACAATTTACAATACAAATGAATCTGCAAGCAGCCCATATAACTTAGGTTTCATACAGGGTTATATTACTGACATTTTTACCAAACCTGAAAGAATTGCAAAAAAATTTCCCCTGACAACCATTTATCAAGTCAGTATCAAGTCTGTATTTAGGCTTAAAAGGGCCCTGGAGGTTCCAAAATATGCATATGCAACAGACTGCTTTGTCACCATTAAGAAAAAATGAACTTAAAGTTCACTACAAAGCAGAAAAACATTTTCCATGGTATTCAGAGGAAGCATTACTATAAGTCCATAATTATGTGAATTTCCCTCTTTCAAGAAAACACAACTGATTTTGGTTATAGTAAAGCAGGGGGTATGAGCATGAAGGGAAAAGAAAAAGAAAAATCCAAACTCTAGAAACTTTACACAGCTTAACTATTTTCTTGGAATTCAGCAGCAGTATTCCACAAAACCTTTGTTCTATAAAGCATTATTTGTATTTGAGTTTAGCATATCATGTTTTACAAACTGACCACGTTTCACCTGCAAGGGATAATTTTTTCACATTGTTCATCTTGCAACAGAACAGGCATTTTAAAACCAGGTAAGACAGAGTTCAGACCTGACAAACTGACAGGAAGATAAGGCAGCACCAGTCCCACGAGAAGCAGGCCAGCCACAGAGCCCAGCACAGGTGGGAGTCTGGGCCCCCACTGAACTGCCAGAGACCTTCAGCCCATGGCTCTGAGAGCACAGATGCTGCAGTTCCAAGAAGGCTTTGCAAATGCACCTCAGGCTCACAGCATGGCCAGTGAAACCATTAGGACACACGTTTCTCTCCTGCCCTAACACTGTCCACAAGTCCCAAGAAGAGGAGAAGCAAGTGAAGCCTGGAATGAAGGGAGTAACAGGCTAGCAGTAATTATCTTAGTGGGTACAGAAAGAGGAACAGGGAAAAAGAGAACTCCCCTGAAGTGCAGGTCTCTCCATAATTTGCAATTTAGTTAGGATTCTTTTATGTGTTAATTATCTTATTGCTCAGCCAAAAGACACCTCACAGGCAAAGTATGTATTTTGTCCCCCCATGCTGAGTACAACACTGAACTGCTGCTGGCAGCTATGAATTTGCATTACCAGCAGCAAGGCACTTTCTGAAACAACAATGGTGTTGACCAAGGTCAAAGAAAGCAAAAGGTGATCTATTTCAATTTACCAGAACTGTTTTAAAATAACATCTTATCTGGGCAAATCGAGACCTTTGTCTACAGAAGAAAATAAGCTTATTTCTGCATGTCATTGTGAGTGTATAATCAGACATTTAGCTCCAGCTCAAACTTCTAACCTAAGCTGTTAGAACAGCCAATAAGGCACAGCTGTCTTTGTAGCTTCAAACATTTTACCTTCGGTTTTCTCAACACTTTCTACAACAACGAGATAATAAATTAAAAATTAAAGTATCTGAGTTTACATTCAGTGCTTTTAATTGTTTCACAGCTAGACACTTTTCCTTGACAAATCCAATCCCCAGAGAAGACAATGAGGATTACATTTCTCTCCTCCAGCACACAACAATCAGTATGAAGAGTATTGAAGAGATCTGCAACTTCCAATTTCTGAATTATGACAAAGTATCACCAGATGGCAGCAGAAACCCGTCCTGGCCTCCCAGCTCCTCAAGGCTTGATGGAAAGATTAGAGCTCCACTGCCAGGATAACCACAAAATTTCACCAACTAGATCAACATTGCAGATATTTCTTCTGTTTGAGCCCAATATTTACCTTCTAAAGACAAACATTTTTTCCATTAAGTAGAATTAAAGATTTAAAAATCTATCTATAAAATACAGCTCAATACAGTCTGAAACAGACCAACTAACATCAAAGGCTTGCAGTTGCTTTTAGTTTAAGAGAGGCAAACTTCTTCTTTACAGACCCCCACTAAACTACATGTACACATATACCTCTAAATATATATGTACAGGCAATGACAAGGTAGCAAGAGAAGTAAAATATCAAACTGAGGCTAAAAAGAGATCGAATTTTCTTTAAAATCATCAGGGTTTTGGTCCCAGGCGTACCACATATAATGTGACATTTTAAAATCACCTCATCCCACATTTCTTTAAACATGTATCACTGATTTACACAGTGCATTACCTTTGTCACTGCTACACCACAAGGCTCCACTGATTCAAGATTTCACTGCAAGAGGAGCTGAACCATAATTTATATAGAACAGTGGCTGCAAAAACCACGATGTACACAGGAGTAAATGTTAGACTTAAAGCCCATTGATCAGATAATATTCCAGGAGCTAGTTCTCAGGAGAAAACAGACTACTGAAATTAAGTAAAACTTAACTTTCTACTTCTCTCCAGAGCCACAATTTGACTGTGACTTGCACAGACCTGAGAATAAAACCTGCACCTTGCAAAACCTCCCTAGTATCCACAATGTTCTAGATCTGCTGAGGCACTTTTAGCATTACCTAATTTGTTCTTTCACTGGGACTTTTGTTCACTCTTCCCCCTAGAATTTCACAAGGAGCACACTGCTCATGAACGTGTGTTTTAAGGACAGACATGAGTCTGGAGAGCTCACAGTTTCCTGTTAAGTTCCTAGTACCTTTCAGTGATCTTTAAATATCTACTCCAGAGTCAAGTTAATGTATGAATCTAATTAATGACATTATAGTATTTAAGTAACAGTTTGAAATTCCCATATAATTCTGTACCACACAGCAGGAACAGAAAGAGAAAAAATTAAATTGGTGGTACCATTCCTTGCACTCACATAACGTTACTGAATCAGAAAATTCCCAGCAATGTCACAGTTACAGCTTAATTCCTTTTCTAAACCTGTAAACCTGAAGTCTCACCTTTTCTTCTCCTCTATTTAAAAACAGAGACTAGAGGTTTGATATTGTTACATTTCAATTTTCCAACAGAAAAACACAAATAGGCTAAGATTTACTCACTCTGGTTATTTTCTCTGTTAGCCTGAGCTTCTACAGGAATAGACTGCAAAGCTGTCATAATCCTCTGAGCAATATCAGATAAAGGCACTTTAGAAATCTCACATCCTATGTACTGCTCCATTTTTAAGATTAAACCTAAACACAGAACACACAAATTATGAATTAATCAGGGCCATGAGTAATCCTCACTTATATTCTGTTGAAATTAAAGACAAACTACAGTGAACATGTTTAGCCATTCATTCTCAATGGAAAATTACATTTGCTCCCAGAATGCCTATCAGGATTGTAATGGAAATAAAAATGTAATAATTTATAAAAACGAACTTCTTTGAAAAAGTGTTTTAATACACTGATTAAGAAATCAGAAGTCCTAAGTACAGTTAACTTGTACTTAAAAAAAATCTGACAAGTAAAACAAGAAGTATATATGTCTGAGATACTTTTCTCCTCAAGCATCTTTCACCTAGTCTCTATCTAGCATGTGCATACATTTACTGTTACTAGTGCTTGGATTTTATCACAAAAAACACAATTAACTTTCAAGTAATTGCCAAAATTAAGCCAACACAAGATTAAAGAAACAAGCATTACTATCACAATTTACAGCCATTAGTTTTGTGCTGTTTCAGAAAATACTTATCATAAAAGACCTCTACTTTCTTAAATTTTGTATTATTGATGCATTCAAATACTGCTATATATTGGTAACTTTAAAATAGCTACTACAGCTTGTCAGTTTAAGAAACTGTTCAGCAACATCTATAGTCTCTACAAGCTTTGACCCCAGCTATTGTTCCTGTAAATGTTATCCTTTTCTGAGAAAGAGCTGGTTTTCCAGCTGACCTGTCCATATTCTGTAATACCTACAAAATACTTGGAGAATCCCTAGGTACAACACACACTGGAAAATCACAAGTAACAGTGTCCACACTGACAATTTCTTGTTGTTTTACAGTTAGATCACAAGAACATGTAAAACTTGACACAAACACAAGAGAAATATCCAACATTTTCAAAAACACTTAAAGGATCCAAGCTGTACAAATCAATCACTGTACCAAAACCTGCTGTTGACTCAACTATTCCTATACAAGTGAGTAAGTGGACTCCTGTTATTCTGGTCTTCTCCCACTAGATCCAATGCATGAGCAGACTGTCAAACTTAACCATCAGTAAACAGTTCTCTTGCCTACATGGGAGTATTTTTCTTGTCTCCAGAGTACAGGTGCATTGCAACTTTTAATACTTACAAGTGCAAATATTTGCATCCAGTTCAAAGAGGAACAACCATCACACTGCATTAGCACTGGCTGTATCTATCTAGTTCTAATCAGTAAGCACATGAAGGAAAGGGTGAGAGGTGGAATGGCTTTCTTTTCCCTGACATTCCCCAGACTCAGCTCCCCCTAACTTCTATGACTAAGAGCAACACTTCTTTCCTACACAGGGTTAAAGGGTTCCCTGACTTCTTAGGCTGGGAAGCAGCAGTGACAGCCCCAGGGGCAGATCAAAATGAGAGCCCATCAGACTAAATATAAATAAGACACCATGCCTGAGAACAGGCCTAGAAAACCCCACACAGATTCACCATAAATATTAACCACACTGAACTGAATTGATAGAGTTTGGCATTTAATAATAAACACAAAGTATAGAGTTAAGCAGCATGAAATCCAGACATAAAGACACCCAACCAGTAAGCTAAAAAAAAAAATTACACATTTCAAAATAAGTTATAATCACACAGAAGTTAAAAGTCTGCCATCAAAATAGTTTTAAGACTACTGTTACCGAATTTAAACTACTGTGCTAACCTTCATCAATACTTACAGTGCCTGAAAGCAAGCACAGCTGATCCCATCAAAATATAAAAGACTGGAAGTTATCATATTATAAAAGCCTATTTAGTTCCATTGGTATATTAGGAAGCTATATAAAAATTTGATAAACAGGCTAACAATGCACATGAAAGCACAAGTATGAAAGCATCAGCACTCTGAATTGAAATGCCTATCATTATAAATTATAAGGCAAACTCAGAAGTACAGAAGATAAATTTAAAATTCTTCTTCACTGACAAGCCCAGCATAAGCATGGACTGGATTCAGTGGAGAAGATAGGCCATAAGTTAAATTAAGAGATATTGAAATGGTCCTAGAACAGATGGTCTCAATAGTTAAAACAGATTCTGGTACATAAACCAACACATTTCTATCGAAACCAAGTCTTCTTAGAAGAACTGTAAGGGAGACACTCATGGAATTGCAGCCTTTGAGAACTCTCCTCTTCACTATGAGCACATTACATTCTTGTTCCAAAATCTAGAATGCCTTCTCCACATTTATTTTGCAGTTCAGTCAAAAGTTCTTAGCATGCAAAAAGACTTAACTCAAGGGTATGACACATTCCTATTGATGCTATGCTGTGTGCAGCAGAAATGAACACACAGGCCAGCAGAAGAGCAGCCTGAACGTGCTTCTGCTGAACAACCAACAGTTACTTCATATCCAAGAGTTCTGACAAAAGTGAGACTGAATTCAGCAGCCAGAAGCCATAAAGCAGCACACAATCCCAGCTGGTAACAGTGGCAGTTAAGATTCACTCAGTGACAGGTAAGTGTCAGCCTTGACAAGTTAATGCTGATTATTCCATAAACTCGTTTACATTAACATTTTCCTTTCATAAGAGAACATTGCTCTTTACACATTAAGAACTCCACTGGTTGTGGAATTCTCATCTTCCAGACCACTGGCTTTAGCCCGAGACTGCTGCTCAAGCTTCTCCACCATCTCTTTCAAGTGCTCTTCATCTTTGAAAAAATACACATACAAGTCTCTTTCCATCTGATGCAGTCTATTGGACTCTAAAAAGCTTCTCTTCGACTTCAGATCAGCAACCAGATCCTTAAGGAGATGATTTAATTCCTCTAAATCCACCTCAAGTTGGTGAAACTGCTCAGTAAGTTCCTAACAAAAAATAAAAGACAAAAAATTATTACTTCTCTGTTTTTAATTACACTAGCTGAACTAGAAATAGAGAAGTTTTTTTGCTTTGGGAAGCCACTTGTTTGTAATCAAAAAGTAATCACAAAAAAAAAACCCAGAAACAAAAATAATTAGGGATTCCACTAATTTTATGTAATTTTTGAGCTCCATGTAACAGAACTCACATCGTATAATGCAAATGTAATTTCATTTACTTGTTGACCAGATGAGTTAAGACCATAAGAATCTGAACCTGACCTAGAGAGAAAATGACATTTTCTATCAGTTACAAGTCTTCATTGCTAGCCAAATCTTAAAAGGGAACAAACAAACAAAAAAAAGCACAACAAAAAAGCTAAATCAATTTTGTAATTAAATCATTAAATACTAGCTACAACCTTCCCAATTGGCATTTTTATGATAGTTCAGTATAAGCAGATTAATCATCTACTTGCACATCATTCCCTAATTAAAGGAATTACTTTTCCTGAGAAATAGTAGCAGTAGAACAAGATGTCATATTTTAAGAAGTAACTTAAACAAATGGGAAGTTATTAGATTTAATAATGTGCAATCCCTAAATACAGACTGTTCCAATTACAGTTTCATTTTTAAATAAAAACTGTTCTATAGGTTGCAAATTCATTTGACAGATGAATGTTAAATATATTTTCATGTAATTAACCAAGAAAGTATTATATAACAGGAGATTTCCCTTGATGCATTTTTGAGGTGTCTACAATGATTTAAAAACCATAACAAGGTGCATTTAACAAACCCTGTTCCCATTTAGAAGATGTTCTAAACATAACATCTGAGAGCTGTGTAGCAGGATTGTCCTACTACAACTGTCCTTCCAAATTCTGGTGGTTTTAGTTTGTCCAAATGACCCACCCATGGTCAGGCTTTTAGGAGGCCAAACTGTACTTTTGGGGTCTTTGAGGTAACAGGGGAGAAAGCCCATTTGAAATGAAGAGCAACTTAAATGAGTTTTCCAGTGACACCCTAGCCAGACAGGGGATCTCCCACACCACAAGCTTACAGGAATACAGGACTGCACATGCCTTTGAAAGAAATTCAGTTAGACGACACGGTTTGCTCAGAAACAAAAACATTATTACCTGGCAGCACTTACAGAAATCCAGCACTTGCCAAGAACAATGTAAGTGCTCAGCATCCATCATCATTATGCTAATAATTTGTTGCTGATAAGTGGGGACAGTTTGCCTGTCCAGAGCCTTCACACTATCCTTTTATCAGTAAAAGAACATGACACACAGTGTAGTAATTTGAAAAAAATCATTAAGGGCTTACTGGACTCCGGAGCTGTATCTGATTTGTTCCACAGTAGAGAGCACCATGAAGGGCATCCACATCCCTTTCCAGCTTGGACAAAAGGAGAGACTGCTCTTGAGCAGATGCTGCCAGCTGATCTTGTACTGTAGCACAGTCCTGCTTTAACTTCTGAGCCATCTGCTCCAGGCTTTTGTATGTTTTAAACAATTGTTGTTTTTTACTTCCTCCTTCCAGGAGCTGATACAGCCTGTAACAAGTGAAGTTAGACACACAAATATTTTAACTTTCCTAAGCACTCTATCATCATTAGTTAAGAGAACATGTCTGTGTTGAGAAGCCAGAGGACAAGTAAGGTTAAGTACTGCTGAGGGGACTTTTACAACACTACACCATCTCCCACTGATTTCAGGATTCCATCTATATATAGTAGTGATTAATAGGAATCCAAAATATTTCAATATCAAATTAGCAGCAATGAAATACTAAAGTAACAGTTAGTAAGTGCATCATGAGTGCAAATAGAAGCTGATAGTGTGCTTCTGCCAACTATTTCCTGACACTTCAAGGACTGCAAAGTAAGACAGGTTTTTTTTAAAGTGCTGAATGAAAGCAGACTTCAACAGCCAATGAGAAATAAGAACAATCTTTGTAACATTTTCAAGTTTACAGAAGTATTTCCTGTTTCCTATCTATGAAGAGACTGCTAAGAAATTCTCCAGTTAGTTACAAGTCATGCAAAAGACAGCATCACACACTATAGCAAACTATCCTTACACTGCATCAGGAATGGGCCTAATACAATTACAGACAACATTACACAGTCCAAATGCTAACAAAATGCAGTCCACCTCTGCATAACAAAATCTTCAGGAGCTGATCCCTAATACAAAATCAGACTGGCTTTATTAAGAGCAGGAGCCATATTTCAGAAGTAACTGAATGTCTTTCAAGTGTCTTCGGTTTACAAACCCTGTAAGATTTTTAATTCTTTCAACTTCCCTTCTCTTTTTCTAAAAAAAAAAAAGTAGCCAGAAACATTCAGTGATTTGGAGACTTTATAATAAACCTGAACAAAAATATAACAAGCTGACACAAACACACAATAGGAGTAAAATTAATGCTGCCTAATTCTTCCAGTTATTCACTGTGCCAAACCATACTCAGCTACCATTTATCAATTATTAAAAGAAAAAAAAAAAAAAAACACACTAAAGGCACCATTCTAAAGAAGGAGGAAAAATCTGACAGTAACACACCTATAATTATACAATATAGCTCATCAAAAGGTTTAGTCTTGATAGAAGAGCAGCACAGCACACATCCTTGACTCTATCACCTGAACTTTAAGGAGACTTCATTATTTAGATGGTGAAAAAACAGACTGCTACATGGGTGCCAGGACACTGAAACCAGATGGCCAATCGAGCAGTAAAACTGAGCTAAACACATTTCATAGCCCAAAGGAGTCAGTCATTCCTCTCTCCTGCCACACGAGGGGTTTCTGCTGGCTCAGCCCATGAGGCCATGCACACAACCTGGGAAACCACTGCTATCATTAACAGCTGCACCTCTGGAGTATCAGGAGGTCTTAGATAAGACAGGCTTGGGTTTAAACATTCCTCATGTTACAGATAATAATTAGGAATGCTTCAGCAATATTAAAGACTGATAATTGAACAGTTTTTCCTCAGGCAAACCTGAAGAGAATTTCAAAGGACAAGAAAGAAACAAGTTACACATCTTGAAGGCTTCAGTTCTTAAAAATTCAAAATTCTAATTGCTACAGCAAGTAAGGAAGAACTTGGCAGCAGGCAAGGCTTACCCTGCCTGAGCCTTCATCTCCCCAATATTACTTCAAAGGAAATCCAAGTTCAACAGTGACTATAATACTTGCCTGCAAGATAAACCATCCTCTGAACTTATAGTGTTCCTTGGCTTTGCCTGTTCAGCTCGTTCAGCTATCACCTGTAGTCTCCGCTGCAACTCATCAGTGCTTTGCTTCAGAGATTCTACCAAATTCTCAAGCTGGCAGCTGATCTCCTGGTGTTTCTTCATCTCCATTTCCCAGGCCAGCTGAATAAGTTCAAATGATGTTTTCTGTCTTATCAAATGCCTGCCTATTTTATCTTGACTTGCAGCATAACAGTCCTGCCGAGCAATTTGGTGATCTAAGTATTCTTTCACCACTGGTGCAGTCAAAAGTTGTGCTTTCTTCTTAAGAAGGGGAAGCAGCTCTTCATTATTTATCTGAGCTATATCTTGTTTAATTGCTGAAATTTCAGCACTTAAACTAGATATTTTAGCACCAATGTTTTCCTGTTGTCCAACATCCTGCATAAAACAAAATATTTGTGAATTTCTTCATGGTTCCCCCAAGCCACCTCCCAAACATTTCTTCAGTTCATAGAGATTCATGTATTTATGTTAAATTTAGCTACAAAATTAAATGAAAACTCCACAAGTAGTTTTACAGAACTGTACAAAACAATGCAAATACAGATGAACAAAGTAGATAATAAATATATTTCAGTAAAAAGTCCTTTCATTCTACCACAGGGTCAGGAAACAGTTTATTGTGTTAAAAATAAAAGAGCTGCATTTTACCTAGCACCTATTTCAAGCATGCCTAACTGAAATCTCACAAGCAAACATGATCTTTTATATTCAGTCAGGTCAACACTGCTGGCAGAATCAATCTTTTTCAAATTACCCTAATCAATCAAGTCTGATATACTAGTCATCCATAAATGAAAATATACAAACTGACATGATGCCTCAAGGTAGTCCACGACTGGCATAAGCAAATACCTTTCCTTTCATCATGATTTCTTCACAAATTCCACTAGCCACATCTGCCTGTCACTCACTCGTTGAGAGACTTCTGCAGCTTCAACTATCAGATTCATTTATTTGGTACAAATACTTGAGTTTCCAGAGTCAGTGAACTAAAACTTTTTAAGCTTATGCTATGCAATATAAACAGGGATACATTTATCATATTGGCTCCTTGATACCACAAAATTGCATCCAAAGCTAAGATTCTGTTTATTGTACAACAAGCCAGTTCTAATCTGAAAACTCAACGTTAAACTAAACTAGAAAGGTACTACAAATTGTAGGATTTTAAAGGTAGTAATGCTGGAAAGTAGAATTAAAGGTACTGCACCACACTGAAGAATTTCTAACTATGGAAACTGAAGATACTTCACAAGAGCAGTTTTGTTAGCAAGACCAAAACTTCACAAAAGTGCAATTTCACTACATAAAAATAATTGAAATAGCAATAACTCAGCAATTCCTTTCACTAGATCCACTGGAACTTGCCTGTTTAAAACTCCAGTACCTTTTATCACCTTTTGTGCCTTACCTTGTCCGAGGACTGCAGCAGGCTCTCTGCACACTTGATAGCTGAATTCATGCCCTCCTCTTCAGCCTGCAGCTGAATTAGCTGGTTCTGAGCACAAATATACGCTGCCTGCAGCCTGGCTATCTCCTGCCTCTCTTCACAAACTTCATTAGCCTCATCAAAAGGGACTTGCTTGATTAAATCTTCCAGCTGGAAGCTGCCTTCACGTGAATTTTCAGTGCATCCAGACATACCTTTATAAAAACACTTCTTTATGTGCGATGTAAGTGCTGCAGTGTTTTGTTCTTCCACAGACAAGTACTTGTCCAAAGAAAGTTGGGAAAAAAACACTGGATGAGCATCCGACCCTTGCTCTGAATCTGAAGCAGTGAAGAAAGAGGCAAATTTCTTCACTGCAGCTATAAGAGACTGCAGTTCACTGTCAAGCTTATTATTTGCTGCAGTAAACACCTCCAGGCCTTCTTTCCAATCTTTACGTGCTTCTTCCTCTCTGCTTTGGAATGTTTGTAACACGTGGCTGTTTGTAGTAACCAACAGCTGAAGCTGATCATGCCGATGGATTTGAAGGTTTTTTAACTTCTGAAGAGTTTGAAGCTCATCCTCTAATTTCTTCACTTCTTCCTCTTCTTCCCTGTCCTCCTCTTGGCTACTGTTCGTTGAACCTGTGGGCTCCAAGGTTTTAAGGACTTGATCCAGTGCATTTCCTTCCAAAACAGGCTTACCACACTTGAGAAGATTATCAAAATCTTGCAGTTCTTCTTCAGACACCACATGCTGCTCATTTATGTTTCCACAAAACCACTCCAAAAATGATTTGTCTTCTGAAGACTCAAACATCCAGTCAAAATCTTCTCCATTAAGCTCATCAGCCTTTGGATATCCAATTTTTTTAAGAATTCCCACAAAATCCTTTCCACAGCTCATGATAAAAATATTTTTGTAAGCAGAAAAGATCCAAATACATGAAAAAATCTGGGGTATTATTCCAGCCTTTTTTTTTTTGCCATTTAAAATGAATATTCGATATTTTAATAAAAAGAGTCTGTACAGGAAAAAGGAAGCGTCAGATCACAAAAAAAAAAACCCTGAATGCTGTTTTGGATTAAAGTTGCTATTCAAAGACTAGAAACCAATTTTAATTTCAGATATCTTAATATCTTTTGTCAATCAAATCAGGACATATTTTTGTATCAATTACATCCCAGATCATTGCAAGCATTTATGTTTTTCCTTAATTCACATAAGCTTATTATAAAAACAGTATCGTATCATTAATTTAAAAGCAAAGGTGTTAATATTGAGCAATTCACTGGCCTGCAAAAGTGATTTTCTTTACACAGTTTTCTGCACATTCATTTAAAAAACAACCCACAACTATTTTGAATCTTCCAAAATGATCATGGTTTTTCAGTTTGTTCTAAACACAAAACTACAGTGATGTTACACCACTTCAAGATCTTGGCTATAAGGGTTTTTTTTACCTCAACAGCAAGCAGAATCTTGTCTTCTAAATCTTTGTTTTAAAGTTTCCTCTGAAAATGAAACAAGAAAAACTTTAACATATAAATACCTCAACATAAAACTGCAGGTTTTTTGATCGGTTATAAAAAATTAAAATTGTAAAAACAGTCACAACTTACAATAAAAGGGAGTTTGATGCTTTTCTCTTTCCTAGCAGACAAATAATCAGCTTTGGGATCCTAAAGCGCATGTTACAGACAGTGAAGGATACACGAGAAGTTATCAACAGACAGGAGGCCTTGTTTGCAATACTCTGGTAATACTAAGGGACGATTTTTTAGTTTGAAATTACTTAACACTTTGTTTCTAAAACATACATTTCACCAGAGAACTCCACTGTGCCGGCCAGCCTGGAGCGCTGAACAAGTAAAGCCATTCCTCTTAAGTTCCCCATCTGACTTAGTTCATCTTGACTCAGCTCTAAGTCTGACTTAGCTCAGAGACTACAGATGACACAGACTGTTGCACGAGTTTCGTGTCACAGGGCAGCGCTTCAAGTGTCCCCTGTCCTCCGTGCTTAAAAGGGCTGTCCTCAAAATACATAAATATGGGCGATAAGAGGATGCTGCCACACTTTTTTCAGTGGTGCCCACTGACAAGCAGTAACGGCCACAAACTAAAACACAAGAAGTTTGACTTTAACATGAGGATGAACTTTACGTTGAGGGCGGCAGGGCACTGGAACAGGCTGTCCGGAGAGCTGGTGAAATCTCCACCTCTGGAGACATTCCAAAACAACGTGGACGCGTTCCTGGGTAACCTGCTCCAGGTGACCCTGCAGGGGGGTTGGACTGGATGGTCACCAAAAGTCCCTTCCAACCTTACTGATTCTGTGAAATAATGGGCCCCCACACAGCCCTGTGCGTGGGCACGCTGGGCCACCACGGCACTGCCACTGCCATCAAACACCACAAACAACAACAACAACTCCGGAGCCCTGAAGGAGCACCCGCGGTGCCCGTCCCCGCGCCGGCCGCACAAGTGGGGCCCTCAAGGGCCACGTCCCGCCCCCGTGGGACAGCCGCTGCCTCCAGCCACACAGGAACCCCGGCCGGGACGAGAGGTCGGAGGGGAGCGGGGACGCGGTGGCAACGGCTGATCCCGTCCCGCCGGGAGCGATTTCCGAGCCCGCAGCACAGCCCCATACTCACCCCAGCGCTCCACAGCGGCGGCTCGAGGGGAGGGGAGAGAGGCGGGAAATGGCGGGAAAGCTGAAGGGAGCCTCAGAGAGGGCTGAGGGAAAGCGGCGGGGATGCAGAGGGCAGGCTAAGGGAGGGCTGAAAGAAGGCTTAGGGAGGGTGAAGGGCGGCAGCGGGAAGGCCGAGGGAGGGCTGAAAGAAGACTCCGGGCAGGCTGAGGGGAAATTCAGGGAAGGCGCGGGAAGCGCCCACAGCTCGAACCGCCCGCCGCGCGCGCGCTGTCCCCGCCCTGCTCCGCCCTCTGCGCCTGCGCGCGCCCGCT